>CM035416.1:42565685-42933185 GCA_020310875.1 Ceratopteris richardii | reverse complement strand
GCTCATAAGAGCATTTATTCATATAGTGATTGGTGCTTAGATACACCACACAAGAGGAAAGATGAAGAAAAGGAAAAGGACAACTAAGATTAATGAAACACAAAATGAGAGAATGATAAACACGAAAGTTAATTGGGGGGGGGGGGAATGAATTATAAGGCATAACCTTATGTGAAAATGAAGCCAATGAAAAAACAACTTAAAATCATGTACTCGAACAAAATTGATTGCCTATGATTCGGGACCATGTTGAACTGAAGAAACACTACTTTACTACTATTGCTACTCACATTAAACAAGCTAAAGAGGAAGGAACAAAAGATTTGAAAACATGGATGAGTTAAAATGGAAATGACTTGCATAGAATGCTCTTGAAGCATGGAGACTCCATAAGGAGAGTGGGCACTCTTGCTTTTCGTGAAGTATAGGCATTAATGAAGTATACCCATCCTTTTCATTTATAGGCATTAATGAATGTAACATAAAGCTTGAAAGCTTTGATGGATGTGGTCTTTGCAAGGTTTCAAAAATTCATATGCTCTATTTCTACCATATTCTTCATAACATGCTTCTCATCTTTTACTAGTTTTTTGTGCATATTAGAGTTAAATTTCTCAACATATATTTGTTTATTTATCTATCTGTCTATCTAACTCTTTCTCTTTCTTTCTTTATTTTTTTTCTTTCTTTCTTCCTTTGTTTATTTCGTCCTTCCTTCCTTCCATCTTTCCTTCCTTTCTTCCTTTCTTTCTTCCTTCCTTCCTTCCTTTCTTCCTATCTATGTTGAGACGATCTAGCATGGTCTAGTCCCCCACAGTTGTGCGTTTTCATTTGAATATGTTAGTGGTCCTAACTTACTCTTGCGGCACCTGGCAACGTCCATCACAAAAACTACACCTGTACTTCATGCCACTAAACACCCCTCTTCGCCTACAATGCCCTTTTCAAGGATGCGTAAGATATTCTCACATCTTACCCATGCGAAAGGCTAGTCCTTGCAACAACACATTGTAACAATGATAGTACACAATGGAGGTGCAAGGGAGCAAGATCTTGAAGCGTATCGACGAGTAAGGAATTTGCACCCTATATAAAGGGTCATGTAGGCAATCTCGTCATTAGAGAGAAAAACATATTGATATAAAATCTCATGAGAGACATAGGCTAGCAAACATGCATATATGCTTGCATGTGCATAGGGCTAGGAGTCATCAATCATGGTGGCAATAGGAAGTGCAAGAGAGTTTGTGAGTATATGAAGTATCATAGTGTGTGGCATAAGAGCAGGATCTAGGAAAACATCCTCATGCGGAAGGAGAACTTAGGAAGTGTGGAAGTGGAAGGTATAAGTTAGGAGGTGGAGCAAGCTATGGAAGTGAAGTCTATGAGTTGTGTGCTCGTTAAATAGAGGATTCTTAGAGAAAAGAGGGCAAAACCCATAGATTAATGTGCGTAGGGAGTAAGGCAGATGCTATAGAGAAAGCAACAATATAGACGAGGGTTAGTCTATTCGAAGAATTGGAGAAGGGAGTTAAAGTGAGGGCACCTTTGGGTTGACACATAGAGTACTAATGTGCTATCAGGGAATCGCTTGGGGTTTGGGGATCGATAAGGAGGATGAAGCTGTGGAGGATTGACAAAAGTGGTGATACCTAAAGTGATGAGTGTGTTGTTTGGTTGGCGGCATCATATCTTCCACTTTTTATTGTGGAGTATTTGAGTATGAGGATCGATGGTCCAAGTTTTCTTGCCAAAATAACACCTTCCTTGATGGGTGTCCTTTTTTGCCTCCTAGGTTTGGCTTTAAGATCTTTGCAAAAGTTATTGGGAAAACTACATGGCTAGCGTGATGTACCGATGCAAACATGCTTTTGAATTGTGAGTTGTAAAATCATATGTTTCTATACATGTAAGTTCTCTTTACATCTTTTGTCTCTTCTTTACAACTCTTTGGGTAAAAGGCAGTGGTGTGATACCCTCTCTTCCTGAAGGACACATGTTCTAGTTATCGTATCACTCAAGTGTGCAGTAGCTCTTGAAGAAGACAATGTAACCTTTATTCGAGTGTTGCTTGTCATATTTTGCACTTTGATCTTGTGATTGAAATCAGATTATGAAACATTGTAGTTCATCTATTTTTGGTATGTTCTCCATATATCGACTATCAAACAAGTCTTTCCTTGTTTCTTAATCCTTAAGAAATTAGGATATCTATTATGTAAAATCGATGCATCGCGAACTTGTTCGGTAATATCTCACTCTCAATTCCAATTCCAGTGGCATAGTTTGTTCTGGTGCACTTAAGTTTCCTATCGATTAGCATACACTTTCCCTTAGACCAAGTACACAAGAACTTTGTGAAATAGCATCAAGGTTGACAATTGCAGCCTGAGTTGTACAAATTTGGCACAGTCAGTTGGACCCAAAGGGCTTAGTGTTTTTGATCACTTAGACAAATGCTTCAGTCAGCTCTACGAAGATCACTTCATAACATGGCAAGCAATGGAGGAGTTATACTTTAGATTGGGGAACTCAATAGAGCGCACTTGGGGAGCTTGAGAACCTCCATTTAAGGAAAGGTGAGTCATTTCCTCAGCTAATGACAAGGACTAAGACATTGGTGGCTAAATTGCCGGACACACCTAGTGATATCGTCATCAAGAAGTGGCTCGAGAAGACATTTCCCCTCAGCACAAGGCACAAGCTGGCAACCAGGATAGAGTAGGCCCGTGTTTAATGATGCTACCTCCTATGTCAACATTAGGGGAAAAAATGAACCCTCCATGGGCCTTTTAGATTAAGGAGTGATTAGGAATGGACCAATGAGAGAAGGGTGGTGGACACAGTCTAGTCCCTTAATCACATAGATTAGGCATAATGTTCCCTTGTTTTTTTGTGGTCAAACATCTAAGTAGAACTAGTGGGTTTCCTTTTGGGAATGGTTTTGGAAATCTCAAATTTCATTTAGAGCCCTTGGATTCCCTTAAAGATCAAAGGCTTAGATGAAATAGAAAAAGTCAGGGCAGCTTTGATTTGTGGCCCTTGGATTGGATTGATAACAAGTGGCTCATATCATCGCCATGATGGGAGAAAGTGCAATGTCCCATGCCCTTGGATCAACACTTAAATCGGATATTGTTGTTTGAATCTCGATGGGAAATGGCGCTTGCATCCATGGCCCTTGGATCGATCTGTGATCCCATGGTTGATATTTCTCCAATTGAAGACAAAGGTGCCTTTAAATTTGCACTGTGAGATCAATGATTCCATCCAATGGATGGTGCCGAATTTTGGATTTCGATCAGCCCCGTTTTTGCTCTATCATAGGAGCTAGCTTGATCTAATGTTCAACATGCTTGCAGAGAGTGAAAAAAGCCTGTCCCAAAGTCCCATGACTTTGGCACACTCCCTTTCTAGATTTCCATGTGATTTAACATGTGCTATCGATTTAAACAATCTAAGGGCTATGGATGCCCATACATGAAGATTCAAAATAGAGATTATTCAAAGAATATTTTATTCTTCAATACCACAAGTCGTTTTTTGCCCTCTAAATCTCATGTATTAAGCTCCTTAATCCCTAAAAATTAGGAATCCTTACAAGGCCCATGCAAGGTGCATTTTTTCCCCTAATGAGCATTAAAAGGACTCTCTGGCACACAAAGGTTTGTGAGTGTTGAAGAGGACATGGTTGCCAAGCTTCGGTGAGAACTTGAAGAGCTCAGGAAAAGGGAAACTAAGGCCAACCTTTGGTGTGGAATATGCCAGCAACAAGGGTCACCCCCATGCAAAGTGCCCTAACAAGATTATCTATGAGTTTTGCAATAAGTTGGGGCATGAGGCTTGTGCACATTATTATCTAAAGTGAATGGTAGAGCCACAATCGCCTACATATTGGGGATAACAGACCATGACTTCTCAAAACTTCGTTCTAATGACTCAACCCATGATGGCGCAATGTCTTGTTCTCGATAATGTTCTTGGAGCACAATCATTTTGTTCATCTCCTACTAATCTCCGCATGCAAAATGATAATGGCGATCCAACCTCTAGATTCAGAAATCGACCCCAATGCCAATAATGTGTCACAAGTGTGGGGAGTATAGGCATATTTAGATGATGCCTCTTGTCAAAGAATGCACCACCTTTTATGAACTATTCAAAACTACGAAACCATGACACCAAAGATTGCCCAAAGCAAGCTATTGTGAGTTAGGTAAACAATTCATTTCATGTTTTGGAAGAAGCACATAACTGCAAGCATGCACAATTGATATATTGCAATTGAGAAAAATCTCTCCGATAAGAGTGCATATGAGAGCCCAGTGGGCAATGGAGGAAGAGCACAAGAAAATAGAAAACAAGGGTACTTTCTTGGAATGGAAGTGCGGTTCTAGTGAGGCATCCAACATTGAGCAAGGAGGCTTTGTACGTTGGCAAGAACAAGAGGATTGAGGAATCTAGTACAAAGCAAGAAACTCCTATTGATATATTTAGGTAGTGATATGTGTGAACACACTAGGACCACTAGCGTATTTTTTTCCCTCTTTAGGAGGTTTTTTTCCCCCGGCTTGTATATACATCTATTTCCCTAATGGATTACTGATCTTTTGTACATTCTAGTGGTAATACATTCTGTATTGTGTTGTTCTCCAAGGTTCTCCTTCTTTCTTGTGCTGTTCGCACGCTTTTGCAAACGTCTAACTCCAACAATTGGTATCAGAGTAGGTCACTGCTTCATCTAGGGCATCGACGACACCCCTCCGGTCACAGTCTCAGAATCGCATGAAAATTGGTAAGCATACTCATGGTGATTAGAAAATCAAAATAGCTTTGCTGTCTGGTGCTGAAATCGCGATCTGAGCTTGTTTCAGTCTTCAAATGCACTATCACAATGCTTTTGCAGGTGATTTTGTCTTTTTGTGCCAAAGATATACACAAGTTTCGATTCGCCAGTATAAGCGTCTCAAAGTCTTCTAAAGGTTTAGCAGAACTGGACAGGGTAGTTTTGTTCAACTTTTTAGATACAGACATTTTTTTGCATTAAGGTATTTTAGTAAGTGGTCATGACTGAAAGCAGTGATGTATTTTGTATGTTGGCTGTTGAGGATAAGTTGGATGGTACGAATTACCCATTGTGGGCTTGTATGGTGCATCATGTATTGGTCATAAAAGGACTCGAATATTGTGCAGGGTGTTGAAAAACATCCTATTACACGTGCAAATACAGGTACTGAAGCTGATGTAGATGGCATCGAAGATGGTGATATTCTATAGATTCTTGTTCGTGCTGCGGTTCTTGTTGCACCTACTGTAGAGAAAATTCGTTGGGATGGCAGAGATGCTCAGGCCCATGCATTGATAGCCTTGTCTATCAAAGGTGTCATTATTCCTCACATTCGCTCTTACAGAACAGCTAAGGAAGCTTGGATACACTTACCACATTGTACTAGGCTATGAATGAGGCTCGTGTTGCTTACCTCCCAAAATAGTTGGAGAGTGAGCGTACGAATGAAGATGATTCTATGGATAATTTTCTAACAAAGATCAAAGATTTGAAGGAATAATTAATTTGTGCTGATGAATTCTGAATGGTCTTCTCGATTCATGCCAGAGTTTTGCTTCTACTCTTCATTTGATGATGAAAGGAAATCCAAACGCCTTAACATTTGAGGAGTTAGTCTCTGTTCTGTTGCATGAAGGTGAGTATAGGTAGAACAAGTCCATTATGCATGTTGCAAATCAAGCTTTCCTGGCTAATCAGAAGGGCAAAGGTAAATGGAGCTCATCTATTAGTAAGCAAAAATTTGCAAATGCTGCACATTTGAAGAAGGAAGACAAAGATGAGAAGAAATCAGAAAAGCAAAAATTCTTTTGTAAGTATTGTAAAGGAAATAATCATATCATAAAGAACTGTCCAAAACTAGTTGCAAAAGAGGCAAAGAAAAAAGAGGTTGGAATGGTTGTTGCACAGGCCTTTACACGAGAAACAGAGTCTGCAAATCTTGTGCAGAATGAAGAATGGGCATTTACTAATGTTTGCAATTTTGACGCATCTCATGAGCAGTGTATGTCTGTGATAGAATTAGATGTTTGGTATTTTGATAGTGGGGCAAGCAAACATATTACCTTGCAGTGCAGTTTCTTCACTTCACTTGAGCCTGCCCCTACAGGTAATACTATCACATGTCCAACAAATCCTCTTATCCTATCATGGGAGTTGGTAACATCATTCTGACTACTGCTGATGGTAGTTCTTTCACTTTGTCGGATTCTTTATTTGTGCCAAGGATCAAGAAAAATCTTTTATTAGTTTCAACATTAGCTAAGACTGGCTTGGTTGTGAGATTTTTTGATGACAGATGTACAATTCATGATCTGTCAAATGGTGATGTGATTATTGCTTCTGGCATTTTATGTCGTGGGCTACATAAGCTCATAAATTACAAAAAATTTGTGAATGATTCAGCATGTGCAGTACATGATTCTCAAGCTACGTCAGATGCAAAGCTTTGGCATGCATGCTTTGGTCATCTGAATTTTGCTAGTTTGCTACGCATGCAGAAATCTGAAATGGTGTCCTCTTTGCCCAAACTTGAGGCACTCGGTAAACATGCTTGTGAAGGTTGTATTTTGGACAAAATGCAACGTTCATCCTTCCCAAAAGATGGTTCAGTTCGAGCTACTCAGCATTTGCAACTTGTACATAGTGATGTTTGTGGTCTTATGCACACACCTTTTGGAAACTATCTTTACTTCGTTACTTTGATTCATGATTTTTCTAGGCATGCATGGGTGTATCCACTCAAAGCAAAGTCCAAAGTGTTTATGTGCTTAAAATAATTTTTGCTTTTGGTTGAAAATCTGTTAGCATGTAAAATGGGCACCCTCCATTTTGGTCGAGGGGGGGAATATATGTCTTTTGACTTTAATGCATTTCTGGCCAAACATGGGATAAAACGCCAATGTATAGTGCCATATACATGTCAATGGAATGGAGTTGCTAAATGGAAGAACATATCACTCATGGAGATGGCGAGGTGTATGATCAAAAGTCAGGCTTTACCACATAGTTTTTGGCTTGAGGCTATTATGTGTGCTACATATGTACTTAAAGGATGTCGCACTAAAGCATTGGAGTCTATCAATCCATATGAGGCTTGGCATGGTCGCAAGCCATCTCTTGCTCATCTGCATGTTTTTGGTTGTCTAGCATATGCATTAGTGCCTAAACAACATCGGAGGAAATCAGATGACAAAGCAATAAAATGATATTTTCTTGGGTACAGTTCTGAAAGCAAAGGCTATCGTCTGTATCATCCATAGACTAAACACATTTTGGTTAGCCATGATGTTGTTTCTGTGGAAGATGCTATTCAACCTTTACTTTCATGCACGAAAGAGACATTTGTTAGCTCCAAAGACATGTATGATACTTTGCTCCCTCTTTTTATAGGTGGATAGTCTAGTGCTGATCCTAATGAGGCAACTTTTTAGCCTTTAGAGGTTTCATGTGATGATGCAGATCATTCTATTTTTGACATAGATTTACATGATGCACTAGGTTATATTGAGGAGGCAAAAACTATGCCAAAATGGCTGGTGCAAACTTTGCGTGATAACAAATTAGATGCACCTCTGTCATATTGTACTCGTTCAGGCTCTCATAGTGCATCTTTTGCATCAAATTCCTATGCTATGGCTGCCTGTATTCTCTGTGATAACATTGAACTTGTTTCATTTGATGAAGCAAAAAATTCTGGACATTGGATGGTTGCAATGCAATCTGAATATGATGCTATCATGAAAAATGATACCTCATCTTTATGTGACTTGCCTCTTGGCAAAAAGGCCATTGGCACTAAGTGGGTATACAAGTTGAAGCATAAACCTGAACAATTGAGAGGTATAAGGCTAGGCTTGTTGCAAAGGGCTATGCGTAGGAAAGAGGCATTGATTTTGATGAGACCTTTGCACTTACATGCCGAATGACTATTATTCGTAGCATCTGTGCACTTGCAGCTCATCATGATTGGAATGTACATCAGTTGGACATTAAAATTGCATTTTTGAATGGTGACTTGCATGAAGAAGTGTAAGTTTTTCAGCATTATGGCTTTGTGTAGAAAGGGCATGAAAAATAGGTGTGCAGGTTAAAGAAGGCATTATATGGTTTAGAGCAAGCACCACATGCTTGCCTATCTGATTGCACATTGTTTTGAGAATAGTCCAACTGAAAGCACCTTATATGTTAAGTATGCTAATGATGTGCTGATATTTGTTGTGGTTGTCGATGACATGCCGCTCAGTGGTCCTCATGAGAAGCATATTGCTGATTTCAAGGCTGATCTACATGACTCATTTGAGATTCTGATTTGGGGCATTTGCATCAATTTTTGGGCATTCAATTCATGCAAGTTGATGGCGGAATAGCTTTCTGTCAAACAAAATATATTGACACATTATTGCAACGTTTTGGCCCTGAAAATTGTAAACCTATTTCTACTCATATGGAGACATGTTTACGATCGACTCTTCATTGTTGGAAAATTCCTCTCCTATGCGCAACAGAAAGTGTATAAGACCTTCTCAAGATAAAGACCTTCAGCTATAGATGATCCTTAAATGAAAATTGGTATCAATTGAAGAATGCAATGAACTTGAGATCTGGTCACTCAAAGTAGACATTAATAACTCTCAAATGAGCTATGAAACACTCAATTTGGATTAGTTTTGGTTTGGCAACTGTTAAGCGCGCATTGCCGTCACAGGCGCGTTTAAGCTCTTTTCGGGTTCTTTTTTTTAATATAAAGGAAGTTCGGCAATAGCCTACTCTCCCGGACTTGAATTAAATTAAGAAACAAAGGTACAATAGAAGGGGACTAGTGCCCACGGGACCCCCCAAATCCCACAAAGCAGGGGAAGCTTGGTTGATTCCTAGGTTGCATTACAAAGAAGGTTGATCACCCTCTCGTCGCCCTCATGCGGGACCCACTTGGGTTTGAGCTTGTTGTTGATCGAAAGGAGGACTTGATGGTGCCTGAAGGGGGGGGATTTCTTACTGTTGACAATCCTTTTGCCAAGGAGGAGTAGAGATTTTTCAATCGACCACTCCCTGGGGGAGTCGCCGAAGTTGAGAGCACACCGCTCCCGCCAAATTTTCCACAGGACTTCCCCTCTGATTGCGTTCCAGAGAGCCGTAGAGCACCCAATCGCTTCACCCAAAAGGACTTGTTTCCAACTAAGCTGTTTCTGAACTCTGATTTTCAGTCCAACCATCTGCCAGATTCTGTAGGAGTTGGGGCAAGTAAGGAAGATGTGTGGGACATCTTCGATAGCGCGGTGGCAGCGTTTGCACCACGGCGGGATCCCGCAAATTTTGCTTGCCTTATGGTTAGTCCAAATTCCTCGATGAAGAATTTGCCATAAGAGGACCGACTTCTTAATCTCTATAAGTGGGTGCCAGATACCCATGAATTTCATGTCCCACCGAAGCCGCGTCCAGGACAGGCACCACTTCTTGTTGAGGCTGATCTGGAGGTCAGTCGTTTCATTGATGTTCGGGATTTTGAGTAGGGTGTTTCCATTGTGCCATTTGAGACCACGCGTGTTCGGAGCGTCGTGTCCCATGAGAAGGCGAGTTTTGTGACGATCCCAAGCGAGGCATCTGCTTTGCAAGGTGTTCCATTCTTCGTAGGAGATGTTTATGCGAGGGTCGATATCCTCGTAGTTGATCCAACTGTTGGTGTCATGTTTCCAGAGGTGTTTCCATTTTTTGAATCCTTTGTTCCATAGCTTCTTGGCATTTTGAATGTTCCACGGCTCCACACTCCGGATGCCATGAATCGGAAACCAGATAGAGTCGTTTTGTCTGATTCCGGCCGCCCACTTCCAGTCCTCACTAATTCTTGTGAAGCTTTTGACTTTATTCCAGCCCTTCCAAAGAGAGCATACGAGATTGGAACCTTTCGGGAAGACAGGTATCGGGGAGAATAGCAGGGTCATGATGTCAAGGTTCTTCCAGTTCGGGGATCCCGTGAGGGCCAACTCATTTTTGTTTCTGAAGATCAGCTTGGCCCACGAGGCCTCCCTATTGCACCAAGCTTTAATCATCCATTTGGCTGCCAGTTTGTTAGCCATGCACCCAATGTCCAGGATGCCAAGCCCCCCGCTATCTCTAGGGCTGGTGCAGATGGCCCATTTGATTTTAGGCACCCCCCTTCTGTTATGATCACCCGTCCAAAGAAAGTTTCTGCAGATGCTATTCAGTTTGGACAGGCCTTGCTCATTCGGTCTCCAGCAAGAAAGGAAATAGATGGTAGACGAGAGGAGGAACGTGTTGATAACCATCGCCCGTCCAGCGAGATTGATTTGCATGCCTCTCCAGTAATTGAGCTTGTTTTCAAGTTTGGCCAGCACCCAGTTCCATCGCTGCTCCATAGAGACGCCAAACCCCAAGGGGATTCCGAGCAGCCGAAAGATTTGACCCTGCGGAATGATTTGACAGCCATGATCAATGAGAAGGCCAGGTTGATGTCCCACAATGGCCCTAAAGGCGGTCTTATTGTGGTTGATTTTGGATCCAGAGGCCTCACAAAAGGTATCAAGACACCTCCAGAAAGTCTCCAGGCTGGTATTATCATTGTGAACGAACGCGTTCATATCGTCGGCAAAAAGTCTCATGATGATTTGACTGTGGTCGTGAGGTAGCTGGAGGCCTTTGATATTGCCAGCCTCCACATGATAAGCCACAAGTCTACTCAGCCCTTCAGTGGCGATGGCAAAGAGAAGGGGGGCAAGAGGGCATCCTTGTCTAATAGATCTTTTAAGATGGATCGCCTTCGAAAGTTTGCCGTTAACGTTAATTTGGGTCGTTGCATTGCCGAGAAGGGTCGCGATCATCTTGGTGAATTTCTGACTACATCCGAGGTCTTGGAGTGACTGCAGGATATAGTCCCATTCTAGCCTATCGTAGGCTTTGTCAAAGTCGATCTTGAGGAAGACCACGTCTTGATTAGACTCATTTGCAAATTGAATACCTTCCCAAATATCCATAATGGTTTCCAGGATAGACCTGCCTTTGATGAAGCCTTTTTGGTCCTCACTAAGCCAAGATCTGAGGTGGCACGCAAGTCTGTTGGCAATGGCTTTGGCGATGATCTTGTATCCTGTTTGGAGCATCGTAATTGGCCGCCAGTTCTCGATTCTGTTTTTTTCCCCCTTCTTGTGAATCAGCTTGATAATTCCATTATTTATACAGGAAGGGAGAGCACCAAATTTTAGCGCTTCTTGCCAAACCATCCGAAGAGGGGTGGCAACCACCAGCTTGAAGGATTTAAAAAACTCGTTAGTGAGTCCGTCAGGTCCCGGGCTTTTACCGAGAGGGAGGGCATCAATGACCTCAATGATTTCTGATTCAGAGATCGGGGCATGAAGCAGGGCGTGGAGGTTGGGTGGTATTCTCCGGGGGGAAACTCTAGAAATGGCAGCCATGCAGTCCCTTCTATGGCGGGAGAGTGGGTTCGAGGTTCCCAAGAGTCTCGTGAAGTGCTCTTCGATGATGCCAACATTATCTTCTTCCGAGTTGCATACATTGCCATGAGTGTCTAGCAGTAGGGGAATCGTCTCTCTGTTGTGTTTCCTTTTAAGGATACTGCACATCTCTTTGGTGGGTTTGTCGGCTTTTCCAGCCCACCACACCTTGAAGAAGATTTGCAAGTTTTTCCTTTGTATTTCTTCCTCGTATCTCAACGCTGCTCTGATTTTTCGGAGACCTTTCTGGGCTTGGTGTTTTCCTTTGTTAACTTCCTCCTCGAGTCGCCAGAGTCTGAGGTAGAGCGCTTCCCTACGAGCCCGCCGCACTGTCTCGAGCGTCTTCTTAGTTCTGATCATGATCTTGCGAGACTTGTCGACCGCACTTCTCCAGCACTTGGCTGGGGCCAAGCCAGAGGCGAACGCCACCTTCCACGCATCGGCAATCTCTTGATGGACGGAGGGGAGAGAGAAGGTGGAAGCGTTGGCATGGAACCACGGAGCCTTGTGGATTTTGCTGGAAGGTTGAAAAGTGATAACGATCGGGTAGTGATCAGAGATAGTGAGGTCAGTGCGTTGCGTGATGGTAGGGAGGCCCCACTGTTGAGTAAAACTCTGAGAGATGTAGTATCTATCGAGTCTAGCTTTCCTCAGGTCCTCGCCCGCTTGGAGATTCGACCAAGAAAAGCCACTCGAGTCTTTGAACTCAATCAAATCCAAGTGGAGTTTGGTCATGTCCCACGTGTCTTTCTCCCGACTGTCGATGACCCTGCCCTTGCCCAACCATCTGTCCATAGGGTCTTCCACCATGTTGAAGTCTCCACAAATAAGCACGTTGTGGGGAAGCGAGTCTAAGGAAGCCCAAGTGTTCAGTCTCTCCAAATCCCCGTTCGGGGCGTACAAAGAAACCAACGTAGCACAAAGAGGGGCACCAAAGGAGACAACAATCCAGCGGTGACTAACATCTTCAATAGAGTTCTCAAGCTTTTCAAACCAGAGTTGTTTAACACCGATAACCGTTCCTCCAGACCCCCGTTGGTGCTTCGTTGCGATCCACACATGGGCCGAGGAGATCTGTCTGAGTCGCTTCTGGAGGTCTTCTCCGTCAATTTTAATCTCTTGAATACATATGAAGTCTGGGTTTAGGCTAATGTCGCGAAGCCATTGACCTATGATGGTCGCTCTTGAGGGGTCGGTTAGCCCTCGAGCATTCAGCGAGATGACAATCATTTTTGCATTGATCCCTCTTTGCGGGAGGGAGCCTTGTCCTTTCTTCTCTTGACTTCGTCTTTCTTTTTCGCTGGGATCTGATCCCGACTTAGAAGTCTGTTCTTGTGGGGGCTTTTCCAGGGAAACTCCATAGGCTGTTTTCCTTTGCGGGATGCCCCTTGCTGGGGAGACTTGTGCCCCGTGCTCGGCACTGTTTCCGGGATTGTCGATCCAATGATGGAACTTTCACTATCCATGTTGTCCTCGTTACTAGTGGTGAAACCCTCTTCTTTGCTTGTAGTGTAACCCTCCTGGGGGGTTTCTTTATTGTCAGGGATCTCTAGGGCTTTGTCGTAGGTGTCTATCTCAAGGAGCTTCCCACCTGGGTAGTCAAGCTCATTGAGCTCCTTTTCTAGATTGCAATACAAATTGCTGTAGTGGGTAGGCGGCGGGTTGTTTCTTTCACCGTTGGCCCTAGGGCTTCGTTTCCTTCTTCTTCTAACTTCCATGAAGCCATCAGCATCAGCTTGCGGATTAATGAGGCCCTTACCTTCCCCCTCCTTGGTCGAGTGGGTCGAATCGCCAATGTTGTCTTGAGCGGTTTTGGAGTCTTCTTGAAAGCACTTGTTTTTTTGCCTGAGAGGGCAATCTTTAATCCTGTGACCTTGCTGGCCACATCGAAAGCACGCATTGGGAAGGTTTTTGTATGTGACGTCCTGTTCCCATACCTCTCCTTCGCCCATGTCCACTTTGATCATTGAAGGAAGCGGCGAGCTGAGGTCGGCCTCGACACAGATTTGGGGGTGCCACCTAGCATTGAACGAGTGTCTTGCACCTTCATATATGAGACCACCAACGTCTTCGCGTGAGGCCAGCGGGTTGCCGATTGGAGAGACAATGTCCCACACGAAGTTGTACAAGAAGTAAGGAAGGTTAGGGAGCTCAACCCAAAGAGGGTAACGGAGCGACTTCGATTTGTCGGGAGTAAAGTCCGGGGACCATCTGAATAGGCACAGGGTCGACCGACCGAACTGCCAGGTGCCAACGCTAAGGGCTTGGAACGCCATCTCTTCATTTTCAAATACTAGCAGCATGTGGTTCGCTGGTAGGAACTGACACTTGCTAACAATTAATCCTCGAGGGAACCACTCTTTTCGGAGCCATTGTCGCACAGATTCTAGCGGGGGCCTAGGGCCAAACACTTGGCCGACGAGGCAAACTTTTTTGAGCTCCTCCTGAGCCGACAGAACTGCGGGTCTACTGAGGGAAACAATGGGGGAATCAAAGCTTTCGGATGCCCCAGGGGCGGCACACGATCCCCCCTCCAGCAGAGCGGCTAGGAAATCGGTCTCCCTAGGGGGAGGGGCCCGATTACTTTTGACGAGAGAGGATGAAGCCACATCCATGGCCAAAAAGATCCAGCACCCACCGTTGCTCCTTGAAATTACTTTAACCCACTAGGAAAAGGATCTAGAGAAGTCCCAAAGTAACGTCCTTCATATTCGAAACTTTACTCTTTTCTATTTCTCCCCTTCTCTTTTTTTTTCTTTTGTCTCCCCTTTTTTTTTCTTTTTTCTATTTTTTTCTCTTTTTCGAAGGGCTACCCCTCTCTTTTTCTTTTAAAAACTTACGACCGAAAAAATTAACCAAAAATCCCCCAAACGGGTAGCTCTCTGCAGAAACTTTTTTCGAATGTTTTCTCTTTTGTTGTTTTTTTTTTTTCTCTTTTGTTTTTTTTTTTCTTTTTCTTCTTCTTTTTTTCTTCACTTTTTTTTTTTCTTTTTTCTTCTCTTTTTTTTCTTCTTCTTTTTTGTTTTTTTCTTAGGATTACCTAATCAAGGGTACAGACCGTCTGAAGACGACAGCTGGCAGGAAAGGCGTCCCCGCGACACCTCGAAAGCCACCCCTCCGGCCGCACTCGAACAGCGAAGCCGCGATACCTCGAAATCCGCGATACTTCGACCGCACGCGACACCGGCCCCGGCGACACCTCGAAATCCGCGACACCTCGAAACCGCGATACTTCGACCGCACGCGATACTTCGACCCGGCGACACCTCGAAATCCGCGACACCTCGAAACCGCGACACCTCGACACCGGCCCCGGCGACACCCGCGCCCAGCGACACTCCGCTCCCCCGCGACACACGGGCCCGAATCTGTCGCGACGTCGCCCTTCTCCTCCACCAACTTGCCTGCAGCTATTCTTCTGAGCAAGAGATGCCCAACGGTACAGCAGTGCTCCCACTAGCGCGGGAAGGGTCCCGCCATAGCCGCGCTCCTGCCCTCACTCCCGACACTCGAACACGCCATAGCCGCACAGGATCACGCCATAGCCGCACAGGATCTAAAGATAACCTAATAAAAGCTCATCTCTTTTCGGGTTCTTGGGAGTGGAAGGGGTCTGATAATCAGAGGCCCTATACTTGATTTTCCCAATTAACTCATTCACAAAGAAGTACACGAGTATTCAAAGAACTCTGTTAACACGAATTACTATCACTACTCTAGTTTGTTCTCTCACAGATTTCCGGTTCGTACACAGATTAGACTTCTGAGTACATAACGCAAAAAGTAAACATTACCGTAACCCAGACTTACAACACTTAACTTAATGGAAAAGTGCTAACCAGAAGTTAAGGTAATCAAACAACGACGACGAAAAGAACACAGTACTACTCAGAATTCTCAAAAAAACAACACTACGGAAACTCCACATAACGTATCGCCCAGACAGACAGTCTGGCGATTCTTCCGGGTGTCATCGAAGCGTCCTTTCATTGATTATAAATGGATACAATTCTACGCAACGATCTTTCGGTTCGTGCAGAATATGAAAAGGAAAAGATTTACAATTGCCAATCCGACGGCTTACACTGGCACGCACGGTGGACTTGAAGCCACAGGTATACAAAATTTTATGGCTCATCTACTATACCCTGAAGATACATTGTTCGGGCTAACTTAAATGTTCTGGCAATTTTCTGCTTGAGGCTATCCAACATTTTCTTTAGAATGTCTGGTTCTACTAGTTGCGCATCAGTACGGATAGAACTTAAAGAAATTACTTGGCTCATTAATATTTCCGCCTGTGTCTGCAAAAACGCTTCTTGCAAGTAAAAGTCATTTGCCAGTGCTGCATCACGGCTCGATTTCATATCGGCAATCTGTTGATCTATTCGTGATAAACGTTCTGCTTGAGCTCCAAGTTGCCTTTCTCTTCTCTCCAGTTCTTGATTCTGAAATTGGATGGTATGAAAATAAGCACCTTGCTCTCTTTGAATCGCTGGAACCTTTTTCTGGAGCTGAGCAACCAATAGCATATGGTGTTTAAGAGCAGAATTTGATTCAAACAAATTATCATTAGCAAGCTGAAGTTCTCTATTTGTGTGTTTGGCTAAATCCGCCATCTCTTTTCCTGTCTGGAATTCTTCATCAAGTTGAACTCGTGTTTCGGCCAATAAATTTCTAAGGGCAGCTCGTGCATCTTCCTTATCCTGTACTAACCGTGTTAAGTGGACAATTTCAGCATCGACAACACTTAATAAATTATCTTTGGCTGTTACTTGAGCCAATGCAGCATCTCTTTGACTGATCAATATTTCCTGTTCAGCAAGGCTAGCCTGTAGCTGTTGAATCTGTATGTTCAGAGCATGATTTTTTGCTTTTACTGCATCGACTTCTTCCTGTAATGGAGTAATATCTGCTTCAAGGGTATCAACCTTATGCTTCAATTCCTGACGAAGATTCTCTGTAACCATTCTTAGTTGCACCGGAAGCTGCTGTGAAAATTGAATAAGCATGCGTCCCATGGATTCTAATTCTGTGAACATGGGAATCGGAGGAAGTAAAGGAGGAAGTTTTTGGGATGAAGAGGTGGATAAACGGTGATGCGAAGATGGGGGAGAGTAATTCGGTGAGGATGATGAAGCCGCAGGTTCTTCAATAGGCTTCACAGATATAATGGGGTCGATCGGAGGTATGGGTGGAGAAGTGGGTAGCGGAGTGTTAGCCACCAACAATTCATCGGTAGATTAGTGCATAGTCACTTGAGGTTGGGCAACTGCAGAATCTACTGCCGCAATCAATTGTGCCAAAACTTCTGCAACAATAACTTGCATATCTTCTTGCACATCTTGTTGGGACTGCTGCTGAGATTCTTCCTTAGAAGATATGTCTTCAGAATCGGTAGTAATACTTTGATCTCGTTGCTGGTTGGGAGAAGACTGAGCGGACAAATCATGGTGAATCGAGGTGGCAGTATCGTGGAAAATCTCTTCTTCTTTTTTGTCTGCGTTATATCCAGCGACAGACCCTTGTACTTGACTGTCAGAAGAACTGATCCGTATGCGTTTTTGGCGGAGGAGCTGGAAGATTTCTTCATCATCTTCTTCATCGTCTTCAAGTATTTGAGCAGATTCCTCATGATATAAGATTGGAGCTCTTGGAGGTGGTTGCGTTGCTTGAAGGGCCGGAAACAAAAAAGTGATGATGTGGGGAAGACGTGATCATGGGAGATCACCTTTGTTAACGTGTTTAATGATCGTAACGCATTCACGGTGAATGCGTCGGAAATAGTAAGAAGCAAAATTGATAGGCTCTCTAGCAGCCATATCAATCACCGAGTAGAATGGGCGAGAAATTCCATAAGTTCGTTTCTGTAAGTTCAGTATGGCTACTAAAAATTGCAAAGCTGTTCGTTCAGGCTCAAGGCAACAGAGTATGGCATACTCATTCGAAGAGTGCCTGGGAAACAATTGATTCATCGTAGCGATTGGAAGGTTAGGACCATTCTCTCGTCCTTTCGGAGAGAGTTGGAAGCAGCAGCAAATGACTGCATGGTGATTACGACACGAGATGGGAAACACGTAATAGGCCAACTCTGCTTCGTAGCAAGTGTGTGGGCAATAGCAGCGATAATCTGAGCATAATATGGATGGCACTCCATTGAATGCCAGGGCAATTCAGCGAAGTTGGACAAACCTCGGACCTGCAAGAATTCACTCACGTCCGGAGGGATTCCATCACAGAAGGTAGCAAAATTTGCTAAAGCTTCCATGATCCACACGTGAAATAGCACGAATACACAGGGATTACAAAGAGCACAAAGCACACAAAACACACAGACACAATAACGATTAACAACGAAAAGAAGAAGATTAAGTAGAAACTTGGCAACGGGAGGCGATCGAAAATGCTAATCATCGTGTGGTGTTGAGATTAGAACCTTCATAACTATGGCGTGCATGCATGTGCAGAATCGATAATGCAGAGCGGCTGTTGATCATAATTAGATATCAAAACTAGGATATTTACAGGTTGTATTTAATAAATCAAAAACAAAAAGAAAGTAAATAACATGCGAAGAACACGTCAGCGAGAATCTGGTGCTTGATGATACGACCGCAACTTTGAACCATTGATCACTTTAGGAAGAAGAATTCTTGTCAAAGTAGTCAACCGAAAAGTAGCTGGGTCCACTTGTTCACCAATCCGGTAAGGACCAAACCATCGTAATTTGAATTTTCCAGCCGCACGATTTGATTTAGCATTATAAAATAACACAAGCTGTCCCACCGAAAAAACCGGAGTTTTGAGATATCTATCATGGATACGAACTTGCCGTAACTGAACTTCTTGAAGGGTCAGAACACTTTCCCAGTGATGTTTATCCAAGTTTCTGAGTGCTTCCAATCGAAATGACAAAGAGTCTTCAGGTAACAGTTTTTGAGTGATAGCCACGCGTAAACTGGGTACCACAAGTTCCATTGGTGCAATTGCTTCCAATCCATAAGTAAGCTTGAAAGGAGTTAGTCCGGTTGCTACTTTGTATGTAGTCCGGTATGCCCATAAGACTGCTGGTAGTAACTGATCCCATCTTTCTGGTGATTCCACAATCAGTTTCCGAAGCATAGTTAACAACGTTTTGTTTGTACTCTCAGCTAAGCCATTAGCATGAGGATAATACGGTGAACTGAATTTATGCAGAATCTGAAAAGTGTGTGAGCACTCGCATTAAATTGTTGACAAAGTGTATCCCTTGATCTGTGACAAGTTCCAAAGGTAATCCATAACGTGGGAATACGTCCTTCATCAGGCATTTGGCCACCGAAATAGCTGTGGCGGACCGTAAAGCCCAAGCTTCTGCCCATCTGGTAGCATAATCTGTGCATGTTAGAATGTATCGATTGTTGCTAAGGATTGCTGGAGGTGTGATTGGTCCAATAAAATCGAGATCCCATTTTTTGAAAGGTTCCAAAGGTAATACAGGTTGTAGAGGGAAGAAGTGGCATTGTAAAGGCTGTCTAGATCGCTGACAATTGTCACACTGCTTCACAAACTGAGACACATCTCTGTACATAGTAGGCCACCAGAGCCCACTTTGCAAAATTTTTCGGTGCGTTAAATTTGCTGCAAAATGTCCACCGGAGGGTATTGAATGTGCCAATACAATAATCGAGTTTACTTCATGTGGTGGAATACAACGAAGCAATGCACCAGTATGATCCATGTAGTACAACTGTTCAACAATCAACCAGAATCTGCGGCTATAAACTGCAATTTTTCGACGCATAGCAGGAGAAGTTTGAGGAGGAAGACATCCATCAGTAAGAAAGGTTAATAACTGATCATAGTAGGTAGGTGTTACAGGAGGTTCCGCAGATTCATCATTATTTGTTTCAATAACATAAATTGCTGGTGTGGTGTCATCAACACCGACCGGAGCTTCACCGGAATCTAATCGAGAGAGAAAATTTGCTAATGCATGTGCAATGCCGGATCGATGAATCACTTCATAATCGAATTCTTGTAATAATAGAACCCAACGTGCCAAGCGGCCACCTAAATGTTGCTGCCGAACCAGATACACCAGCGCAGCATGGTCTACATGAAAGATGAATTTTCGGCCTAGCAAATAATGCTGGAATTTCTTTACAGAATATACCAAACCAAGACATTCTCTTTCAGTCACTGAATAATTCTTTTCAGCCGGAGCAAGCCGTCGACTTGCATAATAGACATGCCGAAACCACTTATCAATTTGTTGCATTAAAACACTTCCAATGGCTATATCTAATGTGTCTACAAAAACATGAAATGGCCGTTCCCAATCAGGAGGTTGTAGAATTGGAACCTGCGTTAATAATCCCTTTAGACGATCAAATGTAGTTTGACATTCTGGAGTCCAATCAAACTGTCGAGGAGTACTAGTTATTAGCCGATTTAGGGGTATTGCCAAATGGGCAAGCCACCGTAAATGTCGACCATGCCACCTGACTTGACCCATGAAGCGCATCACTTCTTTCGGCGTAGTAGGCACAGATGCTTCTAACACAACTATAACTTTGTTTGGATCAACTTGTAGGCCCTGTGCAGATACAATGTGGCCAAGGAGTTTACCACAAGAAATCGCAAAGACAGATTTGGTTGGGTTTAAACAGAGTCGGTATTCTCGACATTTCTCGAAACAATACCGTAAATGATACAGGTGTGCTACCATCTTACCGAATAAAGAGAAGTCATCTAGATATACTTGCATAAAAGAAGTGAGATAAGGTGAGAAGATTTCCTGCATACATCGTTGAAAGGTGCTAGGAGCATTTCTTAACCCAAACCATATGACTATACAAGCAAAAACACCCCAATTCGTAATAAATGCTGTTTTTGGTATATCTTGCTCAGCCATTCGGACCTGGTTATAACCACTGTAACCATCGAGAAATGAATACATCTCATGCCTAGCCACTCTGTCCAGCATTGTATCAAGAAATGGAAGAGGAAATGGATCAGGTACGGTGGCTGCATTCAATTTCCGATGATCGACACATATTTGGAGCTGCTTGTTTTTCTTTGGTACGATCACGATCGGGGAGATCCATTCAGCGTGCTCAATCGGTACAATGAACCCTACCTTTAATAGGTGATCAAGTTCTGCTTTGACCTGTGCTGCATAGTTGGGATGCATATGGTAGCTGGGTTGTTTAATCGGCTTTGCTTCTGGTTTGAGCACGACCCGATGATGATAGATGCGAGGATCCAGACCTTTCATATCACGATAATCCCAGGAAAAAACATCAGAGAACTCACGAAGAAGCTGGATCAAATCTGCTTGAAATGCCTCAGACAATCCTTCCTTTATCTTGACAGGTCGCGGATTTACTTCATCTCCTAAATTATAGGTGATTAACTGATCTTCGAGAACATAGAATTGACGAGGTTTCCCTGGATCGTCAGCTGACTATAAAAGTTGTTGTATAGCGGCTTATCCATAGCAATAGTATCTTCTGTCTCCACTTCTTCGGTCACAGGCACCACCGTATAGGCTGCCGAACTCCAGTTGTCTACAACATATTGCAGATCTACAGTACCTAAGGAAATCAGATCTTTATTGTTCTTCAGAAACGCTTCTTCTTCATCGTCAGATAACCCATCCAACATGTGGACCGGTTCTGCTACATATGGCCTGGCATGAAGCTCGCAAGGCTGAATGGCATCCAATTTGACAATATATTTACGGTGATTATCTTTGAAAGTTAGTTCCTGTGCTGACCAATCCTGTATGACTTTAGCTTGTTTTAACCAGGGTCGTCCGAAAAGAAGATTATAGTCAAGACTAGACTCCGGTAGTTCTAAGACTACAAAAGTCATCTTAAACGTTGTATCCTGCAAAGTTATCGGGACATTCCGTACGAGTCCCACCGGATGAACTCGGGATTAATCTTCCATTCTAACAAAAAATTGAACAGGCTCGATTTGCGTCCATCCCAACTTCTTACAAAGCGCTGCAGTGGCGATGTTTACACCAGACCCACCATCAGTTAGTACTTGAGTAATCTTGTGATTTTTGTACCATACCGTAATTAAGGGGACCGAATGATCCACCGTAGAATCAGCTTCCGGTTGTCCCGTTGCCATCGTTGGAATGCAGGAAGACCCAGGACTGAGCTATTGCTGGAATTGCTGCCGAACTCCCGGCACTAATGCAAGTAACTGTCCAAGAGGAAGAGTAATGGATGCCTTAGATAACATTTCCCATGCCTGATCTGCTTGAATTGTACTTTTCACCGATTTTGAAGATGATGCGCTTGTTATTGGGGTAGAATCTTGCTCCTACGATCCTTCCTTTGGCAGCGGAACTTGGGTCACTGGAATTGGATCTGGGAACACTGTAGGCTCTTTGGTGGTCCATTGGCTAGCTTTGTTATACATTCTCTGCTGTTCATGGATGCCAGGTTTAAACACTTCTGCTGCTGGTTGTAACTGCTTACCAGATCTTGTTTGAATCACTACTGCTTGAGTTTCCACTGGTGAGATATAGACCATATTGGTCATTGGGTTCTGACGCTCTTTCTTTCTTTGATCATATTCAGCTACATTCTTACAGAATCTTCGGATGTGCCCAAGCTCATCACAAAAATGGCATCAAGGTGGTGGCAAGGAAGTACCTTCCTGTGATGTTCTTGTTTGCCAACGATTTGTATTGTAATTTGTATTCCGCTGTCCTCGATAATTTCTATATCCTTGCTGCTGATTGTTTCTCATCTGAGGTGGAATATAATGGGTGGCCGGCTGTCTTGGTTCTTGTATAATGGCATTTACAGTTGTTGGCCCCTGCACTTTGGCATTATACACACAGTTTTCGGTGGAATGTCCAGTGGTAGTGCAGAAAGCGCAATACATTTGATTAAGGGCATAGTTGGCACTGGTATGCCCTGGATTCTTGCACTTAGTGTAGTACATATGTCTAGCCGAATCCTCTGCAATATTTTTACTGGCTTTCAACCACTCCAGGTCTTCGGTAAAGCCTCCAACCTTATGCTCAAGCTGCAAGGCCATTGCAATAACCACATCTAGTGTCATAGCTCCCACACAACGGATGATCATAATCTGTCTGAGCTGTGGAGTCAAACCATTAATAAACCACTGAGTGATGACATCATCCGACAGGTTGGCATGGGCCGGTGGTAGTTGTCTCAAGTAAGTTCTAAACATGGTGGCATATTCCTGCACAGTCTGGTGCAGACTCTGTTTATTGTTCTGCAAGTAATCGAAATTTTTGGCAGGGTTCTTCTTTAGCCGGAATCTCTGCAAAAACGCATCCCTTACCGCTTCATAGGTGCCGAAATAGTTGATATCATACTCTGTAAGCCACCTCGCTGCTTCATTAACTAATGTTGACTGGAATACTATGGCCTTGTATGCCGGATCGAGTGGATGGTTTAACACTGCATAAATAATTTCAAATGTGCGTACATGAGCATCAGGATCATCACCTGGAAATCCACCGAATTTGGTGTATGTTACCCCTGTTGGAACCGGTCGTTGTTGTTGTTGTTGCCCACTCATGATGCTAGTGGCGGTACTGTTACTATTTCCTGAGTTTTGAGGATGTGTTTCCGGTCCTTCAGAGTCTATATGATCAGACTGCTCACCTTCCGGTTTGAAAATAGCGCTCAACCTTTTACGAATTTCTAATTCCAATAGCCTATCCTCTTCTATGGTATCAAACGTAGGCAAGCTTACCCCGAACAGTGGTGTCCGAAAGGAAGATTCACCAAGAAGTATAACACTGCTACCGAAAAATTGTAAATTCTCTGCAACTGGGATCGAACTGTTGTTGGAGTTAGACGTCTACGGAAGCACGCGAACAGCACAAGGAAGAGGAAGAAGCTTGGAGCACAACACACAAGACTGAATGTATTACTAGAGAATGTACAAAGATAAGTAGCCCATTAGGGCAATAGGCGTATATACAAGCCGGGGGAAAAAAACCTCCTAAAGAGGGAAAAAAGTGCCCCGGCGGTCCTAGAGTGTTCACACACATCACTACCTAAATATATCAACAAATCCCCCCTGGGAGTGATGCGGTGAACAAGGAGCTGGCACTCATGTATAAGGAAGTGCCGAGCTATGTGGAAATCACTCCACAAAAGGAAGTAAGCCCAAAGCTTTGCCGAAAGCTTCAAACTTCTCCCTAGGCAGAGCCTTCGTGAAAAGGTCTGCAATGTTCTCCTGCGTGGGCACATATGCCAAGCTGATCTCCCCAGCAGAGAACCTCTCCCTGACATAGTGATAATGCACCTCAATGTGCTTAGTGCGAGCATGGAACACAGGGTTCCTCGCAACTGCTAATGCGCTCTGACTGTCAGTGAAGATGGTGGTGGCAGAAGACTGGCCAACACCCAAATCAGCCATAAGGCGTCTGAGCCACACACACTCAACAGTCGCTGTGAAAGCTGCCCTATACTCAGCCTCACAACTGGAAGTGGCCACAGTAGGCTGCTTCTTGCTCAACCAAGATATACATGAGCTACCAAGCATGAAGCAAAAACCACTGGTGGACACACGAGTGTCATAGCAACCAGCCCAATCTGAGTCAGAAAAAGCATGCAAATCTGGCGGTAGTGATCCCCCCTTGGGATAAAACAACCCAAGTAGCCGAGTACCACTCAAGTAGCGAAAGATGCGCTTAACCGCTTTCTAATGCGTGACTCCTGGGCAATGCATAAACCTGCTCATCTGTGAGACAGCAAACTGAATATCTGGCCGAGTAATGCATAAGTAAATCAAGCATCCAACAGCCTGCTGATAGAGAACAACATCAAATGCATCTCCAGCATCATGAAGACTCAATCGTAAACCTGTCTCCATAGGAGTGGCAATAGGCTTACAGTCTTCAAGGCCAAAACGCTGCAATAATGTGTCAATATATTTCGTTTGACACAAAGCCATTCCACCATCAACTTGCATAAACTGAATGCCCAAATAGTGATGCAAATGCCCCAAATCAGACATCTCAAATGAGGCATGCAAATCAGCCTTGAAATCAGCAATATGCTTCTCAAGAGGACCAGTGAGCAGCATGTCGTCTACATAGACAACAATGATTAAAAGCACATCATTAGCACGCTTAACATATAAGGTGCTTTCAGTTGGACTGTTCTCAAAACCATGTGCAATCAGATAGGCATGTATTTTCTCATACCAAGCACGTGGTGCTTGCTTTAAACCATATAACGCCTTCTTTAACCTGCACACCTGGTTTTCATGCCCTTTCTGCACAAAGCCACGGGGCTGAAAAACATACACTTCTTCATGCAAGTCACCATTCAGAAATGCTGTTTTAATGTCCAACTGATGTACATTCCAACCATGATGGGCTGCAAGTGCACAAATGCTCCGAACAGTAGTCATACGGCATGTAGGTGCAAAGGTCTCATCAAAATCAATGCCTCTTTCCTGCGCATAACCCTTTGCAACAAGCCTAGCCTTATACCTGTCAACTGTACCATCAGGTTTACGCTTCAGCTTGTATACCCACTTAGTGCCAATGGCCTTCTTGCCAGGAGGCAAGTCACATAAAGACCATGTACCATTCTTCATTATAGCATCATATTCAGATTGCATAGCAGCCATCCAATTTTCTGAATTTTGTGCTTCATCAAAAGAAACAGGCTCATTCTCATCACAGAGACTAGATGCAGCCATAGCATAGCAATCTGATGCAAAGGAGGTACTATGAGAGCCTGAACGAGTACGATATGACAAAGGTGCATCTAATTTGCTGTCACGCAAAGTCTGCACCAGCCATTTTGGCATAGTTTTTGCCTGTTCAATATCAGCTCTCTCATCAACAAGTGCATCATGTAAATCTGCATCAGAAATGGCATGATCTGCATCATCATATGAAACCTGCAAAGGCTGAGAAGTTGCCTCATTAGGACCAGCGCTAGCCTGCCCACCTGTAAAAAGAGGCATCAAAGTATCATACATGTCTTTGGAGCTAACAGATGTCTCCTTAGTACATGAAAGCAATGGCTGAATAGCATCTTCCACAAAGACAACATCACGGCTAACCAGAATGCGTTTAGTCTGTGGATGATACAGACGATAGCCTTTACTTTCAGAACTGTACCCAACAAAAATACATTTTACTGCCTTATCATCCAATTTTCTGCGATGTTGTTCAGGCACTAATGCATATGCCAAACAACCAAAAACACGCAGATGAGCAACAGATGGCTTGCGGTCATGCCAAGCCTCATATGGAGTGATAGACTGCAACGCTTTCGTGGGACACCTGTTCAGTACATATGCTGCACACATGACAGCCTCAAGCCAGAAACTATGTGGTAAAGCCTGACTTTTGACCATGCACCTCGCCATCTCCATGAGTGACCTGTTCTTTCGTTCAGCAACTCCATTCTGTTGAGGTGTATACGGCACTGTACACTGGTGTTTTATCCCACGTTCAGCCAGAAATGCATTAAAATCTGAAGACATATTCCCCCCCTCGATCAGAACGGAGGGTGCCCATTTTACATGCTGACAGATTTTCAGCCAAAACCAAAAACTGTTTGAAGCACATGAACACTTCGGACTTTGCTTTGAGTGGATATACCCATGCATGCCTGGAAAAATCATCAATGAAAGTCACGAAGTAAAGGTAATTTCCAAAAGAGGGTGTCTGCATAGGACCACAGACATCACTATGTACAAGCTGCAATTTCTGCATAGCCCGAACTGAACCATCTTTTGGAAAGGAAGAACGCTGCATTTTGCCCAAAATACAGCCTTCACAAACATGTTTTCCAGGTGCCTCAAGTTTGGGCAAAGAGGACACCATTTCAGATTTCTGCAGGCGTAACAAACTAGCAAAATTCAGATGACCAAAGCGTGCATGCCAAAGCTTTGCATCTGACATAGCCTGAGAATCATGAACTACACATGCCGAATCATTCACAGATTTTTCATAGTCTATGAGCTTATACAGCCCACGACATAAAATGCCAGAAGCAATAATCACATCGCCATTTGAGAGATCATGGACTGTACACCTGTCATCAACGAATTTCACAACCAAGCCAATCTTGGCTAATGCAGAAACTGATAACAGGTTCTTTTTGATCCCTGGCACAAATAAAGCATCTGACAAAGTGAAAGAACTACCATCAGCAGTAGTCAGAATGATCTTACCAACTCCCATAACAGGATAAGAGGAGTTATTGGCGCATGTGACAGTATTCCCTGTAGGGGCAGGCTCGAGTGAAGAGAAGAAACTGCGCTGCAAGGTAATATGTTTGGTTGCCCCACTGTCAAAGTACCAAACATCTGAGTCTACTGCAGACATGCACTGATCATGAGAAGATGGGTCAAAACTGCAAACAGTAGTAAACGCCCATTCTTCTTCCTGCACAAGATTTGCAGACTCTGTTTTTGGTGTAGAGGCCTCTACAACAACCATTCCAGCCTCTTTCTTCTTTGCCTCTTTAGCAGCCAGTTTTGGACAGTTCTTTATAATATGATCATTTCCTTTACAGTACTTGCAGAACAATTTTTGCTTTTCTGATTTCTTCTCATCTTTATCCTGGTTCTTCGATTGTGCAGCATTTGCAGATTTCTGCTTACTAGTAGAAGAGCTCCATTTTCCTTTGCCCTTCTGACTAGCCAGGAAAGCTTGATCTGCAACACGCATAATGGACCTGTTCTGCCTGGACTGATCTTCCTGCAACAGAACAGAGACTAATTCCTCAAATGACAAGGCATTCGGATTTCCTTTCATCATCAATCGAAGAGTAGAGGCAAAACTCTGATATGAATCAGGAAGGCCATTCAGAACGGTCTGCACAAGTGAGCTATCTGGTATAACCTCATCAGCAGAAATCAATTGTTCCTTCAGGTCTTTGATCTTTGTAAGAAAACTGTCCATCGAATCACCTTCATTCATGTGCTCACTCTCCAACTGTTTTCGGAGGTAAGCAACACGAGCCTCATTCCTAGCCTGGTACAAAGTGGTAAGTGTATCCCAAGCATCCTTTGCTGTTCTGCAAGAGCGAATGTGAGGAATAATGGCACGTTTGACAGACAAAGCTATCAATGCATGTGCCTGGGCATCTCTGCCATCCCAACGAATCTGCTCTGCAGTAGGTGCAATAGAAACAGCAGCACGAACAGGAATCTGCGGAATATCATCTTCGACACCATCTTCATCAGCTCCAACACCTGTATTTGCAGTACCTATCGTTACAGGTGTAACAGGACGTCTTTCAACACCCTGCACAATGTTCCACAATCCTTTTGCAACCAGTACATGTCGCATCATATAAGCCCATAATGGGTAGTTGGTACCATCCAACTTATCCTCAACAGCCAACATACGGAATACATCACTGCTTTCAGCCATGGCCGGTGACTAAAATACCTTGATGCAGAAAATTGACTGTATCTCAAAAAGTTGAACAGAATTGCCGAGACGAGTTTTGCTAGACCTGTAGCAGACTTTGAGACGCTTAAACTGGCGAACAGAAACTGGTATATACCTTTGGCACAAAAGGACGAAATAGCCTGCACAAGCACTGCGATAGTGCGTTCGGAGGCCGAAACGAGACTGCAAACGGAGGAGTGTCGACGGCGCCCTAGAAGAATCAACGACCTGCTCTGATACCAATTGTTGGAGTTAGACGTCTACGGAAGCACGCGAACAGCACAAGGAAGAGGAAGAAGCTTGGAGCACAACACACAAGACTGAATGTATTACTAGAGAATGTACAAAGATAAGTAGCCCATTAGGGCAATAGGCGTATATACAAGCCGGGGGAAAAAAACCTCCTAAAGAGGGAAAAAAGTGCCCCGGTGGTCCTAGAGTGTTCACACACATCACTACCTAAATATATCAACAACTGTCACCGAAATTAGTCGAACTTTTCCCAAACCAGGGTATTCTTTCACCAGGAATGGTTTCTCTGGATAACACACCTCTATCCTCAAAGAGGTTTGAATCTTGACTAGACGATGTCGGGTCAACTGCACACTGCGCTCCTGTAGACTCCAAAATTACTGTATCTTCTGCAGACTGTGTCGAAATTACACTGAAATATACCGGAATTACAGTATGTTCTACCGGAATGCTACCGGAATCACTACTAACGTGCTTCGCTTCTTCGACGACCGGACCGAACCAATCTGTGCTTCTACCTCCTGAGGGTGTCCTTAACAAATTCGGTACCGCCCAAGGCTGTTGGTCTCGCCTGTACTTCGGATACGACTCGCCGGACCGAGTAACCGGCATATATCACCTTTGCCACACTTGCGTACTACTCTACCTTACTGTCGATTCACAATCTATGGTTATCTTCCCACAATCAATTTGCAACACTCTGTTGCCACCTTCCCACAATCACTTTGCAACACTCTGTTGCCACCTTCCCACAGACGGCGCCAGTGTTAAGCGCGCGTTGCCGTCACAGGTGCGTTTAAGCTCTTTTCGGGTTCTTGGGAGTGGAAGGGGTCTGATAATCAGAGGCCCTATACTTGATTTTCCCAATTAACTCATTCACAAAGAAGTACACGAGTGTTCAAAGAGCTCTGTTAACACGAATTACTATTACTACTCTGGTTCGTTCTCTCACAAATTTCCGGTTCGTACACAGATTAAGACTTCTCAGTACATAACGCAAAAAGTAAACATTACCGTAACCCAGACTTACAACACTTAACTTAATGGAAAAGTGCTAACCACAAGTTAAGGTAATCAAACAACGACGACGAAAAGAACACAGTACTACTCAGAATTCTCAAAAAAAAAAACACTACGGAAACTCCACAGAACATATCGCCCAAACAGACGGTCTGGCGATTCTTCCGGGTGTCACCGAAGCGTCCTTTCATTGATTTATAAATGGATACAATTCTACGCAACGACCTTTCAGTTCGTGCAGAATATGAAAAGGAAAAGATTCACAATTGCCAATCCGACGGCTTACACAACTCTTTGCCTCAAACCAAGCTACCTATCCACTCAGTTAGGCTAAAAATTAGACTTCACTAAAAATTGAATAACTCACAGAGCATGGCGAATCTCACAAAACTATTTTAGATAGAGAAATTACATGAGATAAATTTCCAAAGAATATTTAAACTCTAAAAATGGATACATACATTGAGAGATATGACTCTCGCAATCAGGCTACCCAGAAATTGGTATGCGGCTAGACATAGTCTATGAGACTGTAGAAAACAAAATGACGGAAACCAAATGAACTACCGACAAGGGGAATTTAGCGCCTTCTTCCTCTGTTCTTGAGTGTCCTCCCTTGCCTCTTTTGTGGCCAAATGACCACGAGCTCTCATGATGAGTTTGAGAGCTCTTCTCCATAACTCCTCGACTACTTTGAGCAGCCACTCTTCTCTTCTGGTTCAGTTTTTGGATTTGATTATCTCTTGATTGATTCTCTTTTGGCCTAGACTACTTGTTGAAGTAAATAATTCCATTTTTCATTTTTGTATTTCCTTCTATTTGAAGAAAATCGTTTTTGCAAAATATATACGACCTTGCTTCTTTATTTTTTAACACTCCCCCTCAAGCTCACATGTGAGCTTGCACCTTCAGCCATATCCTGCAAGTTGATTTCATCCTTGAACATCTTTAGCTTAGACGCATCTAAATACTTTGTAAACATGTCTGCAACCTGTTCATTAGTTTTAATGAACTTTATATTCACATCCTTGCTCAAAAGTTTTTCTCGAACATAATGATAATGCACTTTTATGTGCTTACTTCCTGCATGAAACATTGGATTGTTTGTTAAGTGAATGCTTGACATGTTGTCACCATAAATTGGAATGGTCTCTACCTGCATATCAAGATCAGCCAAGAGCTTCTTAATCCACATAGCTTCATAAGTTGCAAAGGCTAATCCTCTATATTCAGCTTCTGTAGATGATAGAGCAACAATAGATTGCTTCTTCCAGCTCCATGTGATAGGTTTGCTATCTATCATGAATACATAACCTGAAGTGGATCTTCAGTCTTCATTCAAACCAGCGCAATCAACATCACTAAAGCCCTTTACCTGCAATTCTTCATCATATCTATAAAACAAGGCATGATTGACTGTGTGTTTCACATATCTTAGCACTCGTTTGGCTGAATTTAAATGCTCACTTGCTGGAGTTTGCATAAATTGAGAAAGAACTCTAGCGATATAACAAAAATCTGGTCTTGTGATCGTAGCATAGATCAATGAACCTATAATACTCCTATATGTAGTTACACCATGTAACTTCTTTCCATCATTTGAGCATAGCTTCACATTTGTGTCCATAGGTTGAGTGAGAGGTTTGCATTCACTCATTCCAAATCTAAAAAGAACAACAGGTACTTTCTTTACATCAACTAGATGGCATCTTTCCCATAGACTATCTCAATGCCTAAAAAAAATTTTAGCTCACCAAGATTTGAAATTTTAAACTTCTTACTCAATTTTCTTTTTATCTCTTGTATTCGTGCAACATTACTTCCTGTTATGATGAGATCATCAACATATATGTAGATGTATACCTACTTGCCATCTTCTTTCTTCATGTAGAAAGAAGGATATCCACTACTTGGACTATATCCACACCTTGTGAGGTACTCAACCAATCTTTGGTTCCAAGCACGTGGTGCTTGCTTCAGCCCATACAAAGCTTTCTTCAATCTACAAACAAAATCTATATGCTTTTTATCTTGAAATCCAATCGGTCGACTCATGTATACCTCTTCTTGAAGTTCACCATTGAGAAAAGCATTTTTTATGTCAAGTTGGTACAATGGCCATCTCCTTGCTGCAATCACTGCAATCAAGGTTCTAATTGTTCCCATCTTTGCAATCGGGCGGAAAGTCTCTTCATAGTCGATGCCATGAGTTTGCTTGAATCCTTTTGCTACTAGTCTAGCTTTATGCCTAACTAGAGAACCATCAACATTTCTCTTTATTTTAAACACCCATTTATTTGGAACAATCTTCATAGCTTCATCCTTTGGAACTAGCTCCAATGTGTGATTGTCCTTGAGAGCTTTTATCTCTTCTTGTGTAGCTTGCTGCTATTCTTTTTGTGTACATGCTTCTTCATATGCATCTGGTTCTTTGTCTTTGACCAGCTATGTCATATATGCAAAATGCTTATCATAGCTCAACATTTGAATTGGATACCTTGCTCTTGAAGACCTCCTTTAATTTCCTTTTGAATACTGCTTCTTCAACTGGTTCAACTTTGGTGATGAGGAATGACTCCTTAGTCTCCCCTTCCATGTTGAGCTTTCTCCATGTGATGTAGAAACTTCTCGACCTGACATTTGAATGCTTGTTTGCTGAAATTCTTCTTGGACAACACCTCCATCATCTTCATAATCTTCTTCAAGAATCTTCTCTTTCCCTTTGTCTCCAAACCATGGTCTTAGCTCATCAAATACCACATCTCTTCATAGCTCCTTTGTCACTGCATTGTAGCACCTATATCCTTTTTGCTCCGATGAATATCTAATGAAGATACATTTTTCTGACTTTGGCTCCATCTTTGTCTTTAGTTCTTGAGGAATGTGAACATAACACACACATCCAAAAACTTTGAGATGTGTAGGTCAGGTTTCTTACCAGAATAAACCTTGTCGGGAGTTAACTTATGCATTTTAGCTATTGTGTACTTGTTCATCAAATAAACAGCCGTACTAGCTGCTTCAACCCAATAGTTTAGCGGAACCTTCATCTCATTGAGCATGCATCTTGAAACTTCTGTGATATTTCTATATTTTCTTTTAGCAATTCCATTTTTCTGAGGTGTGTACCTACATGTAAATTGTCCTTTGATGCCATTTTCATAAAGAAAATCTAAAAGTTCTTTGGAGAAATATTCTCCTCCTCCCTCAGACCTCAAGGTCTTTATGTAACGTCCTGTTTCCTTTTCTATCTGTGCTTTAAATCTCTTGAACATAGAGAATACATCTGATTTTTGTTTTATCAGAACATCCATACTTTTCTTGAATGAGCATCAATAAAAGTGACAAAATATCTATTAGTAGCCATTGATGGTTGTTGTGATGGTCCCCATACATCTGTGTGTATCGAGTCGAGGACATAGTTTCTCTTCTTGAATGGTTGTTGAGTTTGCTTTCCTAGTTGGCATGCTTCAGAAAACTCATGTAGTCCAGCATCATTGAATCTTGGAAGGCCTCTTACCACTTCATGGTTGCTCCATGTCCTTGAGCTTGGGAATGTTGATATGTCCAAACCTTTTTTTTCACAAATCGATTTTAGCAATCCTCTTGTTTCCGAACTGAATATACATCACCTTTCCATGCAGTTGTTGAATGTCCAAAGTGAACATCCTACCTTCTTTCCTTCCTTGAGCAATGACCTTGAATCCTTCTGTTAAATTCTTTATAAAGCAACCTTTTTCATTGAAGATAACATGATATCCTTTCTCTACCATTTGTCTTACTGAAATCAAATTCTTTGCAATAGTAGGAACATGAACATCAATCAATACCTTCTTGTCTCCAAGCTTGATTTCTCCAACATGCTCAATTGTGTGTTGAGTTTCATCACCAGTTTCCACACATCCTTTTCCACTTGGAGTTTGTAGATTGGTGAATAAATCTCCTTGGCATGTCATATGATTGCTGCAACCTGAATCTATAAACCATTTTTGATCATCACTTCTCGGGCTGTTGTACTCATGCTTCATGGAAAGCATGGTTTGCTTGTCTCCTTCACTTGATTGCCTCAAACCAAGCTGCCTGTCCACTCAGTTAGGCTAAAAAATAGACTTCACTAAAAATTGAATAACTCACAGAGCATGGCGAATCTCACACTTTTAGATAGAGAAAGTACATGAGATAAGCTTTCCAAAAAATATTTAAACTCTAAGAATAGATACACACATTGAGAGATATGACTCTTGCAATCAGGCTACCCAGAAATTGGTATGCGGCTGGACATAGTCTATGAGACTGTAGAAAACGAAATGACTGAAACCAATTGAACTACCTACAAGGGGACATCAGCACCTTCTTCCTCTGTTCTTGAGTATCCTCCCTTGCCTCTTTTTTAGCCAAATGACCATGACCTCTCATGACGAGTTTGAGAGCTCTTCTCCATAACTCCTCCACTACTTTTGGCAGTCACTCTTCTCTTCTGGTTCGATTTTTGGATTTGATTCTCTTTTGGCCTCCACTACTTGCTGAAGTAAATTCTTCCATTTTTCATTTTTGTATTTCCTTCTATTTGAAGAAAATCCTTTTTGCAAAATATATACGACCTTGCTTCTTTATTTTTAACATTCATGATGTTGGAGATGTATTTGATGCTGTTCTCTATCAGCAGGCTGTTGGATGCTTGATTTACTTATGCATTGCTTGGCCATATATTTAGATTGCTATCTCACAGATGAGTTCATTTATGCATTGCCCAGGTGTCAAGCATTGACTGACAGTTAAACACATCTTTCACTACCTGAGTGGTACCCGACTACTCGGCTTGTTTTATCCCAAGGAGGGATCACTACCATCAGATTTGCATGCTTTTTCTGACTCCGACTAGGTTGGTTGCTATGACACTTATGTGCCCACCATTGGCTTTTGCTTCATGCTTGGTAGCTCATGTATATCTTGGTTGATCAAGAAGGAGCGTATTGTGGCCACTTCTAGTTGTGAGGCTGAGTATAGGATAGCTTTCGTGTTGCTTACCTCTGAAAACAGTTTGAGAGTGAGCACATGAATGAAGGTGATTCTATGGATGGTTTTCTGACAAAGATCAAGGATTTGAAGAAATTGATTTCTGCTGATGAAGTCCTTCATGACAATTCACTTGTGTAGATTGTTCTGAATGGTCTTCCTGACTCATATTAGAGTTTTGCTTCCACTCTTCGTTTGATGATGAAGGACAATCCAAATGCCTTAACATTTGAAGAGTTAGTTTTTGTTCTGCTGTAGGAAGATGAGTCTAGCTTTCCTAGCTAGTCAGAAGGGCAAAGGAAAATGGAGCTTTTCTACTAGTAAGTAGAAATCTAGAAATGTTGCACATTCGAAGAAGGAAGACAAAGATGAGAAGAAATTACAAAAGCAAAAATTGTTTTGCAAATACTGTAAAGAAAATGATCATGTCATTAAGAGCTATCCAAAATTGGCTGCTAAAGAGGTAAAGAAGAAAGAGGCCGGAATGGTTGTCACAGAAGCCTCTACACCGAAAACAGAATCTGCTAATCTTGTGCAAGATGAAGCATGGGTGTTTACTAATGTTTGCAATTTTGACCCATCTTCTCATGAGCAATGCATGTCTACAGTGGACTCAGATGTTTGGTACCTTGATAGTGGGGCGACCAAACATATTACCTCATAATGTAGTTTCTTCTCTTCACTCAAGCCTACCCCTACAGGGAATACTGTTACATGCACAAACAACTCCTCTTATCTTGTTATGGAAGTTGGTAAGATCATTCTACCTACTACTGATGGTGGTTCTTTCACTTTTTCAGATGCCTAATATCTGCCAGGGATCAGGAAGAATCTATTATCAGTTTCGGCTTTAGCCAAGAGTGGCTTGGTTGTGAAATTTGTTGATGATAGATGTATAGTTCATGATTTGTCAAATGGCGATGTGATTATTGCTTTTGGCATTTTATCTCGTGGCTGTATAAGCTCATAGATTATGAAAAATCTATGAATGATTCAACATGTGCAATACATGATTCTCAGGCTATGTCCGATGCAAAGCTTTGGCATGGATGCTTTGGTCATCTGAATTTAGCTAGTTTGCTACGCCTACAGAAATCTGAAATGGTGTCCTCTTTGCCCAAACTTGATGCACCTGGTAAACATTATGTGAAGGCTGTATTTTGGGCAAAACGTAGCGTTCCTCATTTCCAAAAGATGGTTCAGTTCGAGCTACTAAAAAATTATAACTTTTTCATAGTGATGTCTCCTATGCATACACCTTCTTTTTGAAACTATTTACTTCGTGACTTTGATCGATGATTTCTCCAGGCATGCATGGTTATATCCATTGAAGGAAAAATATGAAATGTTTATGTGCTTCAAACAGTTTTTGAATTTTGGCTGAAAATCTATCAGCATGTAAAATAGGCACCCTCCGTTCTATACGAGGAGGTGGTGTATATGTCTTCTCACTTTAATGCATTTTTGGCTGAATGTGGGATAAAACATCAGTGTACAGTGCCGTATACACCTCAAAAGAATGGAGTTGTTGAACGGAAGAACAGTTCACTCATGGAGATGGCGAGGTGTATGGTCAAGAGTCAGGCTTTACCACATAGTTTCTAGCTTGAGGCTCTTACGTGTGTAGCATTATTTACTTAATAGGTGTCCCACTAAAACGCTGTAGTCAATCACTCCATATGAGGCTTGGCATGGTCAGAGACCATCTGTTGTTCATCTGCATGTTTTTGGTTGTTTGGCATATGCATTAGTGCCTGAACAACATCACATAAAATTGGATGATAAAGCAATAAAATGTAATTTTTTTGGGTATAGTTCTGAAAGCAAAGGCTATCATCTGTGTCATCCACAGAATAAACACATTTTGGTTAGCCGTGATGTTGTTTTTGTAGAAGATGCTATTCATCCCTTGCTTTCATGTACTAAGGAGACATCTGTTAGCTCCAAAGACATGTATGATACTTTGCTGCCTCTTTTTATAGGTGGACAATCTAGTGCTAGTCCTAATGAGGCAACTTCTCAATCATTACAAGTTTCATGTGGTGATGAAGATCATTCTATTTCTGATGCAGATTTACATGATGCACTTCTTGATGAGAGAGCTCATATTGAGTAGGCAAAAACTATGTCAAAATGGCTGGTGCAAACTTTGAGTGATAGAAAATTAGATGCACCTCTGTCTTATCGTACTCGTTCAAGCTCTCATAGTGCCTCTTTTGCATCAGATTGCTATGCTATGGTTGTATCTAGTCTCTTCGATGAGAATGAACCTGTTTCATTTGATGAAGCACAAAATTTTGAAAATTGGATGGCTGCTATGCAATCTGAATATGATACTATAATGAAGAATGGTACCTGGTTTTTATGTGACTTGTTCTTGGCAAGGAGGCCATTGGCACTAAGTTGGTTTACAAGCTAAAGCGTAAGCCTGATGGAACAGTTGACAGGTATAAGGCTAGGCTTGTTGCAAAGGGTTATGCGTAGGAAAGAAGCATTGATTTTGATGAGACCTTTGCACCTACATGCTGTATGACTATAGTTCGTAGCATCTATGCACTTGTAGCCCATCATGGTTGGAATGTACATCAGTTGGACATTAAAACTTCATTTTTGAATGGTGAGTTACATCAATAAGTGTATGTTTTTCAGCCCCGTAGCTTTGTGTAGAAAGGGCATGAAAACGAGGTGTGTAGGTTAAAGAAGGCATTATATGGCTTAAAGCAAACACCACATGCTTGGTATGAAAAGATACATGCCTATTTGATTGCACATGGTTCTGAGAACGATCCAATTGAAAGCACCTTATATGTTAAGCGTGCTAATGACGTGCTTCTGATTATTGTTGTCTACGTCAATGACATGCTTCTCACTGGTCCTATTGAGGAGCATATTGCTGATTTTAAGGCTGATTTGCATGCCTCATTTGAAATGTCTGATTTGGGGCATTTGCATCATTATTTGGGAATTTTGGTTTATGCACGTCGATGGTGTAATGGCGTTTTGGCCTTGAAGACTCTATACCTATTGCCACTCCCATGGAGACAAGTTTATGATTGAATCTTCATGATGCTGGAGATGCATTTGATGATGTTCTCTATCAATAGGCAGTTGGGTGCTTGATTTACTTATGCATTACTCGACCAGATATTCAGTTTGCTGTCTTAGAGATGAGTAGGTTTATGGATAGCCCAGGTGTCAAGCATTTCCAGGCAGTTAAGCGCATCTTTCGCTACTTGAGTGGTATGCGATTATTTGGATTGTTTTATCCCAAGGGGGGATCACTACTGCCAGATTTTCATGCTTGCTTTGACAGTGATTGGGCTGGTTGCTATGACACTCGTGTGTCCACTAGCTTTTGCTTCATGCTTGGTAGCTCATGTATATCTTGGTTGAGCAAGAAGCAACCTACTGTGGCCACTTCCAGTTGTGAGGCTGAGTATAAGGCAACTTCCATAGTGACTATTGAGTGTGTGTGGATTAGACGCCTTATGGCTCCGTGTGATGTTCTAAAAACACTTAGGAAGTGAAATCCTAACTCCGTCTAGTGCATATCTCTAGACCCTCAACTTTGATTAGGGGTTAGGCCTTGCCCCTTAAACAAAAAAGTTGTCATGACCCTACATTGCATCATATTTTAGGAAATTTTTATGTTATCTTTCACCATGAGAAAGTAGAAGATAAATAAAGAATCAATACATTAAGGATTGCTACGAATTGCAAAAGAAAAATAAAGAAAAAGAAAAAGATAAAAAACAATTTTCATGATTTAGATGTGGTCTTGAAACCACTTCTAAGGCTTAATATACGGGGTACATGAGGTGGAGCTATGCAATAGTGGAGCCAATAGTATTTTATGATAGATGTATAGGAGCAAAGTATAATAAAATTTATATGAAATGACAATTGACTTTGAAACGAGTCGATAGGAAAGATTGTCACTTGAAAGTCTAAATGATTTTTATAAGAGTCGATTGAGTTATTTTTGATGGTAGCATCCTGATCAAACAAGTTTTCAATCATGAATTATGTACTTTAAATTCATCTTTATTTTGCTTAGAACTTACATTTGCATGTGGAAAATTATGTTTCAAATTTTAAAAGAAAACCATTAAAAGTAAAAACTAAAAATAGTTTCAAAAGAATCTTAATGTGCTTCTATTGGACTTTGCATGTTGGCCCATCGAGATGATGTGGAAGTTTAGTGGGGGTGGATGTTGGGATGAAATGCCTTGTGGATTGTGTACCAAGATTTTTCAAATTTTATTTCTTTTGCTTACTTGATGACTATGAAATGATTAAATATAAATGTTAAACTTATGACTAAATATTCATAGGGAGAAGATGAAGAGAAATGATGTATATATGCCTTGATTGTCTGATGAGGAACATTTCAATTGTACTTTTAAGTGAGTTTTGACCTAGGAAAACCCTAGAAGCCTGTAACACTACTTGCAAAAAACACTATTGACTCTTTAACCATTCAAATTGTAGTTGTATTTCAACAATAACTCTTAAAAACCCACCATGTATCTATTCAAAGGAAATCCTAGAACCCATGTACATTCACCCTAATTCAAAACCCTTAAAGGGGCCTTTAACCCCTTAGAACCCTAATTAATTGGTGACCCTAACCCATAAAAATATTGGGCTTAACCCTTGAAATCTAGTTTGTAACCCTAGAAACCCTAGCTTTTAGACCTTAGAAACCTAACTTTAAACCCTAAGAGAACTTAGATCAAAACCCTAGAAACTGTGTCATTCAACCCTAAAAATCTGTAAATAAAAACCCTTGTTTTCCCAACCTTAGGTATTTTATGTAAACTCTAGCTTGAAGTCCCTAAGAAAACACATTTTTCCCCAATGATAACCATTGATTTAATTAAAACCTTTGTATATACATGTGAAATGGAATGAGACCTTAATCTCAAAAAAAAGGAAAAGAAAAATAAGTGAAAAATATGAAAAAGAAAAATAAAAAACAAAATAAAAAGGAAAAATCAAATTAGAATGGAAGAATGGAACTTCCCTAAGGTCTAGAAAAGAAGAAAAAGAAGCCCTTAATTTAGAAAGGAAAGAAAAGAAGAATCCTAGAGAATTTCAAAGAATCAAATGGAGTTGGTAAATTTTATCAAAACCTTCTAGAAAAGGGAACTTCGAGAAAGTATAAATACAAACCAAATTTTATTTAGTTTTTTCACATGCTTTTTTTTTTTCAGAAGCCAAAGTATATTAAAGAAGAAAAGTGATCCTGCTTGTAGTAGCTCCATCGTGATGATTGGAGCCTCTCTTTGTCATAAAGTTTGATAATTGGAGCTTCTGCTGGTCGTAGAAATCGAATATTGAAGTCCTTTGCTTGTCACAGAGTTTGATTGTCAAATTAGAAATGCCTAAGGCATTTCTAATTTGATTATTTTTCTACTTCCATTTCACATTTATCCACGAAGATCTACACCATCGATTGCATGCTAGTGTTCTGCTCCCCCTTGAAGTGCAGACGGCGGGCCTGTCATCTATCTATCCCTAGGAAGACACTCAGCTTGCAAACATCATTCACCAGATGAGGCGACATCCCATGGCCTAATCCAGCCTGCTCGTTCCATCCCAATCCCCTTATCTGCGATGTATCCGACATTGCAATGCTCTTTGCTTGATGATATTAGGAGTTTATTCTCATATAGATATAGAAACACACAATTTTCTTTCTTAACGGACATTCCTTTTGTCGCCAACAAGAAGAGCTGCTCATGGGTTTTGAACTTTTAACATGCCTTAATGAACATCTTGTTCTAACTGCAAATACGACTTGATGAATCCTTCAATTTTTGACGGATGTGGCAAATAGACATTGAAAAATCTGTGCAAATGGAGACATGATACACATGAGGATCAAGCTTCTATTTTGAGAGATGAAGGAAAACATGAGGAATGACATGCTCATCGATATGTGGAGCAAAGTCAAAGAAGATAATGGATGGACGTAGCTATGATGTAGAGCTATATATTTTCCCAGTTGATGTTTGATCTCGAAATTTTCTTGTTTTTTTTTGCTTTCATATACTTATATATAACACCCATCACTAAAGTCTAGCATCAAGACTTTAATTTTTGAGGGTTTAATAGTTAATGGAAGCTATATGGGCAAGCATACATGTATTGAAAAATACATTCACCATTAAATTTACTTGCATGCATTCATAAGCTACTCTTTACTTCATGCATGAAAAAAGAAGGAATATTTGTGCATTTTTCCTTTTTGAAAGAATGTTTGATTGCACAAACTCAAAGTTTATGATTATTGTTAGAAACACTCTAAGGTATTCTTCCATTAGAAAAGTTTCTCGATGCACTCAAGCATGTGCACTAGTATGCTCATATATTTAAAGGAAGCATGTGTAGTGTGTTTGTGCACAACATAGAGGCATTAAGTGCATGCATGAAAGCATGAAAAATGTTTGAGTTCGTTTAGGGTATGTAGAAACATGCCAACAAATGCATGAAAATATATGCATTTGCATACAAGCACATGCTTTTGCAAGAATGAAGGGTATAATTTTTTGCCAAGTAAATAAATGAATGTTCTTTCATAGTATTTATCTTACTTTTTAAAAGCTCAAGTTTGACATTTGGGAAGATGAAAACTAGTTAGTTGCAAAGTTATCCTAGATACAAACTTGCAACTTAAGTAACTAGTGGATTCTTGTCCAAGGTGATACTTTAGGTATCACATAGTTATGAATAATTACATTAAGTATTCTGGTTGTCTTGCTTAGTAAAATTGGGCACAAGAATAAAGTCAAGCATTGAGTTTTCTTACCATCTTGATAGGCAAGAATATATGACTACTTGCAAAATTATCAAGATTTATGATGACTCTAAGTCCAAGCAATAGTTAGAGTAAACAAAAGTTAAAAGTGAAATGTTACACGTGTTTTTATCCTACATCCAAGCCGGATGATAACTTAGGAAAGTTTCCAAAGTTTTATGAGCATTTTCAAGCGAATGCTGTCACTTGATTCCATCCAAAGAACTAATGGAAATCAAAGCAAAGTGATTGAAGTTAACATAATTTGAACTTTTAAAGTTCAACTGATGGATGCTCGGTTCCATGTCTACATCTATAGTAAGAACATAGAGTTCCAAGGAAACCATGGAAACTTTGAAAGAACTCTTCCTCTTCAAAGAGCTAGAAACTTACTTTGTGATTTTTATTTGCAATTTCAAGATGAAACCTAGACAAGTGATCTTTAGCAAATGAGATAGTTCCTAAAGAAAAGAACTTAAATAAAATAGTTTAGTCTTCTATTTCATTAACATGCCATTTTTCCTATCATTTTCAAGGTGAAATTCTCTTTTGGGAATACAAGAAGTTCCATGCAATGGATCTCTATTAACCCATGAACATTTCCAAAACAAGACATAAGTTCATAAATATATTAGTACAAGTACATAATGATGTCCTTTTGAAAGATATTCTAAAGATATAAATTATCACAAGATGGAAGTTTTGATTTCTTTTCAAGTATACTTTTCAAGACAAAAGATAGAATCATTAAGCCTAATTGATGATTAGGAAAGTGAAAGTAACATCTTCACGATGTAGATGTTTAGGCAAGAAAAATTTTTAGAAAATAACTTTATGGCATGCTAAAGTTTAGAAAATATGGGATCCTTAAACCTAAAGGTGTTTGTAAACCACTAAGATTGTTGCAACATGCCCAAGTTTCACTTATCCAAAGGAAATTGTGTAGTTTGCAACAGTGATGATGATAATTAAGTATATGGAAGGTAAAACATAATGTTCGCCTATCCTTAAAAGGATTTCTTAAAGGTGAAATCCAAGAGCATGAGTGGATGCTTAAGCACTAGAGAGATTCCTATAAGTCCTTGGGGTAGCTACTTAAAGCTTCAATAAGAAAGGAATCTAAAGACAAGAAGTGAAAATCTCTTATCACTACAAATTGGTTTAGAATAAACAATGGGACTTGAATTTGATAACTTGGAATTCTAATTGGTTTTCTTTCTGCAAAATCCTAGAAAAGAATAATGGGTGCTCCATCAAAAGGTTTTCAATTTTCTAAGAAAAAGTGTAAGTCAAAGCACAAGATTGTGAAACGATTATGTGAAGGAATCAAAACCTAGAAAATGAAGTTAGAGGTAATTGATTGAAATTCAAAATTATTTTCAAGTGATAAGGTACTATTAAAAGATATGTTTTGAATTTAGGATATCTATCACTCACATGTCAATGTGAATATGAAATATGGTGGTATGAGACACCAACGTTTATACCCAAATTGATGTCGGAAAGTGGTATGGGACATTAGATCATGGAATGATAAGTATCTTTTTAAGTCATATAATAAATCTTGAACTAAGATTGGATCCTCAAGGGATTTAAAACTTCAAAGTAGAAGTTTAATTTCAAAGAGGATAAAAGCATGATCTTATAAGACCCTTCAAGATAAAGTGTTTTACAAGACACTTCAAGATCAAGTAAGTAAGAAGATCACAAAGTAATTACCTTTGATGACCTTAACTTATAATTCAAATATGGAAAAGCATATTATTATTTGAAATTTCAAGATAAAGTGTTTTTGATTTAGAAATATTTGATAAATTTATGAAGAAATGAGGACTATAAAATGATCCTTTCAATGAAGGTTGGAATATTTTGAAAGCACCCAATTGAGAGTGAAACTTGATGACATCAATCTTTTGGCTAGTAATGCACACGAATTTCATTCCAAGAAATGAAGTCATAAAGAGATTGAATAAAGGAGAGATTAACTTAGTCTCAAGTGAACCATCAGCCTTTTGAGTGAAAAATGTCATCAATGGAACCTCCATGGGTCGATGCATTGATTTTTGGTACCACACTAGTATCTTGTGGTTGGATAATGATGTTTTGCTTTACTTTAAGGATTTTTTGAGAATCTAGTTTATTTCTATTAAACATAGATAAAATGCTTCACTAACTTGTTGAAATATATCTATGCAAAGTTAACCTTGACTCACCCGGAGTTTGAATCATCTAAAGTTCAAGTATTTTAGAAGTTTGAATTGATTGTATAGAGATTTAGTTTTTTCTTTATGCTTTTCGAATCTTTAGGATCTGAGTCAGATAGAGTATCTAGTTCCTTTCAAGAAAGATTAGGGTTCATTAGTTGGAACAAGGTAACTAAATCAAACATCCGAGATACATGTTTTATATAAGAACACATTCAATCTTCAAAAGATGCCAAGTCTAAGTTGACTTATTCATTTGAGTTTGCTTCAAGTTACATAGCATAACTCTAATGACTTGCAAGAGTTCAATACACTCTCGAAAATAGAAGTTAGGAATTGCTCATAAGATTGAGAATTCATAAGAGAAAGCTAAAGTCTTTGAGAAAAGTGTCGTAAGTTGGAAAACTTTCATTTTGGTTTTGATTGAGTCAAGTTAATGTATGGTTGAAAAAAAGGAAATGGAAAAATTTCTCCTACACTCTAAATAGGTTTTTTAAGCCCATTAAGAAAAAGTAATCCTCCAGCTGGGTGAAAAAATCAAGTAAATTTTGGTTGGAAGTGAACCATATTACATACATCCAAGTTCGATGTTTGGAACAACTAGACTTCTAGTTTTCCAAATGAGATTCAAGTGAACCAAGAGTTATCAAAATCTTGATAGGAATAGAAATCCCACCTTAGGTACTATGTTCATGCACCAATGATGCCTAGAAATAGACTAGTAATTCAAATCCACCAATTTCACATTTTAGTACCCATATAGCACATACTGAAAATAGCAAATTTGCAAGGGATGTTATTTGATCCATCCTTATTATCCATTCCTTACTGTGGAATTAGAACAATTTATCCAATGCAAAGCTAGGATTTTTGAATCATTTGGGTAGGGATCCCTCCATAGAGATGAAATAGGTTCTTCGAGTCGATTAGAACATGAGGCTGGACATTTACATTAGTGGAAGAAGCATAAAGGCTTGAGTATCTTTTTTCTTTAGAAGTTTCCAAAACTCAATACATGAAATTAAAGGAGTGCTCCAAACCTCATGTTCCCTCTTCATGAGATACAATGTTTTGGTCTTTCAAAATTCCAAGGTATTCTAATGATAACTATGATGTAAAGAGAATCCTAAACTTCATAGCCACTCCCTCCCTAATAATACATTAGTGTGCTCCATGTTCATGACTTAAACGTATAGATTTTGCTTATAGCCTTGTATTTCAACTTCCAAATAAAAAATCATCATATCCCACACCTATTTATCTTGACCTTATGTCATGGATACAAAATAATTATATAGAAAAGGCTTTCAAGAACCTTTTGTTTTTCCACTAGTGCATAATTTAGAAGATTTATGGGTGGTAAAATCATCTTTTATGATTTTTGTGCATTGCTCATTTATTAAACCATGTAATCTAATCAATTCATGGGGTCCAAATTATCATGGTGCCCACAAAACTTTAATCAAATTACACTAATTGGTGTTATCACTCTGTAACACCTCCACTTGTTTATAAACTTGAGATCATATTATATCCAAAGTTTGTATTGAGTGAACCTTTCAAATCATGTTATCCTTTTCGTAATTCTTGTGTGTTCATATTGTATATTGCCTTAGTTGATAATGGAGGTATATCTATAGGAGTTGATAGCTCATTTTCATGATTGGCTTGGCAGTTCTCAATTATTCTCCTTGGTGAGCTCCATCGTCACTCCCTCTAGATAATCTCATGCTTACAATTTCACATGTTGAAATATGTAATATATTTGTAGGTCTAGTAGGTCTTTTTTCAACACCTTGCATAACATTCTACAGTCCTTTTGCCAGCAATACATGATGCATCATATATGCCCATAAAAGATAATTAGTGCCATCCAACTTTTCCTCAACTTCTAAAATATGAAATACATCATTGCTTTTAGCCATGTTCACTCACTAAAATACCCTAAAGTAGAAAAAAGATTGTATCTCAAAAAGTTGAACAGAACTAGCCTATCAAGCTCACCTAAACCTATGGCATACTTTGAGGTGCTTGTACTAGAGAATTGAAACCTGTATATATGCTTGGCATAAAAGGACAAAATTTCTTGCATAGGCACCATGATAGTGCATTTAGAGGCCGAAATGAACTCAAATCAAAATTTTGACTTGAGTGTGCTCAACAATTTTCTTGCAATTCCGAGACTATGACCTGAGGGGTGTGGACTACCTAGATGAAGCGGCTACCTGCTTTAATGTTGTTGGAGTTTGAGGTCCGCAAAAGCACGCAAAAAACACAAGGAAGAATAAGAAGCTTGCAACACAACACACAATGCTGAATGTATTACAAAGTGAATGTACAAAGATTAGGGACATGTTAGGATTATAGGCATATATACAAGTCAAGGTAAAAAACCTCCTAAAGGGGGAAAAGAGTTCCTCGTGTTCCTAGTGTGTTCACACACATCACTACCAAAATATATCAACAATAAATCTAGGAACACTCATGTGGATAAAAGTAAAACTAGACTAGTGGGTACATGGTATGTGGACATAGGATTAATGAGATTGGGTGCAAGAAACATGATGGAGAAAGGAACATCAAGATATATCCCCCTTCTCTAGAATATCACTACAACTAGAGAAGGAACTGCTAGATGGAATGTACTAAAATAATGGTCAAACACAAAGAATGCAAAACAAAATAATATACTCATCCTACCCAACAACCCAAGACCACACAAACCTTAATCACAAACGAGGAAGAAAAAGGACGCTATCTAAATATTAGCAAGTCTAGAAGACCTTCATAAATCAAAATCAATGCCCTTCTCTTGAGAAACACCTTTAGTAACAAGCCGAGTCTTATATTGATCAACTATTCCATCAAGCTTATGGTTCATCTTGTACATCCTTTAGTGCCAATAGCCTTTTGTTCCAAGAATCAAATCACATAAACATGAAGTACCATTCTTCATAACAACATCATATTTAGATTGCATACGAGCCATCCGATTCTCTACACTATGTGCTTAATCAAAAGAAATTGACTCATTCTCATCGCAAAGACTAGAGATATCCACCACATAACAATCTGATGCAAAAGAAGCATTATGATAGCTTGAACGAGTATGATGTGAAAAACATGCATGTCCCATGCTATCTCTCAAATTTTGCACTAGAAATTTTTTCATAGAATTTTCATTTTCAACCTAAGCTCTCTCATCAATAACAACATCATGTAAATCTACATTAGAAACAAAATGATCAACATCATCATTTGAACCATATAAATGCTGCAAAATTGCCTCTTTAGGAGCATCATTTGATTCCAAATGTAAAAAGAGGCAGTAAAGTGTCATGCATATCTTTTTTGCTGACCAATTTCTCTTTGGAACATGAAAGAAAAAACTAAATTACCTATCTACACAAACAACATCACAAATAATGTACAGATTGTGCTTTCAATCAACTACATGTGAAGCCAAGAGCAATCATGCTTATGGATTTTGTCATACCATGCACTTGGAGCTTGCTTGAGACCATACAAGGCTTTATGCAAGCGACAAACCATATGCTCTTTCCCTTGCATAGCAAATCCAGGAGGTTGCTTCACATAGACCTCTTCTTGCAAATCACCATTCAAGAAGGCTGTTTTTATGTATGTCCAACTGATGCACTTTCCAACCTCGATGGGCAGCCAATGCAACCACGATATGAATGGTAGTCATGCATAAAGTAGGTGCAAATGTTTCCTCATAGTCAATGCCATATTGTTGCACATATCCTTTGACAACCAATCTAGCTTTGTAGTGATCAATGCTACCATCAGAATTTCTCTTAATCTTGTGAACCCACTTTGTACCAATGACATTATTTCCTTTTGACAATTCACATAACTCCCAAGTACCATTCCTATGTATGGAATCCATTTATGATTGCATAGCACTCATCCATTGTGGATCATCACATGCATCTTCAAAAGAAAGTGGCTCTTCATTACATGCTGTTGCAGTAAGAGAATAATCCACAAAATTACTTGATGCATGGTGAGAGCTTCATCTTCTTCTACCAAGTAAAGGTGCACTCAATTTGCTGTCCTGCAAAGTTTGTTTCAACCACTTTGGCATAGTTTCTGCACTCTTGATAGACATGTGTTCATTATGCAATACATCATCAATATGTACATTATGTGTGGGCTGAATTACATGCTCATTTTCAGCCATATTTTGATGCAAATGTTCAGCCATATGTGGCTAGAAGTTTCTAGCAGTTTTGACATTTTTTGGTTGAAAAATTTCAACCATGTTTGGCAAGAATTTCTTTGCATTTTCAAGTCTATTTTGCTGGAAATTTTCAGCCCTTTGAGCCTCAGTTGCCTGATCTACATGGCCATAGTCAAGCACACCATTTTGGAACAAAGGCATGAGTGCATCGAACACATCTTGTGAGTTAACTGTTGGCTGTTTTTTGCATTTAAGTAGAGGGAAAACTGAATTTTCAACAACTACCACATCTCCACTCACAATAATTTTGTTCATCAATGGATGGTACAAACGATATCCCTTACTTTCAGCACTATAACCAACAAATATACATTTCTTTGCCTTTTCATCAAGTTTGTGATGTTGTTGTGATGGCACAAGAGCATATGCCAAACAACCAAATACACACATATGACTAACCATAGGCTTATGACCATTAAGGAGTGATGAATCTCAATGCTTTTGTGGGGCAGTGATTCAACACATAGTTTGCGCACATGACTGCTTCCATCCAAAACTTATCAGGAAGATGCTTTCCTTTAACCATATATCGTGCCATTTCAAGAAGTGTTCTATTTTAACACTCGGCAAAACCATTTTGCTGAGGCATATATGGCACCATACATTGGTGTGAAATACCTCTTTCACAAAGAAAAGCATTAAACTCATGTGACATGTTTCCACCACCATGATCCGTGCATAGAGTCAGAAGCTTTTGTGAAGAAAAATTTTCAGCCATAACTAAAAATGTTTTGAAGCAAGAAAATACCTCATCATTTGCTTTCATAGGATACATCCATGTATGGCAAGTACCATCATCAATGAAGGTAACAAAATACACATGCTTTCCAAAAGATGGAGTCTTGACGGGACCACATACATCACTATGAACAAGCTACAATTTTCTTATAGTGTGTGTATGAATATCTTTTTGAAAAGAAGCACGATGCATTTTTCCAAGAATGCAACCTTCACATGCATGCTTTTCAATGGACTCAAGCATTGGCAAACCAATAACCATGTCCTTCTTTTGCAAGTAAAGCAAACTATCGAAGTTCAAGTGACCAAAACAAGCATGCCAAAGCTCCATTTTAGCCATGGAAGAAGTATGAGAAACCAAGGCATTTGAGGCAGCCCTCTTGTATGTATCCATGGGATACAAACTAGTACATAATGTGCAGGACATCACGATACCATTGCTAAAATCATGAACCATACACTTATCATCAAGAAAGTGTACATGAAGTCCAACTTTGGCAATCAACAGGATTGAAATTAAGTCTTCTTTATACTGGGTACATACAATGCATTTTTCAAGAGAATCACACCTCCATTTGCAACTGTAAGCTCAATTTCTCCTACTCCAATGATAGGATAAGAGGCATTGTTTCCACACACCACATGTCATCCTTTGGGTGCATCTTTCAAAGAGGCAAAAAATCTTTTGCATGATGTTATGTGCTTTGAAGCACCATTATCAAAGAACCAATCCGAATCAGCCTCACTCACAACCATACATTTAGAATGCAAAGATGCATCATAATGACATGTAACAACACATGCCCAAAAATCTTGAGCCATGTTAACTTCATCATTCTTTGCATTTGCTGAATTTTTAGCAATAGACATGCTGGATTCCTTCTTTTCATTGCGTTTAGCAAGATTTCTACACTCATCAATAGTATGACTAGCCTTTTGGCAACATTTTCATCTCTTCTTCTTTTGAAAATCACCATCAATTGAGGAATGTGTGGAAGAGGAAGGTTGAGGCTTTGGTTTTGATGAACCCAAAGCTGAACCTTTTTACAAGAGACTAATCATATGAAGTCTTGCATAGGTTCTGCCAATGAATCAAGCATAAGTGAATTAACCAAGTATGTGGGATTGGGTTTAATTGCACCAAAAAATCCCCCTCAAGACTAACATGCTTGGTCTTCATTGCTTCTTGATTTCTTGCAAACCAACCATCAATTTGAAGCTGCTCATCTTTGTCCCATCCACTCATTTGGTGAGTATATCTGCACATTGTAAATATAAGATAGTTGAATATCCTTGCTAAGAAATTTCTCCCTTACATAATGATAGTGCACTTCAATGTGCTTAGTCCTTGCATGGTATAAAAGATTAGCCATCAAATGAAGTGAGCTAGTGTTATCTCCAAAGATTATTGTAGTGTATGAATGTATCTCCAAATCTGCATATAGTAGCTTAAGCCACATAGCTTCTTGAGTTGCGTTAGCCAAACCTCTATATTGCGCTTCTGTGGAAGATAATGCCATAATTGGTTGCCTCTTAGATGACCAAGATATAAGCTTTGAGCCTGCAAAGGATAGGTACCTTGAAGTGCTCCTCCCATCATCCTTGGAGCCAGCCCAATCTGCACCAAAATGCATCTTTATATCTATGTCAGAGGTGAAGGGATAGAACAACCCTTTGTACCCTTTAGATACTTAAGCACCCTCTTTGCAGCTTCCATATGAGGCTTCCTTGGTTCATGAATAAACTAACTCAATGTACTTACTCCATAGGCAAAGTCTACTCTTGTCAGAGTAGCGTAGTTGAGACTTCCCACAAGTTGTTGATAACCTGTCATATCATCCAATAGTTCTCTTCCATGAGAACTCAGTTTGTGATTGAGTTCCATAGGAGTACCTGTACTTTTACTGTTCTCCATCTTAAACTTTACCAACATATCATGTATGTACTTACTTTGAGTGATAAATATACTAGAATCTATATACACAAGCTCTAAGCCAAGAAAGTAGGCTAATAAACCAAGATGAGTGATTTTAAATTCTTTCATTAATTGAGCCTTTACTTGCTTGATACCATTAGCATTATTCCCTGTAATGATGATATCATCTACATAGACACATAAGTATATAACTTCTGATTTTTTCTTCTTAACAAATAAAGAAGAATCTGCCTTACTTGCCACAAACCCTTGGTCTCGCAAATAAGTAACAAGTCTATGGTTCCAAGCTGTAGGAGCTTGCTTGAGACCATAGAGTGCCTTTCTAAGCTTGCATACATAACCTGTTTTATCTTCATCTTCAAAACCTCGTGGTTGTGCCATACACACTTCTTCTCATATCCATCCATTTAAGAATGCATTCTTGACATCTAACTTATATAAATTCCAAATTTTAGAAGCACCAAGACTTACCAAGACTCTAATTGTTGGCATCTTTGCAATAGGAGAAAAGGTTTGTTCATAGTCCACTCCATGAGTTTGGGCAAATCCTTTTGCCACTAACCTTGCCTTGTACCTGTTTATAGAGCCATCTGAGTTCCTTTTGATTTTGTATATCCACCTGGATCTAATAACCTTCATGCGTGGCTCCTTGGGAACTAGATCCCAAGTATGATTTTCCTATAATGCTTCCACTTCTTCCTGCATAGCTTCTCTCTATTCTTTCTTCTTTCTAGCCTCTTCAAATGAAGAAGGCTCTTCTGTCATAGAGTCTTTAGTGATATACACAAAGTGCTTGGTGACTAAAGATGTATAAGGCTATAAAATAGTTGACAGGTAAACAGCTAGGATTGTTGCAAAGGGTTATGCGTAGGAAAGAGGCATTGATATTGATGAGACCTTTGCACCTACATGCTGTATGACTACCGTTCATAGCATCTGTGCACTTGCAGCCATCATGGTTGGAATGTACATCAGTTGGACATTAAAACTACATTTTTGAATGGTGACTTGCATGAAGAAGTGTATGTTTTTTAGCCCCGTGGCTTTGTGCAGAAAGGGCATGAAGATGAGGTGTGCAGGTTAAAGAAGGCATTATATGGCTTAAAGCACGCACCACGTGCTTGGTATGAAAAGATACATACCTATCTGATTGCACATGGTTTTGAGAACAATCCACCTCAAAGCACCTTATATGTTAAGCGTGCTAATGATGTGCTTCTGATTATTGTTGTCTATGTTGATGACATGCTATTCACTGGTCCTATTGAGGAGCATGTTGGTGCATTTCAAGCCTTCACACTTGGCTTGGAACTTTGGAAGATTAGCTTGGACAAATTTCATCAAGGGTTCACTTGAAGGAAATGGCATAGGAACCCATACCTATGATTTATTATTTTTTCACTTCATTGTAAAAGTCTTAGTGACTTGACATTTAAGAACATACACCTACTTGATTAGTCGTGGAAATTGGATGGTGTAAATGGAGAGAATATCTCCCTACTTTTAGAGGAGAGATTCTAGGGAGCCTTAGTTTGAATTTTGAAATTAAAATGTATCTCCATCACTTATAAAAGTCAATGTAAAAAACTCGCGGGTTAGCTAGTCTCATTGAGCTCACTCCCCGAGGCATTTCACTACTGTAACTCTGTGTGTGTTAGTGCTACTTCATAGCCTACACCACAACACCTCATTTAGCTATGCTTGTCATGCTAATGAGAGTGTACAACTACATCAATCAATAGAAGTATACACATTCATCATCTCTGGTTTCTCTGAGTTATCTACTCCAAGTCTGTCAACTTCAACAGGACATATATCAGGATCTACTGAACCAAATCAAGTGATTCAAAGCACATTGGAACCAGCTCCAAGCATACTACATGCCTACAAAATTTCAAGGTCAAAGGATCAACCGTCTCAGAGAAATCTCACTCGAAGTGACCTCTGGTATTTTTCTACAGAGCTCCTAAAAAGTCGGGGGTACTTATAATTTTGCTAAACTTCTTTCTCTGAGTATAGTTCATCATTTTATCTCATTTTACTTGCAAATGGTAGCTTGTTAAGCTAATTTAATATGTCTAGAAGGAATTTGATCAATTGTAAGTGTGCTGGTCATACTGAGTGAAAGACTGAGCAGGTGTCACTACAAAAATAGCAAGTTTTCCTTGATTTTTGAAGTCTCAAGTTATCTGTTTTGATTTGATCATTATACATATCATTTGCAAAGTACATATATGCTTTCTTGGTATCATTTGGAAGCTAAGCAAGTGTACTAAGCATATCTGAAGCTAAGGAGGGCTGGAGCAAAGCAGGTTTAGCAGCTTCAACTCAATCTCTTGAGTGCATCCAACCATTTCTCCCAACAGAGCATGTTGCTGATTTTAAGGCTGATTTGCATACCTCATTTGAAATGTCTGATTTGGGGCATTTGCAACATTATTTAGGCATTTAGTTTATGCACATTGATGGTGGAATGACTTTGTGTCAAACGAAAGATATTGAAACATTATTGCAGCATTTTGGCCTTGAAGACTGTAAACCTATTGCCACTCCCATGGAGACAAGTTCACGATTGAATATTCATGATGCTGGAGATGCATTTGATGTTGTTCTCTATTAGCAGACTGTTGGATGCTTGATTTACTTATGCATTACTCAGCCAGATATTCAGTTTGCTCTTTCGATACTTGAGTGGTACCCGATTATTTGGATTGTTTTATCCCAAGGGGGATCACTACTGCCAGTTTTGCATGATTTTTTGACAATGATTGGGCTGGTTGCTATGACACTCGTGTGTCCACTAGTGGCTTTTGCTTCATGCTTGGTAGATCATGTATATCTTGGTTGAGCAAGAAGCAACCTACTGTGGCCACTTCCAGTTGTGTCGCTGAGTATAGGGCAACTTTCACAACGATCGTTGAGTGTGTGTCACTTAGACGCCTTATTGCTGATTTGGGTATCGGTCAGTCTTCTGCCACCACCATCTTCACTGACAGTGAGAGTGCATTGGCAGTTGCGAGAAACCCTGTGTTCCATGCTCGCACTAAGAACATTGAGATGCATTATCATTATGTTAGGGAGAGGTTCTCTGCTAGAGAGATCAGCTTGGCATATGTGCCCATGCAGGAGAACATTGCAGACCTTTTCATGAAGGCTTTGCCTAGGGAGAAGTTTGAAGCTTTCCGCAAAGCTTTGGGCTTACTTACTTTTGTGGATTGATTCCACATAGCTTGGCACTTCCTTATACATGAGTTCCAGATCCTTGTTCACCGCATCATTCTTAGGGGGGATTTGTTGATATATGTATGTAGTGATATATGTGAACACTCTAGGATTGCTGGGGCACTTTTTTTCCTCTTTAGGAGGTTATTTCCCGTTGCTTGTATATACGCCTATTGCCCTAATGTGCTACTTATCTTTGTACATTCCAGTGGTACTACATTCAGTATTGTGTGTTGTGCTCCAAGCTTCTTCTTTTTCCTCGTGTTGTTCGTGTGCTTCCGCAGACATCTAACCCCAACAATTTTTTGATTTCATGCATATCATATGTTGCATCTCTTGATGCTGTGAGTGAATAAAAGAAGATTTTAAATTGCAATCAGAAGTGATTAGAAACATTAGTAGGGATGTGTGCACTTGAGAGAATAGATAAGATGCCTTATAGCCATTATGAGGACCTAGATAGGACACTCTCACTTGAAGCTCTTAGTAGAATGAAGACCTTATTTTATATAGATAGGCCGTGTGATGTTCTAAAAACACTTAGGAAGTGAAATCCTAACTCCCTCTAGTGCATATCTCTAGACCCTCAACTTTGATTAGGGGTTAGGCCTTGCCCCTTAAACAAAAAAGTTGTCATGACCCTGCATTGTATCATATTTTAGGAAATTTATGCTTTCTTTCACCCTGAGAAAGTAGAAGTTAAATAAAGAATCAGTACATTAAGGATTTCTGTGAATTGCAAAAGAAAAAGAAAAAGATAAAAAATAGTTTTCATGATTTAGATGTGGTCTTGAAACCACTTCTAAGAGTTACTATGTGGGCTACATGAGGTGGAGCTATGCAATAGTGGAGCCAATAGTATTTTATGATAGGTGTATAGGATCAAAGTATAATAACATTTACATGAAATGACAATTGACTTTGAAATGAGTCGATAGGAAAGATTGTCACTTGAAAGTCTAAATGATTTTTATAAGAGTCGATTGAGTTAACTTGATGGTAGCATCCTGATCAAACAAGTTTTCAATCATGAATTATGTACTTTAAAGTCACCTTTATTTTGCTTAGAACTTACATTTGCATGTGAAAAATCATGTTTGAAATTTTAAAAGAACAGCATTAAAAGTAAAAACTAAAAATAGTTTCAAAAGAATCTTGATGTGCTTCTATTGGAATTTGCATGTTGGTCCATCGGGATGATCTGCAAGTTTAACCAAATTATATTAAAGAAGAAAAGTGATCCTGCCTGTAGTAGCTGCATCGTGATGATTGGAGCCTCTCTTTTTCATAAAGATTGATCATTGGAGCTTTTGCTGGTCGTAGAAATCAAATATTGAAGTCCTTTGCTTGTCACAGAGTTTGAAGACCCCACATCTTTTCAGTTACTAGTGTCGTACTATCTAATTTCACTTGAGACATTCACTTTGTATGTAGATTATCTCATCGATCCTTTAATGATTAGCTATGATGTATTAGTCCATTAGCAAATCATCTCATTGATTATATACATACTAGCAATTGTATATGGAAGTGTTGATGCCTAAGGCGTTTCTAATTTGAGTATTTTTCTACTTCCATTTCAGATTTATCCATGAAGATCTACAACATCGATTGCATGCTAGTGTTCCGCTCCCCCTTGAAGCGAAGATGGCGGGCTGTCATCTGACTATCCCTAAGAAGACACTCAGCTTGCAAACACCATTCGCCAGACGAGGCGACATCCCAAGGCCTAATCCAACCTATGCTCGTTCCATCCCAATCCCCGTTTTCTGGGATGTATCCGACATTGCAATGCTCTTTCCTTGATGATATTAGGAGTTTATTCTCATATAGATATAGAAACGCATAATTTTCTTTCTTAACATGATAAAAGGACATTCCGTTTGTCGCCAACAAGAAGAGCTGCTCATGGGTTTTGAACTTTTTAACATGCCTTAATGAACATCTTGTTCTAACTGCAAATACGACTTGATGTCTCCTTCAAGTTTTGACGGATGTGGCAAATAGACATTGAAAAATTTGTGCAAATGGAGACATGATATACATGAGGATCAAGATTCTATTGCGAGAGATGAAGGAAAACATGAGGAATGCCATGCTCCTCGACATGTGGATCAAAGTCAAGAGAAGATAATGGATGGACGTAGCTATGATGTAGAGCTATATATTTTCCGAGTTGATGTTTGATCTCGAAATTTTCTTGTTTTTTTTTGCTTCCATATACTTATATGTAACACCCATCACTAAAGTCTAGCATCAAGACTTTAATTTGATGGAAATCAAAGCAGAGTGATTGAAGTTAACATAAATTGAAATTTTAAAGTTCAATTGATGGATGCTTCGTTCCATGTCTACATCTTTAGTAAGAACATAGAGTTCCAAGAAAACCATGAAAACTTTGAAAGAACTCTTCCTCTTCAAAGAGCTAGAAACTTACTTTGTGATTTTTATTTGCAATCTCAAGATGAAACCTAGACAAGTGATCTTTAGCAAATGAGATAGAAAGAAAAGAACTTAAGTAAAATATTTTATTCTTCTATTTCATTGATCATGCCATTTTTCCTATCTTATTCAAGGTGAAATTCTCTTTTGGGAATACAAGAAGTTCCATGCAATGGATCTCTATTGACCCATGAACATTTCCAAAACAAGACATAAGTTCATAAATATGTTAGTACAAGTACATAATGATGTCCTTTTGAAAGATATTCTAAAGATATAAATTATCTCAAGATGGAAGTTTTGATTTCTTTTCAGGTATACTTTTCAAAACAAAACATAGAATCATTGAGCCTAACTGATGATTAGAAAGTGAAAGTAACATCTTCACGATGTAGATGTTTAGCCAAGAAACATCTTTAGAAAATAACTTTATGGCATGCTAAAGTTTAGAAAATATGGGGTCCCTAAACCTAAAGGTGTTTGTAAACCACAAAGATTGTTGCAACATGCCCAAGTTTCACTTATCCAAAGGAAATTGTGTAGTTTGCAAGAGTGATGATGGTAATTAAGTCTATGGAAGGTAAAAAATAATGTTCGCCTATCCTTAAAAAGATTTCTTAAAGGTGAAATCCAAAAGCATGAGTGGATGCTTAAGCACTAGAGAGATTCCTATAAGTCCTTGGGGTAGCTACTTAAAGTTTTAGTAAGAAAGGAATTTAAAGACAAGAAGTGAAAATCTCTTATCGCTACAAATTGGTTTAGAATAAATAATAGGACTTGAATTTGATAACTTGGAATTCTAATTGGTTTTCTTTCTAAAAAATCCTAGAAAAGAAGCTAGAGGTAATTCAAAGCACAAGATCGTTGAAAGCACAAGATCATGAAACGATTCTGTGAAGGAATCAAAACCTAGAAAATGAAGTTAGAGGTAATTCATTCAAATTCAAAATTCTTTTCAAGTGATAAGGTATTATTAAAAGATATGTTTTGAATTTAGGATATCTATCACTCACATGTCAATGTGAATATGAAATAGGGTGTTATGGGACTCCAACTTTTTTACCCAAATTGATGTTGGAAAGATGGTATGGGGCATCAGATCATGGAATGATAAGTATCTTTTTAAGTCATATAATAAATCTTGAACTAAGATTGGATCCTCAAGGGATTTAAAACTTCAAAGTAGGAGTTTAATTTCAAAGAGGATAAAAACATGATCTTACAAGACACTTCAAGATAAAGTGTTTTACAAGACACTTCAAGATAAAGTGTTTTACAAGACACTTCAAGATCAAGTAAGTACGAAGACCACAAAGTAATTACCTTCAAGGACCTTAATTTATAACACAAATATTTTTCAAGATAAAGTGTTCTTGATTTATAAATATTTGATAAATTTATGAAAAAATGAGGCCTATAAAATGATCCTTTCAATGAAGCTTGGAAAGAATAAGTTTGAAAGCACCCAATTGAGAGTGAAACTTGGTGACATCAATCTCTTGGCTAGTAATGCACAAGAATGTCATTCCAAGAAATGAAGTCATAAAGAGATTGAATAAAGGAGAGATTAACTTAGTCTCAAGTGAAGCATCAATCTTTTGAGTGAAAAATGTCATGAATGGAACCTCCATGGGTCGATGCATTGATTTTTGGTACCACACTAGTATCTTCTGGTTGGATAATGATGTTTAGATTTACTTTAAGGATTTTTTTTGAGAATCTAGTTTATTTCTATTAAAGATAGATAAATTTCTTCACTAACTTGTTGAAATAGATATATTCAAAGTTAACCTTGATTCACCTAGAGTTTGAATCATCTAAAGTTCAAGTATCTTAGAAGTTTGAATTGATTGAACAGAGTTTTAGTTTTTTCTTTATGCTTTCTAAATCTTGAGGAGCTGTTGGAAATGATGGATGGACACTTCAAGAGAATGAGTAGGTACTGCCAAATCCTGCTTTGTACCAGCCCTTTGATGCTTCAAAGTTGATAAGTGGACCTTCTTAGCTTTCCAATGACACCATAAAATGGCCTATGTACTTTGGAAATGATATATGAAAAGGTTGAATTAAAACAGACAACTTTGAACTTCAACTCTTCAAGAAAACCTTCTATTCTTGGCTAGACACCTACTATATCTTTTGCTCAGTATGACCAGCACAGTAGGAATTGAAAAAATTCCTTTTAGGGGTATCTAATTAGATTAGCAAGCTAACTATTCCAAGTGGAATCACTTAAAAAGATTAACTATGCTCAGAGAAATTAATTTAGCAAGTAAACCTTTATCCCCGATATTTTAGGACTATTGCAGACTTCAACCAGTGATCACTTCGATAGTTTTTTCTCTAAAATGGCTGAATACAAATACTTCAAATTTTGAGAGCATGTAGCGTACTTTGAGTTGGTTCCATCAAGCTATAGATTATTGAATTTGGTGGAGAAATGAGTGAGATATGATCTCCACAAGTTGACAGTCTGAATAGATCTTAATGTCTAAGTCTGATGTATAAGGAAAATATAAACCATGATGTTGAGTACCCTTGAGGTATTTTAATATCCTTTTGGCAGCCTCCAAGTGACGTGCCCTAGGCTTGTGCATAAACTGACTTAGCACACTAACTCCATAAGCAATGTCTATCCTTGTCAAGGTAGCATAATTCAAGCTACCCACAATGCTTTGATAACCTCTAATGTCATCAATTTCATCACCTTCATGGGCACTTAGTTTTAGGTTTACCTCCATTGGAGTACTTGCAGCTTTGGCATCCTACAATTTAAACTTCTGTGCCTGCTTCAATCCATAAAGAGCCTTTTTTAATTTGCATACATGTGTTACCTTGTTAGGATCCTCATAACCAGGAGGTTGTGACATGTATACCTCCTCTGAAATCCATCCATTCAAAAAAGCATTTTTTACATCCAATTGATACATGTTCTAATTTTTAGATGCAGCCACACTCACCAACACCCTGATGGTTGGCATCTTGGCTACAAGTGAGAATGTTTCTTCATAGTAAATGCCTTAAGTTTGTGCAAAACCCTTGGCCACCAATCTGGCTTTGTACCTGTTTATTGACCCATCAGAATTTTATAGATCCATCTGGATCCAATTACCTTCATGGACTCTTTCTTTGGTACTAGTTCCCATGTGTCACTTTCTTTGGGTGCTTCAATCTCCTCACCCATAGCTTCTTTCCATTCTATCTGAGTTTTTGCTTCTTCATATGATCCTGGTTCTTCAATTGACAAGTCTTTGGCAAGATAAATAGAATGTTTAGTAACAAGAGAGGTATCATACCCATATTTGATAGGTTCTTTGCTCTCCCTTTGTGATCTTCTGGTTGACTGATTTGAAGATTCAGGTATGTCTTCAAGTTTCTTCATCTTGACTTTCCCTTTGGACTTCCATGTCTTGAATTCTTCAAGATTGATAATGTTTTAGCAAGACTTGGAAACTCCTCCTCCAAGTCATAGGGTAGTTTAAACTTCCTGCATTCATTCTCATACCAAGAATCATTTTCATCAAAGACAACATCTCTACTAACCACGAATCCTTTATTTGAAGGGTTGTAGAACCTGTACCCCTTCTGATTTAGATCATATCCAATAAAGATACACTTCTCAGCCTTAGGGTCTAGCTTACCTCTTATCTGAGAAGGAATGTGTACATATGCTACACATCCAAATATCCTGCAATGATCAAGTGAGGGTCTCTTCCCATGCCATGCTTCATAAGGAGTCATCCCATCAAGGGACTTAGATGGTAACCTGTTTATGAGGTAAGTGGCAGTAGAAACACTCTCTGCCCATAGGTAGTTAGGTAATTTCTTTTCATTTAACATTGACCTAGCTGTTTCAACAATCAACCTATTTCTTCTTTCAACTACCCCATTTTGTTCAGGAGTATACATTTTGGTGATTTCTCTCTTGATTCCTCTGTCCTGCAAGAAAGCTTCAAACTCATTTGAGAAGTACTCACCTCCTCCATCTGACCTTAGCCTCTTTAGATTCTTCCTTGTCTGATTCTCAACAAGTGCAAGATACTTTTTAAAACAGTTGAACACTTCATCTTTGTGCTTCATAAAGTACAATATAGTCCACCTGCTATAATCATATATAAAAGATGCATAGTACCTTGATCCTAAAATTGAGGGGTCTTTGCTTGGTCCCCATACATCTCTATGGACAAGTTCTAGGTAGTCTTCATGCATGAAGCCTTTCCTTGAGAAGGGTAACCTGTGTGACTTCCCAAACTGACAAGCACCACATTTATATATCATGTGTTGTTTGGAAACATTGGGTATTCCAATTACACATTGATCCCTGCATATTTGCTTCAAGGTTCTTTCTCCTACGTTCCCTTATCTCTTATGCCAAATCTCAAGCTCTGAAAGTGTTTGATCTTTATAATTGTATAGTGCAATATTCTTTGTATCTTCTAGCTCAAATGTAGAAAGTCTACCTGATTTTTCTCCTTTAGTTATTCTCTTGAACCCATGCTTTGGATCCTCCACAAATGCTCCAAATTGGTTGAATCTAACCTGCAAACCTTTTTCCATAATCTGTCCAACACTCATCAAGTTTTTTGTAATGGTTGGTACATATAGTACTCTACTCAACAAGTTTTGATTTCCATCACAAGTCTTAACATTTACAACTTTAACTACTGAGTGCTTGGTGTCATCACGTGTTTGTACTTGATGCTTACCTCTTGGTTCTTCAAGATCAGAGAGTAGAGCTACATTGCCAGCCACATGATTTGAGCATCCTGAGTCAATGTAGAAGAGATGGTCATCATTTGTACCTGGTTTTGAAGTCATGTTCATGATCAAAAGTGAATCATCTTGTTCTTTTGTGTAGTTGTTGTAATCCTTTCTAGATTTGAATCCTCCTTGGTAGTTTCCATTGTATGTTGTTGTAGTTATTGTTGTAGTTGTTGTTGTACCCTTGATGATGGTTGAATCTGCCTCTTGACTATGAGTATCCACCTCTTTGATATCCTTTTCCTCTCTGATTCTTGTAGTTCCTGAAACACTCATCTGTAGTATGATTTGATAAACCACAAATGTTGCATGGTGAGGAGTTATAGGATCTCCCCCTACCTTGCTTACCTCCTCTGCCCCTTCCTCTTGATGATCTACCTCTCCTTGCATAGTTGGCTTGGGAGGTAGTACCTTCATCTTCTATCTTCTTGTTCTTGCCTTTATCTTTAGACTTACTTTTATCAGTTTATAGGGGAAGAGCTATTACCTTTGGATGAGTATCCATTCTTGTTGAGCTTGGCTTCATGAGTGAACAATTGCCCCATGAGAGTGGTAAGGTTTGGAATTTGCATGTCCATGTATAGGTCCATGGCAGTGGTGAAGCTTTCCCACTTGTCATCAGCTTTAATCCCATTGATCACTTGCCTTACTATCTGCTCTTCTTCAATCTCTTCTCCTATAAGGCCTATTCAGGAAAAATGGGAATTACACAGGATTTTGAGACAATTCTTTGTGTCCTTATGTTTTAGTTTTTGACTCATTCACACACCACAACATGTTATTATCTCTTGATTGGAGTATATTAAACTGACACTTTAACATTAAGGATAATTTTATTATAAATGGGGTATCAAGGTTGGGCTCAAAACATAAGAAATTAACATAATAAGTAATATAAATGGGACTTGAATAATTCCCAAATTCCTTGAATAGGCCTTCTATGCTTGCTAACTGATCTGCTACATCTTTAATCTTAGTCACAAACTCTGAAATAGCCTGCTTAGGTTGCTTCCTTAGTGTGGTGATTCAATCCATAATTGAATTTTTCTGGCCCTTGTGTTGGAAAATAGGATGACTAGGTTTCCCAAGTCTCTTGGGATGTCTTACAGTTTCTAATGTGTGGCAAAAGAAAATCAGAGATAGAGTTGAGTGAGTAAGACCTTGCTAATGCATCCTTGGCACACCATGTGTTGAGCTTTTCATGTTCTTCCTTTGTTTGTAGTCCTCTGGTTTTGAATGAGGGCAATTCCTCATCTCCTGAGATGTATCCATAAAGACTCCTTCCTTGTAGGTATGTCTTCATCCTTAGAGACCATGCCTGATAGTTGTTCCTGTCCAATTTATCAATAAATGAAGGAAAACCATCTCCCATTTTTACCTTAACTTGCTCTGATACCACTGTTGGGAATGATGGATGGACACTTCAAGAGAATGAGTAGGTATTGCCAAATCCTGCTTTGTACCAGCCCTTTGATGCTTCAGAGTTGATATTGTGAACTAATTCAGCATGGTTTACACGTTTAAAATCTCTTCGATCATACCTCATGGAATTCTAATAGTTCTCTGCCATGTTATCGTCCTTTAATAGTTCACGACTACCGAGTCCAGACAATGAAGTACCAGAACGTGGATGAGGCAAAAAGAAGGGTTATCCCATCGTTGCAATCATCTCTAGAGGATTCAATTTGCAAGGAAGACAACCAAAAAGGACAAACCACCAACAAAGATGATGGATTCATAACCAACAATGAAGATAACCAAGACACTGAAAGTTCTATCATTGGAGCCACAATTCTTGAAAGGATACTAGACTCATTTCCAAATACGTCTTCTCATAAAGGAAAATAACAGGCTCAAATACCATGGAGTGTTGGGATAGATGGATGGACACTCCAAGAAATGAGTAGGTACTGCCAAATCTTGCTTTGTACCAGCCCCTTCTAGCTTCATAGTTGAGTTGTAGGCCCTATTATCTTTCTAATGACACTAAATAAGTGCCAATGTACTTTGGAAATGATGTGAGAAAAGGTTGAACCAAAACAGACTACTTCCAAGTTGAAGGATCAATGAAAACCTTCTATTTTTGTTCACACACCTGCTGCTTATTATGAATAGTGCTTCCAGTACAGTAGGAATTAGAAAAAATTCCTTTTAGAGGTATCTAATTAGCTTAGTAAGATAATGATTCCAAGTGGAATCACTTAAAATGATGCACTATACACAGAGCAATCAATTTAGGAATCAAATCATTACCCTCGATTTTTTAGGACCTCTGCAGAGTTTGGCCAGTGAGTGCTTCGACGTGCTTTTCTCCAAATTGGCTGAATAGATTTCCTTCAAAATTTTTGAGCATGTAGAAAACTTGGAGCTGATTCCAACAAGCTATAGAGCATTGAAAATGGTGAGGAAATGACTGAGATAGGAGCAGTGCAAGTTAACTGATGACTATGACAGAGACATCATAGATGAGCAATGTAGATCTATTGTATTAATGAACAATGTTATACAAGATCATAGGCTTGACAATCATAGCCTAATGATGGTGAGTAGTGTAGGCTACAATGTAGACCTCATTCTCTTACAGAGTGGCAATGGAGAACTCGGGAATTGAGTCACTTCTACCCACTTTTACATGCTACATTTTATAAGTGCTTCTTTTAAAATTCGAATTTGAATTCAACTTTTGGCTCTCTCTAAAAGTACTCCTTCAATCTAGGAAATATTCCCTCAATGAAGTAGTTACTTTTCTATCTAATAAGTCCCCGATTTTTTGGTAGGTGATTACAAATATCCTCTCAAGTCAAAAAAATGACTTTTACAAATAGTAAAGATGAAGAAATCTTCCTAGCAATGGTTTCCATGGATCTTCATATGTTTATGAAATTCAAGCCAAATGTGTGGGCTTGGACCTTGCACCAAAAGCTCCCCCTCAAGCTAAAAATTTTGGCTTGGTCTTCATCTTCAATCTTCATGAATGTCCTACAATCCAATCATTGACTTAAACCTGCAAAGTTTTGTACCATTTAATGCTTTAGTCAATAAGTCTGCACATTGCATATTGGTTGACACATATGCCAACTGAATTTCCTTGCTCAATAGCTTCTCTCTCACATAATGATAATGGACCTCTATATGCTTTGTCCTAGCATGATAAATGGGATTAGCTACAAGGTTTAGAGAGCTGGTATTGTCTCCAAAAATCATTGGAGATGTAGTATGCAAACCTAAATCTGTATACAATAATCTGATCCATATGGCCACTTGAGTAGCATTTGCCAATCCTCTATACTCTTCCTTTGTAGAAGATAAAGCAACAGTAGGTTGCTTCTTTGAAGACCATGATATAGGTTTGTTACCTGCAAAAGATAGGTATCCTAAGGTACTCCTTCTATCATCCTTGCATCCTGCCCAATCTGCATCTGAATAGATCTTGATGTCCAAGTCTAAGGTATAAGGGAAGTATAATCCTTGATTTTGAGTGCCCTTAAGGTACTTCAAAATCCTTTTGGCAGCTTCCAAATGAGGTGTCCTAGGTTTGTGCATGAATTGACTTAGAAAACTTACTCCATAAGCAATATCAATCCTTGTTAATGTAGCATAGTTCAAGCTTCCCACTATGCTTTGGTAACCTGCAATATTCTCAAGCACATCACCTTCATGAGCACTTAACTTTTGGTTTACCTCCATTGGAGTACTTGCAACTTTGGCATCCTGCAAATGAAACTTCTTTAACATGTCTTGTATATACTTTCTTTGAGTTATAGAAATTCTAGAGTTAGTGTAGACTAACTCAAGTCTAAGAAAATTTTTTAGTGATACAAGGTCACTAATTTTGAACTCCTGCATCATCTGATTCTTAATCTGCTTGATGCCATTAGCAGCATTACGTGTGAGTATGATATCATCAACATATACATATAGGTATATTACCTCTGAATTATTTCTTTTGACAAACAGAGATGTATCTGCTTTGCTCATGATAAATCCTTGATCCTGAAGGTATGTAGTTAACCTATGGTTCCATGCCCTAGGTGCCTACTTCAGTCCATAAAGAGCTTTGTTCAATTTACATACATATGTTACCTTGTTTGGATCCTCATAACCAAGAGGTTGAGACATGTACACCTCCTCTGAAATCCAGCCATTCAGAAATGCATTTTTTGCATCCAATTGATACATGTTCCAATTCTTTGATGCAGCCACACTTACCAAAACCCTGATGCTTGGCATTTTGGCCACAGGTGAGAAGGTTTCTTTGTATAATCAACTCCTTGGGTTTGTGCAAAACCCTTAGCCACAAGTCTAGCTTTATACTTGCTTATTGATCCATCAGATTTCCTTTTGATCTTATAGATCCATCTAGGACCAATTACCTTCATAGACTCCTTCTTTGGCACTAGCTTCCAAGTATCATTCTCCTTGAGTGCTTCAATTTCCTCATCCATAGCTTCCTTCCATTCTACCTTGGTCTTTGCTTCTTCATATGATGATGGCTCTTCAAATGACAAGTCTTTTGCAAGATAAACAGAGTGCTTACTAACTAGGGAAGTGTCATACCCATATCTGATTGGCTTCTTGCTCTCCCTTTGTGATCGTCTCATTGCTTGGTTGGATGATTCAAGGTATATCCTCCAATTTCTTCATCTTGACTTTTCCTTTGGACTTCCATGCCTTGAACTCTTCTAGGTTGATGATGTCCTCATCATCTGAGTTGATATCTCCATTCTGAGTAGGCTCCTCCTTAGTGAGGCTTGGAAACTCCTCTTCCAAGTCATAAGGTAGTTTTACTTTCTTGCATTCACTATCAAACCAAGAGTCATTCTACTCAAAGACAACATCTCTACTCACCATGAATCCTTTGTTTGAAGGGTTATAGAATCTATATCCTTTCTGATTCAAGTCATATGCTATGAAGATGCACTTCCCTGCCTTAGGGTCTAGCTTACCTCTTATCTAAGAAGGGGTATGCACATAAGCTACGCATCCAAAAATCCTGCAATGATCAAGTGAAGGTCTTCTACCATGCCATGCTTCATATGGGATCATCCCATCAAGAGATTTGGATGGGAACCTATTTATAAGATTAGTGGCAGTAGATACACTCTCTGCCCACAAGTAATTAGGTAATTTTTTTTCATTTAACATTGACCTAGCTGTTTCAACAATTAATCGATTTCTCCTTTTTGCCACCCCATTTTGCTCAGGGGTATACCTTGTTGTAATTTCTCTCTTGATTCCTCTATCCTGCAAGAATGCATCAAACTCATTTGAGAAGTACTCACCTCCTCCATATGACCTTAGTCTCTTTAGGTTTCTTATTGTTTGGTTTTCAACAAGTGAAGACACCTTTTAAAGCAACTGAATACTTCATCTTTGTGCTTCATAAAGTACAATACAGTCCACCTACTATAATCATCAATGAAAGATACATAATACCTTGATCCAAAAATTGAGGGATCCTTACTTGGTCCCCATACGTTTGTATGGACAAGCTCTAGGTAGTCCTCATGCATGTAGCCTTTCCTTGAGAAGGGTAACCTGTGAGATTTTCCAAACTGACAAGCACCACATTTATAAATCATATGTTGCTTGGATACATTAGGTATCCCAAGCACACATTGGTCTCTACATATTTGTTTTAAAGTTCTTTCACCAACTTGCCCTAATCTCTTGTGCCAAATTTCAAGCTCTGAAAGTGTTTGATCTTTGTAGCTATAGAGTGCAATATTTCTTGTATCTTCAAGTTCAAAAGTGAATAATCTACCTGTCTATTCTCCTTTGGGAATTCTTTTGAATCCATGTTGGGGATCCTCCACAAATGCTCCATATTGGTTGAACTTGACTTGCAAACCCTTTTCCACAATCTATCCTACACTCATCAAATTCTTGGTAATTTTAGGTACATATAAAACCCTGCTCAACAGATTCTTGTTTCCGTCTAAGGTCTTAACATTTCCTAGTTTAATCACTGAGTGCTTGGTGTCATCACCTGTTTATACTTGATGCTTACCCTTTGGTTCCTCAAGATCAGAGAGAAGAGCTACATTACCTGCCACATGGTTTGAGCATCCCGAGTCAATGTAGAAGAGATGGTCATCATTTATACCTGGTTTTGAAATCATGTTCATAATTAGAAGAGAATTTTCTTGCTCCTCTGTGTAGTTGTTGTAATCCTTCCTTGATTTGTAGCCTCCTTGGTAGTTGCTATTGTAGTAGTTGTTATTGTATCGTTGATGATGATTGAATCTTCCTCTTGATTGTGTGTATCCACCTCTTTGATATCCTCTACCTCTCTGATTCTTGAAGTTCCTGTAACAATCATCTGTAGTATGATTTGAAAATCCACAAATATTACATGGTGAGGAGTTATAGGGTCTCCCCCTACCTTGCTTACCTCCTCTGCCCCTTCCTCTTGAGGTTCTAGCTCTCCCTGCATAGTTGGCTTGGGAGGTAGTTCCTACATCTTCAACCTTTTTGTTCTTCCCTTTCTTTTTGAATTTACTTTTATCAATGTATAGGGCAGAAGATCTATTACCTCTTGATGAATCTCCATTCTTGTTGAGCTTGGCTTCATGGGTAAATAGTTTCCCCATGAGTGTGGTAAGGTCTGGAATCTACATGTCCATGTACAAGCCCATGGCAGTTGTGAAGCTCTCCCATTTGTCATCAGCTTTAATGCCATTGATCACTTGTCTTACAATCTGATCCTCTTCAATTTCTTCTCCTATGCTTGTCAATTGATCTGCTACATCTTTGACTTTGGTCACATACTCTGAGATGCCTTGCTTGGGTTGCTTTCTTTGAGTGGTAAACTCAATCCACAATTGGTTCTTCCTAGCCCTTGTTTTGGAAGAGAAATATGAAGAAAATGTTTCCCAAGTCTCTTGGGATGTCTTACAGTTCCTAATATGTGGAAGAAGAAAATCAAAGATTGAGTTAAGTAAGTAAGACCTTGCTAATGCATCCTTACCACACCATCTGTTGAGTCTTTCATGCTCCTCTCTTGTAGGTTGTCCTTTGCTTCTGAATATGGGCATCTCCTCATCTCCTGATATGTATCCATAAATGCTCCTTCCTTGCAAGTATGTCTTCATCCTCAAGGACCATGCTTGGTAGTTGTTCCTATCCCATTATCAATGAAAGAAAGCATTTTATGCTTGAATTTTGGAAAGCAGAAAAACCATGCATGTTGCTCTCACTATATAAATCTATTACATAAGAAGACCATGCTCATTGTTCTCATCATGACCATGGTATGATGAGGGACATTTTAGTCTGACAAAATGTATTTAGATAGTCCTAAAAGATGTCAATGCTTATCGGATCTTTATGCACAAAAGCATTGGTATTATCGGCAAAGAGTCTCATAATCATCTCCTCTTAATTGAGAGGAAGACTGAGGCTTTGAAGAAGACCTAACTGTGCTTGATGTTTAACAAGGTAGCTGAGAGCATCGGTCATGATAGCAAAGATAAGTGGGGCCAACGGGCACCCTTGTTGGATAGAAATTTTTAATCTAATCCTTTGAAAAGCTAGCCATTGATGTTTATCTCAGGAGATGCATTTCCTAGCAACATTAAAATCATCTTTATGAGTTTTTGGCCATAGCAAGGGTCTTTCAACCACTCAAGAATAACGTCCCACTCAAGTCTCTTATAAGATTCCTCGAAGTCAATCTTAAGGAAGAGGACATCTTGGACATCTTAGATGAATTCCTCAGCAAAAACTAGTCTTTTCCAAACATCAATGATAGCCTCAAGATGCATAAATGCAGATGATACTATAGAACAAAATCACACAAAAGTACTCAAAGAATAGAAAGAGACAAGAGACAACATCAGATTGGGTAGAATCTCTCCCCACATACTCTGATGGATGAGTCTATCAGAACATGTGTATCTATAGGTAATTCTTATTACATCCTGAATAGAAGATACATGAGGGCCATGCTTTCAATGATGTGCTTTTGCTTTATTTAAAAAAATAACTAAAAATAATATCTTCTAAAAATAAGGATCTTATAAAAATATTCTTCTAAATATCTCCAAATATATTTGAATAATTTCATGTGCGTTCACAACGCCATGGATCTTCACCTGCTAAATCAAAACACAAAACACATTAAAAACCTTAAGGCATTAAAATCCATTTAACATTCCAATATTCCATAAAGCATAACATGCCTCCAATTGATGAGAAACTTACCTCAGTTGATAAGAATAAAATAGACATGGATGGCCACTCACATGTCCCATCACTAAACAATCATAAGCATGTTCCATGTAAAAACACATGCATGGAATTGGAAAACAGGAATTTAATATGAATGTGAATGATAAGCACGACTTCTTTTGGGGGATAAATCATGAATGATTAGTAGTAGTCTATTTACTAACCATGAATGATCAATAGCAGTTTGAAACAAATTACAAGCCTTTGCTCAATGGAAAACGAAGAAATAGGAAACTTTTAGTATGTTCTATATACTTGAATGCATATACATACTAATTTGCTAAAATTTTTGGCAGCATAACGGTGTAATTTTGAAAACTCAAAAAATTACGACAAGCAATTTCCATAATATCAATATTGACACACACAATCTATCAACAAATAGACTGAATGGGGATTACACAGCCTAACAATTTTAGATTTTCTCCTCGCCAACCTATAAAAAAATACTTACATATCCCTGCAAGAAGAATACATGCACCGTACAAGACAAAGCATGTCTAAACTATGCGTATACTCTAGGTACGATGCAAAAATTGCATGCCCTCTATGCAATATGATGCAAAAAGAGAGCAACCATGCATATAAATTGACAAGAGACTTATTTAGAGGTCTTAAAAGTAATTGCATGCATATAAATTGACAAGAGACTTATTTAGAGGTCTTGGAGGTGTGTGTAGGTGCTAAAGATGGTCCATCCTTCATCGAAATAGCCTGAACAATACTCCTCCAAGAGTCGATGCTTCAAAATGATGATCGAAAGAGGGGTGTTGAAGAGGAATGACAAACCTCAAAACTGTGAAGATAACCAAGACTAAAACCAAAGTATGGCTTCTTGCCACTCTCTAGAAAGAACTGTGAGAAAGCTTGCCATAACAACAAAGATCTCCAAATTTGGGTAAGATATGCTCAACTTAGGGCAAAAAGAGTGGACATAAGCGATGAGCTTGGTCAATTTAGGAAGCTATCAATGATGGCAAATTTGAAATTGACCTTCTCTTTACCCCAAAGGCACGCGTGCCTTTGTATGCCACATACTCTGTTGAAAGCACCGAAGATGGTAAATAATGCGTCGTCTTCATATATGTTTTAAGTGCCTTGGGGAGAGAGTGCATATAATTTTTTTCTCTCTTCGTCTCACGTGAACAAACGTGCACGCGTAGCTAGTAGACAGATTCCTTCCTTGTCACTATCTAGGGTGCCAAATGGAGATGTTTTCACAAGAATAAGTCCATGTGCATTCACACCCTCATGGATCTTCACTTGCTAAATCAAAACACAAAACAAATTAAAAACCTCAAGGCATTAAAATCCATTTAACATTCCTAAAATATTTGAATAAGTCCATCTTCATTCACACCCTCGTGGATCTTCACCTCCTAAATCAAAACACATTAAAAACCTCAAGGCATTAAAATCCATTTAAAATCCAATATTCCATAAAGTATAACAATCATTGTACTATTTTCCTCATCTGTCTTGCATTCTACCCTGACCATATCCATAATGAAAGGTATTGCTTCTTTTGAAGGAGGCAACACGTCTCTTTAGTAGATTTGTCTGCCCTACCTGCCCACCAATATTTAAAGTATATTTGAAGATTATTTCTTTGTATTTCATCTTTGTATCTCATCATGCTTCTCATTTTTGGGAGCTCACCCTCTTACTTTCAATGGACACCTAATCCATACGCATAATATGCACCACATTTTAATGAGGTTACAATGAATTTTCCAGCTTTCGATTCAAACTTTACACATTTTTCAAGTTGTAGCCATTCATCCATGCAGTTCATCTTGACTTATGAGAATGAGAGCCATGTGTAAATCTATTTTTTTAAGAGGCACAAATCATCATACTCCAATGTATGACTAGAGACAATGCCATCAAGCTTGATCTAATCTCCTCTCTTTGTTTCACAAGTGCTTCCACTTATGAAAAACCTTTGGCTAGAGTCTGTTGGATGTTTAGATAATCTCATTATCAATTCCCCTAATCATAGAGATAAGGAAACAAATGCAATCATTTTATCTTATGTGTACCTCACACTTCCGAGTAGTACTTATCATTAATGGGGTTTACCTTATTCAAAGATTTTCATAGATAGGACACTAGATAAAAACCTCTCCAAATCACTAGAATGGGGGAACAAGGAATATGATGAGATTTAGGCTGATCTACACGAGGGTTCCTAAAAGCTACATACTTTGTTTGTTTTTGAAGGTATGTTTCGACTAAAACTTCCTATAATTATTCCATGCCTTGAGCATGTATTTTTCCAAAAGTTTATTATCTAAAGTCAAAACAACTATAATGCCCTAACCATTTGATTCATTGGGGCAAACAAGAATACCTCAATCTCTACAATCTGATATTTGAGAAGATAGTACTAAGTGTTTGAAGATGGCAAGTCTCACACAAGCATTTATTGAGATCACTTCTTGAAGAGACAACTTTGGAAGGCTTCAAAAGCAAGATTTGGTGGATATCTCTTGAAATGAAGGACCTTGTCCTATAGCTAATTCTCCAAGAGCACATGAGGAATGGCCAAATATATTGTCAAGAGAAACATGCGAAGGATCTTTAGGGATATGTAAAAAAAAAAATTCTCCAAAGGAAGAAGAGAATAAAATTATGCATAGAAGAAAGGGAGTGGAGTAAAGAAGGAGGAGAGAAAGCAAAGGGAAGCATTGGCCTTGATTATTATTTCACATGAAAGAAAAATAAAGTAAAGGAAGCGTTGACATCCAATGTCCACTTGAGGTTTTTCCAAGTTCTAATTAAGGGGATCCAAAATCCCTAATCTATTGGGAGGGTCCATGATCATGAAGGCGCTAAGGCCTAGTGTCTGTAGAGATCCACTTATATCCATAATTTCATTATGATAATGTTGGATGATGGAGAAATTTCTTTGATTTGTGTTCTAGATTGTTAGAATTCATGTTGGTCGTAGCTAACTGATTTTCTAGGCCATTTTGGATTTCACGCATGTATGCTTTCATTTCTCCTAAGTCTTGTGCTGTGCAAAAAAAACTAATCGAAGATTGAAGTATTGATCCCTTCATTAAATATGCATTTTGCCCTCTTAGAATGTTGAATTATTAAAATTATAAAAGGAAATACCTTTTGATTAAGTATCATCTTTTCATTTTAGCTTCATTAGTTTTCATTACCAAATCTAGCTTAGCTTCTAGATCCTATATTTGTGATCCAACACCTTTTGAAGTTTGTTATCATCTTTTTCTCTTCCTCTCCTCTTGTGGGAATTGAACTCATTACCTATTTGGCTAGCGGTATGATAAGCTTAACACTTGCCTCAAAAGAAGTGGTTGAGGATTACTTCCTAATCCTCCCTCTTAGGGTGTGGTTCAACCATCTTCTATCTCTCATTTCTTGAGTCTAACACCTCTGTGTGTGTGTGTGTGGCAGCTATTAATTACTAAAAAAAGTAGAAGCTATGCATACCAAAGTGGAATCTCCAAAGGAGTATACTTGGTAGAATGAAGGAATTATGGAAATGAAGGGACTTGTGGTGAAGATTCTCGTTGTATTTAATATGTTGTGATTTATGGAAATGGGAATGCTCATATAATAATAGTAATGGATGATACAATAGCGACGAAAACCCTTATTGATGGTAGACCGATATGAACCAGGGAAAAATAGATTATAATAGGTTCTATATGTGTTTCAACTTTAGGTGGGGAAATGGTGACAAATATTCCAAGAAGAGGATCTATAGTGGTGGCTCCAAGTTGAACGATGACTTCACCTTTGAGATCGTGTGCTAGTGCTTTCCCACTAGCAGTTGGTAACCAATCGATTTGGTTATGGTAAATAGAGGGAGCCAATAAATCTCTACTTTGTCTTGTAGCTATTGCTCAATGATGCCTATATATTTCTCTATACTATCTTGGAATATTGATTGATTTGTACTTTGAGTGGAAGAGATAGCTCTGGTTTCATCACTTTTGATTTCGAGCTCAGTTTCCTTGCCTAGAACTTCTTTTGTTGGTGATGAGAACTCATGGATTTTCCCTTTCTTTCTTATGGCTTCAACTCATATTCCCTTTTTCTTTTTGAAGCATCTCTTGAAATTTAAAAATAATATCGCTTTATGTGTGTAGGACCTTTGAATCTCTAGAATTAAGCTCTTTATCTCTTATCCGTCCTTCTAAAATGTTTGCTTGCACCTCCATAGCTGCTTTGTTTTATAGTTTTGGATGGATATTTTTTAACGCAGTCTTGATTTTCCCTATACTAGTGTTAATTCTAGATGTGATTTTTTAATATCTACGAAGGTTTTATGTAACTTTCCCGTATCTTGACTCGGTACTATGATATCGTTTAATTATATTCCTTCTCAAAAGTGTGGTGCTTTGGATCTAAATCATTGACCATGGTTTGATCTTCCATTGCTTATTAAACTACCAAAGTAACGGTGGACTCAAACTCTTGAAGAGCCATCACATATCACAACACCCCTTAGATCCATCTGACATTTTCAAGGGGAATTCCTCAATTCTATTGTTGCCTAGAAGCAAAATGTGGAGCAACAATAGAGAATTAGATTTATTGCCAACCCTAGGATGCATTCAGACAAATACAAATGAACAAACTTTTTGGCAGATGTAATATATCCCACTACAACAAAATGTTGTGTATTTGCGTTCAAAGGGGTGGATTCAAGTTATTCACAAGCCATCAAAGAATCTATTAGCATAAGGAACATATCGCACGTTTTGGATAGTTTTCGTATTTTCTTGTTTGCCTTCTTTCCTTGTGCCCTTTTTAAATTGAGACGAGAGCGCAGCAAGTCGATTTATAAGAAAATGACCCTTGCAGCTTTTCGTTTAGGAAAAGAAGTTGATTAATCCATTGTTTTACATCAATCCATAAAATATTCCAATGTGTGTGCACTAATTTTTTTAATGTTCCTTTATATTTGTGAATGTACTCATTATTCTTTAGTTATCCTCCCGATGACCCCACTTGTTAAAGGTCGTTCGAGCTTTTCTTGGGAGTGTGGCTATTTTTCTGCTCGAAGGCCTTTCTAATACTTTCTACTAATGCTTTATTATCTTTTGTATTGTACCGTGATATTAGACTCAATACATTCCAGCTTGAAAGGCCACTTTATTATCTTTTGTATTGTACCGTGATATAAGATTCAATACATTCGATCTTGAAAGCCCACTATTCTGTTGAACTTGGGACCTTCCATTGCCAAATTTGTTAGGCCGACCCGAAGGTCAGGTTCTATGGAATTGTGAAAACCTCTCAAATGTTTTCTATGGACTGTGGAATCGTCGTATTTTTCTTCTTATATTCTTGACTTGTCACTTTCATTTTGCAGAGTAGGAATTCTTACAACTTGGAAGCTACAAATAAATGCTCATATATACACAGGCATGCACGTGAACCCGCACCGTTGTTTGGAAATTGGAGGGTATGTCAATTGTCTGGATAGCAGACGTGGAAAGCTATGGATAAGGTAGGAAATTTATGTTCTAGTATTCTCCAAAAATAATTGGATAGAAGTGCTAGAAATAAAGTAATGCTTTTTTTTTTTGAAAGTACAAGAAATTTGAAATGGTCAGTGAGTGGGACTTGAACTTAAGCACTCTATATGTTCTAGTATTCTCCAAAAATAATTGGATAGAAGTGCTAGAAATAAAGTAATGCTTTTTTTTTTTTTTGAAAGTACAAGAAATTTGAAATGGTCAGTGAGTGGGACTTGAACTTAATGGTCAGTGAGTGGGACTTGAACTTAAGCACTCTGCCCCAGGGTATGCAAGTCAATACTTTGCAACAATTTTTCTTACTTAAAGACCCTTCTTATAGTTTCTACTAAAGCAGTTTTTACAAGCTTTCATACATGCTTGTACAGGTCTCGTATTCCATGAATGCACGAACCACTCTTGGAAGCGGTGGCACTTTTTGGGATAGCAAACGTGGAAAGTTATGGATAAGATAGGCATCAATCTCTTAAGTGCATCTCATTACTTCTATTTGTCTTTTGGTGAGGGTCAACGATGAACACATCCACAAGGGCAGAACAAGGAAATGAATTCTCAATCAACACGTTCATAGACAAAGCAAGAAATGGGTTCAACATGCGATGAACACCGACGAACATGTATGGGCCTTTTCGCAGTCCAAACCGGCGTTTCCTCATGTTGTCTTTGGAAAAAGCTAACCGCATGAATAATTAACATTGGATGGAGATTTGGGGTCCGCTGAATGATACTTGTGTTTTTTGGCAAGACGCAATTATGGACACATTCATAGCGATCGAAGAGAAAATGAGTATATTGCACACACACAAACGCACGTACGTGCTACATCTTCTACCTTGCAAGCAATTTGAGAGATCCAACTAATTGAAACCCTAACACATGTTTTTTATTGTACAATCGCACTTCCAATTTTAAAAAGATTTTGATAATCATAGTGGACTCTAACCCTTGAAAGAAGACCTAAAGTTTTTTCAAAAAGAAAAAAGAGTTTGATAATCATAGTGGACTCTAGCCCTTGAAAGTGAGAGGGACAAAAGAGGTTACATAAACAGACAAAAAAAAAAGGAAATAGTATCTATGCGGATTCACGAGTAGATATTTTTTCTCCATGGAATAAAAGAAAATGGAAAACCATTTTGTTTTCCTTGAGGATAAGCGATCATTGTCCGACACGGTTGTGGTTGTAAGAGTAACTTGCTGATGTGGCTATTTGACTTTCCTAAATGTATGGATAGAATAAAGATCGCGACTGCATGCTACTCCATTCTCTATCTCTTGAGTCTTCCTTCGTGATATCTCTGTCTTTTGCTCTCAAGGACGCCATCGCTGTGCATTAACTGTTGTCTTCGACTTAGATCAAGAATGATGAGCTACCTACGTTTCTACAAACATTAAATGTTGTCAAGATCTTGCTTATGCTCAAACAGAGGTTACGAACGCAGAAAACACACAGAAGAATAGACACAACAATAGACGAGACAGAACGCAGATTGGGTGCAATCTCCCCCATGTACTCTGTTTTGACAGTCCACAGAGTGCATGTATTTATAGGAACTTTTGATTACGTTGAAAAGAGTGGCTACATGCGAGCGGCTTCAAAAAGCAGGCGTGAAACTAAAAGTTGGTAACTTTTACATAAAGCCATTGCTTTCAATAACAAAAACTACGATCTACAACGACCCTTATCCTAACCATTACTTTTTTAACTAAATAATAATTATTCGGATTATTGATATCTGCCCTTCACGCTTTGCACACTCCTCACGAACCTTCAGCTGTTATATCAAAAACATCAAAAACATATTAATACATCAATAATTTAACACTTTAACAATGCATTGTTCAATAATAATTTAACACTCCAACAATGCATTGTTCAACATATTCCATGTTACAATCCAACAATGCATTGTTCAACATATTCATGTTATACTCCAACAAAGCATTGTTCAACATATTTCATAAGTTATAACATTAAATTTGTGATTATTCACTGAACGTACTGTTTTACGTAGGCCTCAAGTTTCTCCTCTACTTCCTTCATATGTACGAATAGAACGTAGATCATGACTGCATGCTACGCGGATCTTTATCTTTGTCTTGTGTTATCCCTGGCTTTTGCTTTCTTACCCAAAACGCTATCGCTGCACATCAAGAGGATCATAGAAATTTTCCATCTTCGTCTTAAATCAAGAGTAGTGAGCTACCTACGTTTCTATAGACATTGATCTGTGCGTTCCTCTGAATGAATTGTTTATGCAGGCCTAAAGTTTGTCCTCTACTTCTTCCATTTCTGTTGAAAGAAGATAGAAATCAAATCTTCTTCCATTTTTGTTGAAAGAAGATAGAAATCAAAGGAGACACCAATGCATTTTCAGTGAATTTTTTATACAAATTATTCCCTTGAACTCGCTGTTTGCGATAATTTCATACGCTATATGGTTAAAATAGCTTAGGGAATAACAACCAAACAAGGGCACAGTGAAAGCAACTTAAAGCAAACATACTGACCATTGCAATCTGTGTATTGTCCAAAGCGCGCCCATGCAAGCATCTTGCTTTCCAAGCATCGAGGGCTACGCGCCATTCTTACCACAATGATGCATGAGCTTCATCACACGTTCGAACATTAACGTGGAAGTGAAGTTTTACATTCTTTGACGTAAATTTGAAACCGCACATTTTTATGACAACTATGCATGAGCTTCACGCGTTCCTACAGTGACATGAAAGCGCAGTTTTGTTTTTCAGAGGAAGTTGTACATTCTTTAAAATCCAGTCTTCGTGAGAGCTTGAATTAATGGAAAATACAACAAGAGCAAAAGGCGTAGCACTCACACGAATGTGCGGATGCCATCTCGCATTAAATGTGTATGAAGAAACTTTATCAATAGGGCTCGCAATGTCCTCTTTAACCATGAGTAGGCAATGGATCTGGCCAACAATTTCTCTAATAAAGCAAGATTCGGAATCTCGACCTAGAGGGCATAGTTGAGATATTTAGATTCGTTTAATGCAAACTCGAAGAACAATTTAGACAAGAAAACAAAACTAAGGTAGCAAACAAGACCCAAGAAACCAAGGACAAAACGCAAGAATGAAGCATTAAAAGGAAAAAAACCTAACAAAAGTAAAGTAACAGGCAGCGTACTTGACAGGAAGCGCTGAGAGTCAAAGGACCAACACACGGCTATCTGTCACATGACATGGTCAGCTTCAAAACAACACCGTTGCACCACGACTCGCCATGCAAAATGAACAATTACACGATCGAAAGAGAGCCAAACACTTCCACAACACGCTAGCGATATCTCCGACATGACAGCCTAGGCCAAAAGACAATGAGCAAGAACCTGGATGATGTCAAAACAAAAACCCAATCTCTTGATGTCCTGAAGCACAACCGACGAAACGTTGTGGAGCTCGACAATTTCTCTAGTAACAAATGTTCCTGCCTAGATATGCCACCTCCCGGCCAGCTCGCAACTTCTACAACAAATTCTTCAGCCTAGAGACGCTCCTTATCTTGAAGTCACGAGCACCCCCAAGAGCACCTTTGCCAAAAGAAAAGTCCATTGTGCCATACATAAGGAAGCATACATAATTTTTGTCATCTTCGTTGTTAATAGTTAGATATGTCATTCTGTTGTCTTTATGGTTGTTTGTCAGATCTTCCCCATCACTCCTTTGCATATGTGCTCCATAATGCAGAAGCATGTTTTTGATGGTCGTTATTGCTTTGTCCCCGGCCAACAACGTGTCAAATGCGCTCGGTCATCCAACCTATCTAACTTTCAAGCTTCTTAGATTATAAAGGAGGCTAAACAGGTTTTTATCACTTTCGTGAGGCTAAGCAGATTTCCATCCCCAAGAGCACCTTTGCCAAAAGAAAAGTCCAGTGTGTCATACATAAGGAAGCATAAAGGAATTTTGTCATCTCCGCTGTTAGTAGTTGGATATGTCAATCTGTTGTCTTTATAGTTGTTTGTCAGATCTTCCGCTCACTCCTTGGCATATGTGCTCCAGAATGCAGAAGCATGTTTTTTATTGTCATAACTGCTTTCTGGCCAACAACTTTCAAGTTTCTTAGATTATAAAGGAGGTTAAGCAGCTTTTCATCACATTCATGAGGGATCCACTTGTTTTTAACCTTGTTTTCTTGAAATAGAAACGCCTTTTTTTTAGGTGGAGAATACTCCTATAGGTTTAAGCTCTTGTAACTAGGTAGTCTAGGGACAGGTGGGTAGTATGGAGCACTCTCTAGCGACTCCGCACGGTTAACCATTCATCTCTCATTTGCGAAATTACAAAGCTCCTTATAATTGATCATGCTCCAAAGCAAAAATAAGCAACTAATCACCTCATGTAGTGGTTTCTTCCAAATGATCGCATGATTTAGCCTCTGCATTTTTTGAACACCATCAACAGTTTTCCACTCCTAGGGCACCTAAAAAATAGATGTCCAACGTCTTTGCATGTATTGAAGCATCTTTTATACTATGGAAGGCCGTTATGGATTTTGTTAGCATCCAACGAGAGGTGCATTTCTATCTCAACTCATTTGGAATTCAATCCATGTCCATATTATCGAGCTTGTATCCAATCATGCCTATTGAAAGCTGCCCATCCTCAACCATTAGATGACCTTGAGATCCAATGGCGGGGAATTGAGGCACTCATGATAGCTTGCTTTCAAATAGGACCGTTTAATGGAACGCATTTCTGATGGCCCATATGAGATGGTGAAATCTTTACGAGGAAATACATTTCAACGATTTGACATCATCACTTGGACAAAACCACGAGTTTACGGTAGTGTTTACTTATTGACCACTCAAAAACAAGGGAATCCTATGTCTAGCCTGCAACATTAAGGTACTATGCTGTGGCTTCCACCCTCTCCTTATTAGTCCATCACTAATCAACCTTAGTCTAAAAGGCCCGCGGAGGGGTTATTTTTCCGCCAATGAAACGAGTGTCAAATCCATTTGAGCTTGAGTTTCCATCGGATCGAAGAAGATGAGCTGCATTATTTACAATTGAGATTGAAATACATTTTCACAATTGTGTTTATTATCTAGATGCCGTCTATTTTTTTTTTCCACCACACACCATCATAAGCAAGACCTCGCTCCCATCCGGAGCCTCGAAATGGTTATGGAGCACGAACTAGTAATCATAACCCAATGTTAGTCCCGGGTCAATGTACTAGATGCTCCTTTGAGTGAGGTTCATCACACAGCATCATAAGGAAGGCCTCGATCCCATGCAGAGCCTCGAGCTGGTTATGGAGCACGAACTAGTAATCATAACCCAATGTTAATCCCGGGTCAATGTACTCTTCTGTGATGTAATATCTTCTCATGTACTTCCACAAATGCTTTGAAATGCGAAAAACCTTGGACCAGAGTCTTTCACGTCTTTGACTATTCTCGTCCTCAGTCTTCGTAATACTAGAGACGGGGAACCAAATGGAATTGCTTTGTCTAATGCCTCCAGGAGAAATGGGCTTCATGTTCTACCATGCTTTCCACAAAGAAAAACAAAAGACTTAAGAGATTACTTGGTATAGGAGAAAAATGGATACCCATAAGATCGTTATTGTTAATCCAAGCCTTAATCAATCATTCCGCATAAAGATAAAACAATAATAGTACGCAATCCCCCTACTTTCTTGGGGCTAGCATAGGTGTCCCACGTAATTGTAGAAACCCCCTCATGTTAGAATCCCAATTCAAGAGAAATTTACTACAAGCCCTTTCCATCCTATGGAAATGCTTGTTCATTTATATCCAACATGTTACAAAATAGATTATGGAAGAAATAAAAAATATGTTCATGGTCATTCTCTTAGCCACATCAAATCGCATGCACTTCTAGTTTTTGCAGCTTGTCTTCACGTTCATTCAACACACAACCCCATCGTTGATTCATCAGAAGTGAGAATGCCAAAGGGATACCCAATAGTCAAATTATTGTTTGTCTCTTTGGTCACCTATATTGTACTGTCATGAACAGCATGGCACCAAGATTATGATCCATGAAAGGCAGGAATCTTACATCCTTGATAACAAAAAGCTACACCGAGATACACAATAGCTTTGAAAGCCACCTTTCAAAGGTGGATCTTAAAGAAATAGATAATGGGGATATTTTCTAAGAAATGCTAGAATTTCTTGGTGCACCCCATCGCATTATGGACAAAAACATTAGTGCCATCAATGAACATCTTGGACACCTTGTAATCCTTCCCTTGAGGAAGAGAGGGCCGCTTATTTACTCCCACTAGATATGAACATGTATCGTACAACTTACAGCATGGGAGGCAATAGAGAACAAAAGAGGAAAAAAAGAAACTCTCTCTGAAGGATCTTGTAAGGTATACGGAAGTGCACAACTTTCTGTTAATGCTAATCTCAGACGAAGAGATCCCCCAAAACATGGACACTATATTGATCAATTTGAGATGAATTCTAAATCCTTGACAAATTGTAGCATGAAATCTAGTTCCAGTATGTCATAAGCTTTATCAAAGAGAGTTTCTAGAAAGTGAGGATTCTGGCACACTCTTTGAAATATTCTAATCCTTCTAGGATATTTATGATGGCATTTAAGATCAACCTCACTCTGAAAAAAACTTTTTGATCCCTATGAACCCACAATTAGAGATGAACTATGATCGGATTTTCAAGGGCTTTATCAATGACCTTATATCAAGTCGAAAGCATCCTAACTAGCCTCCACTTAGCAATAAAGTTCTTATAGACTTTCATATGTCCTTCATTGAGGCATCGTGGCAACGCACCAAATTTTGAGGGCTTTTTTCTCAATCAATCCGAGGGACACAAAAGGGAATATTTGAAAGATCTTAATAGCTTGGTATTAAGCCCAATGAGATTTGGTATCTTCCTTGTAGGAGGAGAGCTAATGGATTCAGTTATCTTCCCACAAGATAGCGAACCACCAAGCCAATGAGACTTATCATGGGGGACCGTCAAGGATCTCATAATTGAGATGGTTGCCATACACTCACACCATTGAGTGGTGAACGTGACGTAAACCCAAAGGAACCATCTGAAGTGAATAAAGTTAAAGTCATGATTCTCCTCCTGTTTCATGCACTCAACGTCGCTCTTGTTGATCATCTTGGGAAGAAAGCCCTTGTCTATCTACCATTCTCTTAATTTTCATCTTTGTGTCTAAATCTAGCTCTTAATTTTGATCGTTTTTTTCTAGATCCTCTTTTGATCTTTACGAGACGTTTCTGAAGCTCCAATTTCTCTTCGTTGGATTCATCTATGAGGAAGTAAGTCCATTTAATAATTTATACATTCTCTATGTTGTTTTTTTGGATGTTTTTCTAAGCTATCCGTAATATCGTGTGAATAGATCTGACCACACGAACCCAACAATGTGTAGGAGAGGATCAAGTTTTGGAACAAGTTCATCAGAATGAAGCAAGTACTTCTAAGAGAAAGTTTAAACACTATTCTCTCCAAGATGAATATTTGCTTTATAAAGGTAAGGTTTGTGTCCTGAGTATGCCCGACATACGAAATCAGGTACTTTTCGAATGCCATGATGCTCCAAGTGCAGGACATCTTGGTATTAACCGAACCTATGAGTTAGTGAAACGACATTTCTATTGGCCTAGTTTACATTAAGATGTGCAAAACTATGTATCCAAATGCCATAAATGTCAAGTTAATAAATTTGAACGACTTAAAGTTGGAGGATCGCTGCATCCTTTTGAAATTCCCAAAGGAAAGTGGGAAAGTATTTCCATGGATTTCATTTCTGGATTACCCCGCACTCAAAAAGGCTTTGATTCAATCTAGGTTGTAGTTGATCGATTGACTAAACTTGCTCAATTTTTTCCAATCAAAACTACTTATAAGACTCCAGAACTTGCAAAAATATTTGTAAATCAACTTTATAGACTCTATGGTCTTCCAATAGACATAGTTTCTGATAGAGATGCTCGATTTACAAGTCATTTTTGGCGAGCAATCTTTAGTAGACTTGAAACTAAACTAAGCTTAAGTATAGCTGAACATCCACAGACGGATGGACAGACAGAGAAAGGCAATAAAATATTGGAACACATACTCAGAGCTTATGTTACTTCCAAACAGACTGATTGGGAAGACTATCTTCCTTTGGCTAACTTTGCCTATAACAGTGCCAATAATTCATCAACTGAATTTAGTCCATTCATGTTGATGTATGGTTTCCAGCCTAGGTCTCCATATGCAGTGGGACTTCAAAATGAACAAGTTCAAGCAGCTCAAAAGTTCCTTCAAGACATGAACTTTAAACTCAAGCTAGCAAAAGAAAACTTAAAGAGAGCTCAAGATCGTGCAAAGTCATATGTCGATCCGAAGCAAAGAGATGTTACTTTTCAGGTTGGCGATCAAGTTTATCTTTGTATTCTTGAAAGATCAAAAAAGTTCAAGACTGGTCAATGCGCCAAGTTGTTGCCTAGATATTGCGGTCCTTTTCCAATCACCAAGAAAGTTGGTCTCTGGGCTTATGAATTGCAACTTCCAGATGATAGCTGGATTCATCCAGTGTTCCATGTTAGTCGTCCTAGGAAGATTCTGACAGATTCAGATAATCTAGTTGGACAACAAGTTATACTTCCTATTCAAGTAAGTGAAACGATTCCTCATGAACCTGAAAGGATAATTCACACCCGAGATAAACGTACAAGAAGTCACTTGTATGAAGAATGCTTAGTAAAATGGAAGGATGGAACTGAAGAAAACTGAACATGGGAAAAAGTTTCCACAATCCAACGACGTTTTCCAACTTTCCAGTTTTAAGTTGGTCCCAAATAAAGAAGGTTTTCTACTTTCAAGTTTTAAGTGGATAAACCGATCATGTTCTTCAAGATCTAGAACATGATAAGGTTTTTTACTTTCAGGTTTCTAAGTAAATAACCTGATTGAATGAATGCATGTTCTTTAAGTTTTAGAGCATGAGGCTCGGGGGTTGCCTACGGTTATATATACATATATATGTATATATATATATATATATATATATATATATATATATATATATATATATATATATATATATATATATATATATATATATATATATATATATATATATATATATATATATATATATATATATATATATATATAGCTTTATTTTCGAGGAAGAAAATCTTTCCCAAGGGGGAGGAATGTAATAAAGTAGTCTATTGTCTAGGGATCCAACACTTCAGTCAGATCTGAAATCGGATACCTTTTGGTCACTCGCTTGTAGGACCAAAGACCTCAAGAATAGACTCAAGCATAAGTTCATGTGCTCTCATATTCAAGTGATCCACTTAGCCTAGTGGTTAAGTCTCATGGTTGTGAAGGAGGAGGTCTTGGGTTCAATCCCCATGGGTAGCATGGGGAGAGAGTTTTGCCCAAGGAGCTCTAGAGCCTTCTAACGCAAGTAAACATGAGTTAACTTGAGTTCAGAGAGACTTAACTCAAAAGGTGAGTACAACCACCACTAGTGGACTCTAGTGGAAGGTAGTAAAGCAGTGGTTGAGAACACTCCAGGCACTAGTAGACTCTAGTGGTAGATATGAAAGGAGTGGAGGAGATTGCACATGCACTTTTGGACTCTAGTTACATTTGTGATCCTCGTTGATTCGAGCATCTATATATACAGGCATAAGGTTGGGAGGAGAGTCATTCATTCAAGAGCGTTTCCTATGGCTACACTGTTGCACAAGTCTTGGGCCTTTACCTTTTCGAAAGGGTTCAATAGGTTCCAAGATCTTGCTTGTGATAAATGGGCTATCTAACTTGAGGAACCTTTTTTAATGTAAATTCCGAGATGAGGGCCATGCAATCATGCTTTTAAGGAGAGATAGAATATTCTTTAAGAGATTTAAAAAAAAAAGTATACGCAAGTGAAATGTAGAAGAAAATAAACGGCTTTACTTGGAAGAACCTCTATTTTACTGTTGATATGCACAAGGTTCATTACTCTCTCGCACAAGACATGGACATTGTTGTGATCAGCTCCTAGTAGTTTTAAGTTTCAAACTTTTTACTAAGATAAGGAAAGTTCCTTGGTTCGATGCTGATCCTATGGCCTTCTCCTTGCCCTAAAGTCAAAAAAATATCTCGCTTGCTTGTAGAAAACCCTTCATCCAACACTTTTCTACCTCAACAAGTTGGATTAAACTTTTGAATAAAAAATAGGTCATCCTCTGTAGACACAAAAGAAGATGCAAAATATTCAGATGGTAAAAAGGGAAAATCTCTACAAAAGTTTCTCTCGACTAGAGTCTGAAGTTAACAAAGGTAGTTTATACACGCAAAAAGTTAATTTGTTCTTAGATATGAAGAGGAAATCAATAAGTAGAAGTTGCATATGTACTTTAAAGACCAATGAGCAAGCAACACTAACAATTTTACCAAAGATATCTCCCAACTCCTCAAGAAAAAACAAAGTAAAGAAGCTCTCTCCTAAATGATTGAAAACAATGGTGTAGAATGCACCATTGATGCTGAAAATTATATGTTTTTCCTATGCTATCTTGTTCAAAGCGTGAGTGCATGGCCATTATCTTAAGGTTCAGATCTAGGAAACTTCTACAAGACATTGTGGGACTTTCTCAGTTCTCCCATATCTAGATAAGAGATTTCTAAAGTGATTGAGTCCCATCCTAAAGGAAAAAACTTCGATCTTGATGGCCCCACTAATGAGTTCTTCGAGATCTTAAAAGAGGTTATGTGGGCCCTCTATGTTTAGTTTGGTGGAAGCAATCCATTTTGGTGCATCTCGAAAGAGTTTGAATGATGGGGTGATCAAATGCATCCATAAGAAAGAGAAAAAGGCTAGAACTTAAAACTAGTGATCTATCACCACGGTCCACATTGGCTACTTAGTTTTTCCAAGGTGCGCTCCAATGATGCTGCAAGCAATCTCCAATTATGATTCAATGAATATGAAAACATCTTCATCAAATCAAGATCCATTCTTGAAGCAATGTTTGATGTTTGGGAAGGAATGCACTATGCTTAGGATTCAGCCCAAGACATTCTCTTCATCGAGATTGAAATTGGGCAAAGTGTATGTCCAAATTGGAGTAGGATTTTATCTTTTAATCCATTAAGTACCTTCCTTACAACCAAAAGTTCACCAAATTGTTTTCCACACTCTAGTGCTTCATCAAACAAGGTTGCCCACTAGCCCCATTATTATTGTGATCACTATTTTTGGGCTTAGTTTCCTAGTTAATAATCAAGTCCAGTGGGGAATATTCATGGTCTCTTGCTCCTACACTTTCAAGATCCCGTGGTTCTTAGAATCTTCATTGATGATACCAATAAATTTCCATAGAATGACAGTGAGTTGTGTCTAATTTATTGAATAACCAAAGTATTTTCTGTGAGGCCTCTAGTTTGCGAATCAACCACTCAAACACTTTGTAATATCCCTCTATGGGCCTCACTTGCATTCTTTGATGACTAATGCATGTAAGGAGCTTCCTAGTGATCAAGCCTTCCATTTTAGTCCTTAGCAAGATGTGTCATGTCTTTATGACTGCCAAGCTCCAACACTTGACTGGTGAGGGCATGTGGCAAAGTCCAAGTTCCAGGCATCAATAATCTCTTCTTCGACTCAAGGGAAAGAGAATGATGTCAAATTGACATGAATCCAAAGGGTTTTCTTGAGATTCATGATTGGCTTGAGGGTAGGAACAATTAGGTAGTGAGATGAGACAACTAGGCCCACATATTGGGAGAGGAAGGGGTCCCACTTGATTATATTCTATGCAATATAGCTTGTGTCTAGTCTAGCTTTCCCCAAGTCGATTTGATACTAGAGGTTCAACCAAGAGAAACCAACCTCGTCTTTGATCTCCACCTCTTTTGCATGACCATGAATGTTGTTGCGTTTTACCCAAGCCTACATTCTTGATATGGTTTGATTTATGTTCATTTGTAGTCATATGTGTAGACATATGAACACCTCTTGTAAAAGAGTATATTTTATCTCTTGTAATTGTGAAAGAAAGAATGGCTTAAGTCATCCATGATGTAAAAAGGAAATTCATGGCTCTAACTAACTAAAAGAAGGAATCCATTAGCTGAGGGAATATCTCTTTACTCTTAGCATCACTTTTAGGTGAAGTTATTTGAATTCAAATTCAAAACTACCTCCAAAAGTAGCTATAAAAAGAGCAAGAAGAAAGTCACCAAAGGAGAGCTTGATTCGTGCCCACTTCATGTTCATTTGTAGATAATGAAGAGCTTACTCCATAGATCTATCATTCTACTCCCCTTTTGTAAGTATTCATTCCCAATGTGGTTGTAATATATGTGAATCTATACATTCATCATTTACTTCTTCATTGTTTTGTTCTCTGCTATAGTCACTCAAAATACTAAATTCAGAGGCTCATATCTCGGGCTATACGTAACATTTTTCCGAGTTTTGACATTCATTGGGTTGATCTCTAAGCCTAGTTTATGCTTACAAAATTTCATGGTCGTTAAATTTACCTGTTCTGAGAAAGATGCATTTTTTTGCTCATTGGTCAATCTCTACAGAGCCCCAAAAATGGTGGGATGGTTCCAAATTTTGCTAAATCTTTTTCTGAGTTCCAATTGTGCAAGTACACCTATGGAGCAAAATCATAAGATGAGTGCTTATTAAGGAGAGTCAGTTGAAGACATCACAAGCTATCGAAGCTTGGTTGGAGGTTTGAACTATGCAACACTCACAAGGGTGGATATATGCTATAGTGTTAGCATATTGAGCCAGTGTATGCATAAGCCGCGAAGACCACATATGGAAGCGGCCAAGAGACTCCTCAAGTACCTAAAGGGGACCATGAATGAAGGTTTGTTTTATCCATTTACTTCAGATATTGAGCTAAAGGCCTACTTAGATGCAGATTGGGCCGGATCTAGAGATGATAGATGAAGCACATGCAGGTATGTATCATTTGTATGTTCAAAATTCATTTCTTGGTCATCCAAGAAGTAACTAACAATGAAATTATCTTCTACTGAAGCTGAATATAGAGGTTTGGATAATGCAACTCAAGAAATCATATGGTTAAATCTTTGTATACAGATCTTGGACTTCATTCTTCAACACCTCACATTTTTTGGTGACAACACAAGCTCACTACATCTTGCAGCTAATCGAGCATACCATGCTAGAACCAAACATATTGAAGTCCACTACCATTATGCAAGGGAGAAGCTAATGAGCAAGGATATTCAACTATTCTGTCTCTACAGATATGCAATGTGCAGACATGTTGACTAAAGCTCTTGATGGTAAAAAATTGAGTAGACTCAAGTTGATGATTGGTTTGAAGGAAATCAAGGACAATTGAAGACTTATTTGGAGGCCAAGAATGTTAGGCTTGAGGGGGAGCTGTTGTTGCATTTTACCCAAGCCTACATGGTTGATATGGTTTGATTTATGTTCATTTGTAGTCATATGTATAGACATATGAACACCTCTTGTAAATGAGTATATTTTATCTCTTGTAATTGTGAAAGAAAGAATGGATTAAGTCATCAATGATGTAAAAAGGAAACTCGTGGCTCTAACTGACTAAAACCACGAATCCATTAGCTGAGGGAATACCTAACTTTTAGCATCACTTTTAGGTGAAGTCATTTGAATTCAAATTCAAAACTACCTCCAAAAGTAGCTATAGAAAGAGCAAGAAGGAAGTCGCCAAAGGAGAGCTTGATTCGTGCCCATTTCATGTTCATTTTTAGAGATTGACGAGCTTAATCCATAGCTCTATTATTCTACTCCCATTCTGCAAGTATTCATTGCCAATATGGTTGTAATTATATGTGAATCTTTACATTCATCATTTACTTCTTCATTGTTTTGTTCTCTACTATACTCATTCATAATAGTAACTTTAGAAGCTCATGTCGTGGGCTATATGTAACCTTTTTCATGGTTTTAAAGTGCATTGGATTTCTATCTAAGTCTAGTTTATGCTAAAAATGGTTCATGCTCATTGTATTTACCATTTGTGAGAAAGTTGCATTTGGCTTCTCATTGGTCAATCTCTAGAGAGCCCCGAAAATGGCGAGAGTGTTCCACATTTTGCTAAATCTTTTTCTCAGTGCTAAGTTGATCAATTGAAGTGTTTTAACTTTTATTAGAAATATATCTAAGTTTATTTGCTATGTACAAAAGTAATGTTTCTAATTCCTACCAAGTTGATAGCACTGTTCATTTTTTCCAGCAAGTATATGTACAAAAATAACAAGTTTTGGGAGCTAGTCATTTTGCAACTAGTCTGTCTTGACTCAAACTTTTGAGATACTTGTTCCAAAACACTTCGGTGATTTTTTTGTGGATTTAGGAAGCTCAAAGGGTCTACTAAACAAATATGAAGTCCTAGTTGGCTGGCGTGAAGCTGGTTATCACAACACCAACTCATCTTCAGATTGCATCCACCATCTCTCTTCACAATCAATTGCTGCCCTCTATTCTCCCATGTTTCAAAAAGAGGCTCCACCATATTAAACTCTCCAAAAAGAATGACATTGCATGATAGAAAATCCATAGATTTCCAAGTGGAAATTCTTTCAAAGTTAGGAACATGCACAAAGATAATGATGAACTATAGAGGAGCCCTAGAGGAAGCACAAATCCAACTATGGTTCAGATGAGTAGTTATTGTTGGTGAAGGACAATCAACAATTGATGATTTGGACAAGGATTCAAGTCAAATAAAAAAGAAAAGATCAAATTCTAAAGCTTGAAGATTAGTGCATGGTTAGAGATGACTCGTATATACATGTACATTAAGCTTAAAATTAGTGTACTTACACCTTTTTAATGGTGACAAGTTTGTACATATATGCCTATATATACAAGTATAGAGTCGGGAAAAATGAGAGAGGAGAGAAATAGACCAAGTATAGATGACCAGAAGAAGTATGTATGTGATGAATGAATGAGATTCATCAAATCAGTTGTTTCATGAGAATAGAAGAAATTTCTGAAATTTGTGTCATGATCTTTTCTCCATTTCTCTTTCTGTGCTTGATCATTTCATAAATCCTTTTGGGATGTCTAAACATATCTATGGTCAAAATTTTAGAGTCTAATTGTAATCAGGCTGTGAGAATTGAAGACAGGAACATTTACATATGTAAATGGAAGAAGAAGTCAGGAACAGTCGCAATTGCGATGGTCAATGTTTTGATCAGATCTCCCTCCATAGTGTAAAGTTTTGAGCAAATAAGCACTCATTCTTTAAGTTGAAAGGTAAGTTACTTGTGTAAAAGCATTTGAATAAACGGGCTCTAGTTTGGGAGAACCATGCATTAGAAGTTGTAGGTGTCAAAGTCGACTACACAGAAGAACAATTTTAGACATAAGTACGTTGTTTGAAGAAAATCTCAAGATCTATTGAATCTTTTCGAAAGATTTAACTTGGAGAAGGTGCGCAAACTTTAGCAGACAACTTGTATAAAGTTTCATTGAAAACTTTACACATTTGATAAGTCTATGAGTGAGTTAAGTGCAACAAACTTTTCTGAATAATTAGTTTCTTCATAGTTAGTTCAAAGTTTGATAATCTGGCATTGTTCTTCCAAAATTGGTTGAGGTTTTTAGTTGTTCTTGATATAGAGGTGCTAACATCATGGATAACTTGTGCTTTTGGAGATTAACACTCTCCATCAGTGGTATCAGAGCAAGAGTCGTCAGAATTGAAGAAAGGAGGATCCCGATTGTTGTAGATATACAAAAATTAATCTTTGAAAATTCAAAAGGTGAAAGGTTGAAGTGAAAACTAGAGAAGGAGCCTGAAGTTATCAAGAAGATCAAAAGGAACTACATTCAAAGTAAAGGTACATTCATTATTCACAAAGCTTGAAGAATCTATTGCACAGGTGAAGAAAGGATGGGAGATTCTCTTCAGATAGAGAAATTGGATAGAGAAAACTATCGTGCTTGGTCTATGAGAATGGAAGCTCATCTCATGAGCAAAGATCTGATAGGATACATCACAAGTGAAGAAGAAAAACCAAAATTTAGAGATCCTAGTGTTCCAACTAGGGAAGAGCTCTCAGTTTGAAGACTTGGATGAAGAAGGATGCTCAAGCAAGGCGCATTATCTACATGGGAGTGAATGATTACTTGCTACCTCACATTAGGGGACTTGAAAGTGCAAGTGACATAGCTTTGGAGGAGCATTTCCAAAACACTACAAAGTCAAGGAAGGCAGAGTTCACCACATTCAAAAAGAAAGCTTCTCAATCTATTTCTGATTATGTAGCAAGGATGAAGGACATTACAGATGCATTAGGAGCAATTGATGAAGATATTGAAGGGGACAAATTGGTAAGACAAGGAGATGAGAAGTGGAAGCCTTTCATTCTATGCACTGAATTGTCACTAGATCATTTCACTCATGATTTGCATCATTTGCTAGGCCACATGCTAACCTTTGAGTAGGATGTCAAAGGTGATGTTGATAAAAGTAAAAGTCAAGCAATGTACTCAAAGGACAAGAAGAAGATTAACAAAGGCAAGCAACAATTGAATGAAGATGAAGGCACAATTAGCCAAGCTAACTTCTTAAGAGGCAGAGGAGGTGTCAAAGGAAGAGGAAGAGGTAGAAGTAATAAAGATAGTGTCAAAGCTTGCTGGATCTATGGTAAGACTAATCATTTAGCTCATGAATGTTGGCATAATAATCAAAATGGTGGAGGATATAATCAACACTTTAATTCAAGAGGAAGAGGTGATAGAAATCAGAGAGGTAATTTTAGAGGTAGAGGTTACTTTGGAAGAAATACAAGTAGAGGCTTCCAAAGTCAATCCTACAACAATACCTACTACAATTATGCTTCAATCAGAAGGAGGATTCAACCTTAATCATGAATGCAACTTGTGAAAGACAAAGTGAAGATCAAAGATTCTTCTACGTAGACTCTGGGTGTAGCAATCACTTGAGTGGCAATATAGCTTTGATGACTGATTTGGAGAATAAGATGAGTAATCATGTAGTTCAAACAGGTGATAACACAAAGCACAATGTGAAGTCCATCGGATCAGTAAAAGCCAAGAATGGAAGCACTCTTCTGAGTAAGGTTTTGTATGTTCCTACAATCCCAAATTTGATTAGTGTAGGACAAATTTTGGAAAAAGGATATGAGGTGAGGTTCACTAATGATGGAGTTTATGTTGAAGACCCTAGCCAAGGGTATAAGCAAATTGTTCAAGGAAAGAAAGAAGGAAGGCTCTTCACATTGAGGGTACAAGGTAATGTTGGACATGCCATGTTTACACACGGAGAGCAAAAGGTGTTTGAGTTGGATCTTTGGCATAAGCGGCTTGGACACTTCAATGAAAGACGTATCAAAGAGATGATTAATAATGGTTCAGTACTTGGATTACATAATGTTGCAGGTCAACACATGACATATAGATGTGAAGCATGTCAATTAGGTAAGGCTCATAAGCAATCATATAATAAGCATGGTTTCATATATTCAAAAAGACTTGAATTGGTACATACAGATATGTGGGGTCCTTCAAAGGACTTTCGCATAAATGGTTCAAGATATTATGTCATGTATGTTGATGATGCTACTATTTATGTGATCATAGACACGTCAAAAGCGTTTAGTACATTTAAACACTATCATGCATATGCAGAAAGAATTACAGGACAAAAATTGAAGAGGTTAAGATCAAATGGAGGGGGAGAGTATTTCTCAAATGAATTCAGTGATTACTTGTGGAATGCAGGTATAAAAAGGGAAGTTACTTACAGATACTCTCCTCAACAAAATGGTGTAGCAGAAAGAAGAAATAGAACTCTTGTTGAGTTTGCAAGGTCAATGATGGAGAGAAATTGCCCTAACTATTTCTGGGCTGAGGCTATAAATACAGCGACATACTTGGTTAATACGCTACCATGTAAAGCTTTGCAGGGTATGACACCTTATGAGGCATGGTGGGGTAAGAGACCTACCTTAGATCATTGAAAAGTATTTGGATGTTTGGCTTATGCATATGTGCCATCTCAGTTGAGACATAAATTGGAACCTAAAGCTGAAAAGTATGTGTTCATTGGTTATGATGATAAGCAAATGGGTTATAGATTGTGGAGTCCATCCACAAAGCAATTCCTTGTGTCAAAGGATGCTACATTTGATGAGCAAGGTACTTGGTATGCAGGTACAATTAATATTAATGCATGTGATGAAGAAACATTGAACCAAAAGAAAGGTAAATCAAAGGTTCAAATATTTGATGAAGAAGAGAACAATGAAGCATTAACTGAAGGTGAAGAAATGCCAACGTTTGATCCAAAATGTGATGAACAGAAACTTCAAGAAGTGGAGAACTCAGAAGATCATCAAGGCACAAATGGTAACCTACAAGGTATAGCTATGATACTTCATTTTTGACCACTAACGATTATGCTTATATGGTGAAAACAGAGGAATACCCTTCTACATATGAAGAGGCAAAAGGTAAGGACAATTGGGAGAAAGCTATGCAGGAGGAGTATGATGCATTGATGGAAAATGAGACTTGGGATTTGGTTCCTAAACCAAATAGTCAGAAGATCATTGGATGCAAATGGGTCTATAAGACAAAGAGGTATGCAGATGGAAGTGTGTCTAGATATAAAGCTAGACTTGTTGTGAAAGGGTATGCTCAGACATATGTATAGATTATGATGAGACTTATAGGCCTGTGGCAAAGATGAGAACTATAAGGACTCTCATAACTATTGCTTCATGTAAAGGTTGGAAGATATGTCAATTAGATGTGAAGAATGCTTTTCTAAATGGTTACATTTCAGATGATGTTTTCATGGAGCAACCATAGGGTTTCAAGGATAATAGGTAACCAAAGTATGTATGTAAGCTCAAGACAGCTTTGTATGGTTTGAAGTAGGCCCTAAGGGCATGGAGTTATAGACTTGTGAAGTTCTTGAAGGATCTTGGTTTCCAAGTGTCTAAGGAAGATAGTAGCTTGCTTGTTAAAGCAAGTGATGATGGGTTCATTTATATGTGCATATATGTTGATGACATAATTCTTACAGGTACATATGAGAAGGGCATACAAAGTCTTAAGAGGCAAATGGAGAAAGAGTTCAAGATCAGTGACTTGGGAGACTTGTCATATTTGTTGGGCATGGAGATTTCATATACTCAACATGGAGTATATGTGACTCAAGAAAGGTATTTGAAGAACTTGCTAATCGAGTTTAAAATGGAAGATTGTAGGGTAGCACCTACTCTAATGGAGGTGAATCACAAATTGAGTAGATATGGAGGAGAATAATTCAAGGACATGAAGCTATTTCAGAGTCTGGTTGGTGGTTTAATCTATGCTACATTAAGTAGGCTTGATTTGTTATATGCAGTTGGAGTGTTGTCTCAATTCATGCATTGTCCTAGGAAAGAAAATTGGATTGCAGGACAAAAGGTTCTAAGATACATTAAGGGTACACTCAAAGAAGGTTTGTATTATGGATTCACATCAGATACAAACATCAAGATTTATAGTGATACAGATTGGGCAGGTAATCCTGATGATAGGAGGTCGACCTATGGGTATCTATGTTATGTGGGAGATAAGTTAATCTCTTGGTGTTCTAAGAAGCAACATATAGTTGCTTTGTCATCCACAGAAGCAGAGTATAAAGGTATGGTTGAAATTGCAAAGGAGGTTATATGGTTGAAGACTCTCATGAAGAGTTTTGACATCATTTAGAGTATACCCACTATTCATGGAGATAATATGAGTTCATTGTATCTAGCTGCTAACCTTGTGTTTCATGGTAGGACTAAACATATTGAGATCCACTATCATTTCTTGAGAAAGAAGGTGATTGATAAATAAATTGAAGTCATACATACTTCAACAAAAGATCAGATTGCAGATAGGTAAATTAAAAGTTTGGATGGACCTAAGTTACAAAGGTTCAAAGACATGGAAGGTATAAAGAAGATGGAGAAAATCACAATTGATCATTGAGGGGGAGCTGTTGGTGCAAGACAATCACCAATTGATGATTTGGACAAGGAAGTCAAATAATAAAGCAAAGATCAAATTCTGAAGCTTGAAGATTAGTGCATGGTCAGAAGATGAAGACTTTTATATACATGTACATTAAGGTTAAAATTAGTGTACTTACACCTTTGTAATGGTGACACGTTTGTACATATATGCATATATATACAAATATAGAGTCGGGACAAATGAGAGAGGAGAGAAATAGACCCAGTATAGATGAGTAGAAGAAGAATGTATGTGCTGAATGAATGAGATTCATCAAATTAGTTGTTTTCATGAGAATAGAAGAAAACTTCTGAAATCTGTGTTGCGATCTTTTCTCCATTTCTCTTTATGTGCTTGATCATTTCATAAATCCTTTTGTAGATTTCTAATTCCATAGTTAATCTATGGTCAAAATTTGAGAGTCTAATTGTAGTCAGGCTGAGAGAATTGAAGATAGGAACATTTACATGTAAATGGAAGAAGTGAAGTTAGGAACAGGCACAATCCCTGTGGTCAATGTTTTGATCAGATCTCCCTCCACAGTGTAAAGTTTTCAGGAAGTAAGCACTCATTCTTTAAGTTGAAAGGTAAGCTATGCATTTGAATAAAGGGACTCTAGTTTGGGAGAACCATGCATTAGAAGTTGCAAGTGTCAAAGTCGACTACACAGAAGAATAGTTTCAGACAATAGGTACATTGTTTGAAGCAAATCTCAAGATCCACTGAGTCTTTTGGAAAGATTTAACTTGGAGAAGGTGTGCAAACTTTAGGAGACACCTTATATAAAGTTTCTTCGAAAACATTACACATTTGATTAGTCAATGAGTGCATTAAGTGTACCAGACTTTTTTGAATAATTAGTTTATTCATAATAAGTTCAAAATTTGATAATTTGGCATTGGTCTTCCAAAATTGGTTGAGGTTTTGAGTTGTTCTTGATATAGAGGTTCTCTAACATCAAGGATAATGTGTTCTTTTGGAGATTTAACCAACTGCCATTAATGCCAAGAGTTGAGTTAGTATTTCCCCTAGGGTGCATGGTGGCGAGCCACACATGGGACGTCAAAATTCATTTTAGTCTCTTTTGGAAGTCTTCTCTGTCAATTTTGATCAATTGAAGGCAGATGAAGTTTGGGTTTAGGATGAAGTTCTTGAGGGGAAGGATAGCCCTCTAATATTGAAAGAAAGTATTATAATTATCAAAGGTTAAGTTCATTTCGGGGAGGATCCCTATCCTTCTTTTTCTTATTTTTCTATTCATCTTTTTTTCTTATAGGTGGAGGGGACCTGACATAAGAGTTTACCCTCCATGGTATTTGAGCCTGTTATTTTCGTTTCTGAGAAGGTGTCTTTGGAAATGAGTCTGGTATCCGTTCAAGAATTGTGGCTCCAATGATAGAACTTTCAGTGTCTTGGTTCTCTTCATTGTTGGTTACGAATCCATCATCTTTGTTGGTGGTTTATCCTTCATGGTTGTCGTCCTTGCAAATCGAATCCTCTGGAGATGATTGCAATGATGGGATAACCCTTCTTTTTGCCTCATCCACGTTTTGTTACTTCATTGTCAGGACTCAGTAGTCGTGAACTATTATAGGATGATAACGTGGCAGAGAATTGTTAGAATTCCATGAGGTATGATCAAAGAGATTTTAAACGTGTAAACCATGCCGAATTAGTTCACTGTAAGTTTGGATTGACAACAATGAATCTTTGTCCAAGCTGATCTTTACAAATAATCAAAATCTGACGTTGTCACGAGCATCAAAGTGTCATGGCATTGATTTATTCACTTTACTCTTTTCTTCAATTCCAATAATTCTTAAGAGAACAATTTTAATTTCTTCTCTTTAGATTCTTGGACAGTCGGAATCAGAAAAAAATGGCTCCATTCGATTCCATATTTCTAGCATTAGGGAAGTTAACAAGAAAAATCACCAAGTCAAATAGTCATAAAGCAAAGCCATCTGGAAAATGTAGACAGAGAGATATGCGTCTAACTTTGGTAGTCTACCAAGAGAATGCCCACTGAGAATTCCCTTCACCTCTTCATTTGAAGGATGAGGAGCTTCAAAAGCCCTCACCCTTCCCCCTTTAAACGTCATAGAGTTTGTGTTACAAAGAATAATAAGCTAGAAAGAAAGTGGCTCTTGCATAAAAGGGATGGTAAAACCATTAAGCTCCTTATATATTGTTTGTTAACTTTATGGTCTATTATGGAAGGGCCGATAAGCCTCTGGTCCTCCTCTGTATATCCGTTTTCCTTCCATCTCATCCCTTGTTAATATATTTCATACTTTTCTCTGTGAGAATCTTCCAACAGCATTTCTCATAGATATCTAGAACGGACAACGCACGTGGCATGACCGGCTCATGCAAGTCATCAAGAAATGGTGGCCTAAGAATACAATGGAATCCCCAAGGTTGGAAGACCCTCTATCCCAAACCTTAACTAAATGGCCTTCCAAGAATACAATGCAATCCCCAAGGTTGGAAGACCCTCTATCCCAAACCATCTACCATTTCCAAGTATGATCTCTTATAGTTATCAATGCTTAAGACAAATATCTTCAAAGACGACGGGTCCAAAATCATAAAGATATGGTGAATTCTAACTCTAATAACTGTCAAGTAACCTATGTCCATAGCAAACACATGGCACCTTCCCTTCAATCCATGTGATGCCTTCAAGGTGATTTTTATCTCACTTCGCTCGTTGCGTAAAGGCATATGTTGAAGCAATGACACACATGGATATTACGAAACTTTTATGTGCTTACGAAGATATCCCAACGACAGCACGACGTTGTATATTTCCCTCGGAACGGATGGAATCAAGCACTTGACTGATTATCAAGGAACGTACCAAGATATGTGACATATTGTTATTTGTGGATAACAGATGGCGTAACTATTTTATTTTGTTTTTTCTCCCTTTCTTTTTTAGAAGAAGTTTGCTCGAGGAGCTCTTATAAATGAGCCTGGATCTTAACCGGTTTTTAAAGGTTATGTCAGTTCTTGGGATAACAGACGTGGAAAGTTATGGATAAGGAAGGCACCGAGCTCTTAAGCAGAACTCGTTATTTCTTTGTTTTCTTTCTCTTTTGGCAAAAGCCAATAATGAAGACGTCCACAAGGACAATATAACAAAATGCTTTTCCAACGCATACATGCATAGAGAAAACAAAAAGCTCAAAGACTTGGCATCCTTTAAGATTGATGCACGACAATGAAGTAGTCATTTTCGTTCAGAATCCACGCTACTCAGCCTACACGCGAGCATGGATGTTTCTTATTCATTCGCAATCATTCCCCCTACAGGCAGTTCAATAGCACTTTGACATCTGCAATCAGTGGAGGCACTTTAGGATAACACGAAGATCTTTTCTTTTCGGGTTCCCTCACCTATTATAACAAAAAAAAAAAGGGTTTTAGATAGAAGAAATGAGCAGACAGAGAATCCCATCGTTTTTTATTCTAAAGCACGACCATAGAGAGGACTTTGCAACGCATCAACTGAATAATTTGTGAGGCCTAATTTCTTATCGCCCCTTATCGAATTCAACTCGAAAATCGTATTTTATATGTGTAAACAAATGAATAGAAAACCGCATAAAAAATAAACAATCGGGGGACGTTGAAGTCCTCTAAGGCTCCCTTGGCTGTCTTCGTTTTTTGAGGGGTCACTTGATCGACTTAATGCCCTCGCTTAAGCAATCCACAGAACATGTCACTTGATCGACTTAATGCCCTCGCTTAAGCAATCCGTTCGACTTCCAGCATTTTTTATGGGAAAGCAGAAAAACCATGCATGTTGCTCTCAGTATATAAATCCATTACATAAGAAGACCATGCTCATTGTTCTCAGCATGACCATGGTATGTTGAGGGACGTTTTAGCCTAAAAAGATGTATTTAGATAGTCCCAAAAGGTGTCAATGCTTATCGGATCTTTATGCAGAAAAGCATTGGTTATATTATCGGCAAAGAGTCTCATAATCATCTCCTGTTAATTGAGAGGAAGACTGACGCCTTGAAAAAGACCTAAGTGTGCTTGATGTTTAACAAGGTAGCTGAGAGCATCAGTCATGATAGCAAAGATAAGTGGAGCCAACGGGTGCCCTTGTTGGATAGAAACTTTTAATCTAATCCCTTGAAAAGCTAGCCATTGATGTTTATCTCAGGAGATGCATTTCCTAGCAGCATTAAAATTATCTTTATGAGTTTTTGGCCACAGCAAAGGTCTTTCAACCACTCGAGAATAAAGTCCCACTCAAGTCTCTTATAAGATTTCTCGAAGTCCATCTTAAGGAAGAGGACATCTTGGACATCTTGCATGAATTCCTCAGCAAAAACTAGTCTTTTTCAAACATCAATGATAGCAGGCTCAAGGATGGACCTCCCCTTAATGAACACTTTTTGATCTTAACTGATACAGTCTTGTAGGTGACAAGTAATACAATTCACATTTGTCTTTGCGAGGATCTTGTAACTAGTTTGTTACATGATAATTGGATGCCAGTTTTCAATCCTATTTTTTAATTCTGCTTTTGTGGATGAACTTGATGACTCCCTCATTTAGACATTTTGAAAGCGCATCAAAAGATGTAGCCTCGTGCCACACCATACATAATGGCATGGCCACTACATGCTTGAATGTCTTGAAAACCTCATTGGTAAGGTCATCCAAACCTGGGCTTTTTCCATTAAGAAGGGAATCAATAACTTCAAGAATCTCAACTTTCAAAATGGAAGTTTCAAAAAGATATTTCAGATTTGTGGGATTCTTTTGGTTCTGACTCTAGAGATGATAGCCATGGAATTGTGGCTATGTGGATGCCTATGTGGAGAAAGAGGTGTGGAAACCCTGAAAAGCTAGGTAAAGTTTTTAAGAATCGCTCTTGCCCTTCGAGTCCCATACATGCACAAATGCAGAGGATAGTACATAACGAAATCACACAAAAGTACTCAGAGAATAGAAAGAGAGAAGAGACAACACCAAATTGGGTAGAGTCTCCCCCCACATACTCTGATGGATGAGTCTATCAGAACATGTGTATCTATAGGTAATTCATATTACATCTTGAATAGAAGATACATGAGGGCCATGCTTTCAATGACGTGCTTTTGCTTTATTACAAAAATAAGTGAAAATAATATCTTCTAAAAATAACTATCTTCTAAAAATTTTCTTCTAAATATCTCCAAAAATATTGGAATAAGTTCATGTGCATTCACAACCTCATGGATCTTCTTCACCTGCTAAATCAAAACACAAAACACATTAAAAACCTCAAGGCATTAAAATCCATTTAACATTGCAATATTCCATAAAGTATAACATGCCTCCTAGTTGACGAGAAACTAACCTCAGTTGATAAAAATAAAATAGACATGGATGGCCACTCACATGTCCCATCACTGAGAAATCATAAGCATGTTCCATGTAAAAACACATGCATGGAATTGGAAAACAAGAATTTAATATGAATGTGAATGATATGTAGGGCTTCTTTTGGAAAAATCATGAATGATTAGTAGTAGTCTATTTACTAACCATGAATGATCAGTAGTGGTCTGAAACAAATTACAAGCCTTTGCTCAATGGAACATGAAGAAATAAGAAAAAAAATTACGATTAGCAATTTCCATAATATCGATGTTGACAGGCAGATTCTATCAACAAATAGACTGAAAGGGGATTACACACTCTAACAATTTTAGATTTTTCTCCTCGCTAACCTATAAGAAAATACATACCTATCCCTGCAAGAAGAATACGTGCACCGTACAAGACAAACCATGTCTAAACTACATGTATACTCTACGTACGATGCAAAACTTGCATGTCCTATATGCAATATGATGCAAAAAGAGAGAAACCATGCATATAAATTTACAAGAGACTTATCTAGAGGTCTTAAAAGTAATTTGGGGGTGTGTGTAGGTGCTGAAGATGGTCCATCCTTCATCGGAATAGCCTGCCAATATTCCTCCAAGAGTTGATGCTTCAAAATGATGATCAGAAGAGCGGTGTTGAAGAGGAATGTCAAACTTCAAAACTCTGAAGATAACCAAGACTAAAACCAAAGTATGGCTTCCAGCCACTCTCTAGAAAGAACTGTGAGAAAGCTTGGCATAACAATAAAGATCTCCAAATTTGGGTAAGATATGCTCAAGTTAGGGCCAAAAGAGTGGAGATAAGTGGTGAGCTTGGTCAATTTAGGAAGCTCTCAATGATGGAAAATTTAAAATTGACCTTCTCTTCAGCCCAATGGTGTGCGTGCCTTTGTATGCCACATACTCTGTTGAAAGAACTGAAGATGATAAATAATGTGTCGTCTTCATATATGTTTTAAGTGTCTTGGGAGAGAGTGCATAGAGTTCTTCTATCTCGGTCTCATGGGCACAAATGTGCACACATAGGTGGTAGACAGATTCCTTCCTTGTCACTATCTGGGGTGCCAAATGGAGATGTTTTCACAAGAATAAGTCCGCGTGCATTCACACCCTCATGGATCTTCACCTGGTAAATCAAAACACAAAACACATTAAAAACCTCAAGGCATTAAAATGCGTTTAACACTCCAAAAATATTTGAATAAGACCATCTGCGTTCACACCCTCATGGATCTTCACCTCTTAAATCAAAACACAAAACACATTAAAGACCTCAAGGCATTAAAATCCAATTAAAATCCAATATTCCATAAAGTATAACAAAACAATCATTGTACTATTTTCTTCATCTGTCTTGCATTCTACCATATCCATCATGAAAGGGATTGCTTCCTTGGATTGCTTCTTCTTAAGGAGGCCACACACCTCTTTAGTAGGTTTGTTTGCCCTACCTACCCACCAATCTTTAAAGTATATTTGAAGATTATTTCTTTGAATTTCATCTTTGTATGTCATCATGCTTCTCATTTTTGGGAACTCACCCTTTGACTTCCAATGCCCACCTGATCCATATTCATAATATGAACCACATTTTAGTGAGGCTACAATGAATTTCCAGCTTTGGATTCAAACTTTACACATTAATCAAGTTGTAGCCATTCATCCATGGAGATCATCTTGACTTATGAAAAGGAGAGCCATGTGTAAATCTATTTTTTTAAGAGGCACAAATCATCATACTCCAATGTATGACTAGAGACAATGCCATCAAGCTTGATCTAATCTCCTCTCTTTGTTTCACAAGTGCTTCCACTTATGAAAAACATTCGTTTAGAGTCTGTTGGATGTTTGGATAATCTCATTATCAACTCCCCTAATCATAGAGATAAGTAAACAAATGCAATCATTTTATCTTATGTGTACCTCACACTTCCAAGTATTACTTATCATTAATGGGGTTTACCTTATTCAAATATTTTCATAGATAGGACACTAGATAAAAACCTCTCGAAATCACTAGAATGGGGGAACAAGGAATGTGATGAGATTTAGGCTGATCTACACTAGGGTTCCTAAAAGCTACATTTTTTGTTTGCTTTTGAACGTATGTTTTGACAAAAACTTCCTATCATTAGTCCATGCCTTGAGCATGTATTTTTCCAAAAGTTTATTAACTAAAGTCAAAACAACTATAATGACCTAACCCCTTCATTCCTTGGGGCAAAGAAGAAAACCTCAATCTCTACAATCTGATATTTGAGAAGATAGTACCAAGTGTTTGAAGATGGAAAGTCCCACACAACCATTTATTGAGATCCCTTCTTGAAGAGACAACTTTGGAAGGCTTAAAAAGAAAGATTTGGTGGATATCTCTTGAAATGAAGGATCTAGTCCTATAGCTAATTCTCCAAGAGCACATGAGGAGTGGCCAAATATATTGTCAAGAGAAACATGCAAAGGATCTTTAAGAATGTTGTTAGCGGCCGTCGGATTGGAAATGTATAACTGAATCTTGTTCGCTCAAGCGAAAAGTTGTTACAGACAGTTTGTAAAAGTTATATAAATCAAAGAAAGACGCGCCAGTGACGTTCCATGGTGGATCACCAGACTGTGCGTCTGGGTGATTTGTCTGTAGCGTTACTGTGTGTCGAGTTGATTAATTTAGAGTATCTTGTCGAATTTCTGAGTACTCTGTGTATCTGTGTTTCATCTTGTCTGTTATCTGTTGGTATCCATTGCGGTTGTGAGTATCAGTTAGTTCGCGTATCGTGTTGTCTCTTTTCTTGAAATGTTCTGCAAGTGTGTGGCGACGTCTGTGCAGTTGTGGTAGCGCTTCTGGTATCCGAGTTGTATTAAGTTGTCTTAGTATCGAGGTCCAGGTTCATACGGAAAAGTTTAAGCTACAGTAGGACTTCTTGGGTTGCGTTCAGTACGGTGTATCTGAACACTTGGACTTGGATTCTCTGTGTCTTCGGACATTGGTAGGATTGTGGTACCCATTCGGTAAAGGTTGACGATTACTCTTGTTTCTGGTATTTTCAGCAAGCTATGTGCAGATGCAATATAGCATCTTAGCATATTCGATACACGTGGCTGAGCTAAGATTGCGAACTGTAATGTCTAAGTACAATAATAAAAAAGGATACAAGTGTTATAATCCAATAAGTAAGGAAATGATTATTAGCCATGATGTATGCTTTGATGAGTTATTATCTTTGTATACAAATCCTATTTCGCATGTTCAAGAAGAAATGCAAGAAGAACTTGAGGATGGTTTACATGATACTATAGGAGTACGCTCAAAAGATGACAATGGTTATAATGAAGAAAAATTATCACCTACATCGAAAGAGAAAGGAAAAGGTAAAACAAAGCTTATTGAGATAAGTGATGATATAGAAATTGAGGAAAATTCTATATCTGATTTGATCAAACATGAACATGAACTTAGGAGAAGTCCAAGAGAAAGAAAGCCAAAACAAAGGTATATTGAGTCGTATTTTGTTTCACATTCAGCTTTTATGTCAAAAGTTATTGAAGAACAAGAACCTACATGTTTTGAAGATGCAAATTCAAATGTTAATTGATCAAATGCGATGCAAGAAGAGATAGATGCATTGTATGAGAACAAGACATGGTAGCTTGTACCACGAGATAATAAGATGAAGATAATTGGAAATAAGTGGGTATTTCATATTAAAAGAAATAGTGATGGTTCTATTTCTAGATACAAGGCAAGATTAGTTGGAAAAGGCTTTGCACAAACATATGAAATTGATTATGAAGAGACATTTAGCCTAGTTCTAAGAATGTCAACTATACGCATAATTTTAAGTTTTGCAACAAGTAAATGTTGGAATATATTTTAGATTGATGTCAAAAATGGATTTTTAAATGGTCAACTACAAGAACACGTTTATATGGAGCAAGTAGAAGGATTTAAAAATAAAAAGTATCCAAATTTTTTTTGCAAGATAAGAAAAGCATTATATGGTTTGAAACAAGCACCTAGAGCTTAGAGTCATCGATTGGGAAGCTATTTGGAAGCTCAAGGATACAAAAAAAGTGTTGCAGATTCTTCTTTATATGTTAAGTTTGTAATACATCAATGTGTGTATATCTCCATTTATGTTGATGATCTTATCATTATAGGAAGTGCAATTGATGATATTGATGAAATTAAGAAGAAACATGGTAAGGAGTTTAATATTTCAGATCTCGGGATTATATGTTATGCATTAGGAATTGAGGTTATTTATGATGAGCATGGTATATGGTTGAGTCAAACGAAGTACATATGTGATTTAGTTAAAAAGTTTGGTTTGTGAGAATGTAAAGCAGTTGCAAATCCCTTGGAGCTTAATGTAAAATTGAGTATACATGAAAATGTAGACATGTATAGATTGTTGATTGGATCATTGTTGTAAGCTTTAAGTACACGACCTGATATTGGTTATGTAGTTGGAAGTACTTTCACAATTCATGTACAAGCCTACATATGTACATTGGAATGCGGTTAAGCGTGTGCTACACTATTTGAAAGGCACTTTGAACGAGCGTTTATGTTATTCACATGATACTAATCTTGATATTAAAGCTTTTGGTGATGCAGATTGGGTAGGAAATAAAGATGATCGACATAGCACAAGTGGCTACATATTAATGATGGGAAATCGGCTTGTATCTTGGAGCTCAAAGAAACAACCAATAGTTTCATCTACAGAAGTAGAGTATGGTGTGCTTGCAGAATTGACATGTGAAGTAATGTGGTTCAAAAACTTATTTGAAGATTTACATCTTCTTTATATAACTCCACAAATTTATGGCAACAATATGAGCCGTACACATTTGGCAGCTAATCCAGTTTTCCATGCACGTACCAAGCATATCAAAGTTCATTACCATTTTGTTCGTGAGAAGGTAGTTTCCAACGAGATAAACATTTCTTTTATATCTTTAAAAGATCAGCTTGCAGATATGTTGACAAAAGCTCTTGATGGAACCATAATATAAAAATTCAAACAATTGTTTGCATTGCTAATATTCAAGCAAAGCTTGAGGGCGAGAATGTTGCACATTATTTTTTAGGAAAAGTTTTACGACTTTACATATTACCCATTCTTTTTCACTTTACATATTACCCATTATTTTTGTAAAAAGTTCATCCAAAAGCTGACCACTCTTTTAGTGCTTTAAAATAGCATCCATTATTTTTGTGAAAAAGTTGTTGAGCAACTTTTTAGTTATTATCCATTGCTTTAGTACTTTAAATATTCTTCACTACATTTGTACAAGAAAATCATTCGTACATATTCATTTCCAAACTCTATATAAAGAGCTTAGGAATTCATTTTTATAGAGAGTTGTTGATACTCCATCATTGTGAATACAGAGACATTTTTTGTACACAAAACTTCTCTTCTTTTATCTAATTCTTGTATGTCTACTTTGGTCTATAATCTTCGCAGACTATGCTATTTTTTGCTTCCCTTCATGCTTCTATTTTGTGCTGCTTCTTGAACTTCCTATATTCTACATGGATTGTCTGCTTTTCGAAACCCAAGCATAAAATGGTTGACATGAATCCAAAGGATTTTCTTGAGATTCATGATTAGCTTGAGGGTAGGATCAATTAGGTAGTGATATGAGACAACTAGGCCCACATATTGGGATAGGAAGGAGTCCCACTTGATGATATTCTATGCAATATACCTTGATTGACATGAATCCAAAGGATTTTCTTGAGATTCATGATCAGCTTGAGGGTAGGATCAATTAGGTAGTGATATGAGACAACTGGGCCCACATATTGGGATAGGAAGGAGTCCCACTTGATGATATTCTATGCAATATAGCTTGTGTCTAGTCTAGCTTTCCCCAAGTCGATTTGATACTAGAGGTTCAACCAAGAGAAATCAACCTCGTCTTTGATCTCCACCTCTTTTGCATGACCATCAATGTTTTGCATTTTACCCAAGCCTACATGCTTGATATGGTTTGATTTATGTTCATTTGTAGTCATATGTGTAGACATATGAACACCTCTTGTAAAAGAGTATATTTTATCTTTTGTAATTGTGAAAGAAGGAATGGCGTAAGTCATCCATGATGTAAAAAGGAAATTTGTGGCTCTAACTAACTAAAACCATGAATCCATTAGCTGAACGAATATCTCCTAAACCTTAGCATCACTTTTAGGTGAAGTCATTTGAATTCAAATTCAAAACTACCTCCAAATGTAGCTATAAAAAGAGCAAGAAGGAAGTCGCCAAAGGAGATCTTGATTCATGCCCACTTCATGTTCATTTGTAGAGATTGAAGAGCTTACTCCATCGCTCTATCATTCTACTCCCATTCTACAAGTATTCATTGCCAATGTGGTTGTAATTATATGTGAATCTATTTATTCATCATTCACTTCTTCATTGTTTTTTTCGACTACAAGGAATATGAGCGCATAGTGATAGTTGAGCCGACACAATTTCGTCGCTATAAAATTGCAAAATGCATCGCAATGAGCGTCGTGCGTGAACCGTCAATTAGATGACAAATAAAATGACTTTTTTTTTTGACGTACTGCGCGACAGGGTGTGTGACCCTCCTATAGAGCATTGCTAAGGCGACACTTTCAAAAAGCATAGCATAAGCGACACTTTTGCATCGCATAAGCGACGCTAAAAAGTTTTGCATAAGTGACGCTAAATAATGTCGCTTATGCAACACCAATTCCAGTGGCTTTTACAACACATTACCATCGCTTACATGATGGTTTGTTGACGAAAAAAATTCAAACGTTGGAGGCTCTTCGATTGGCATTTTCATGCATGTGATCGAAGAGCTCTCCAACGTTGGCAATTGCGCTGCGCTTACGAGCTGAAACAAGCATATGTAGAATTGTTGTTTTGCCTAAGCTCTCTCTTATTGTCTCTCTCTGTCTCTATTTCTCTCTTTCTACATCTTTCTCTCTTTGAATTCTCTCTCTCTCTCTCTCTCTCTTCTTTCTCTCTTTATTGCAGGTTATTCAAGAAGCTAACTACAAGAGAACAAGGATTATGACCACCACATGCTTGAGAGATGAATCTCCTCCCAACCAAATGCCTCTATATAAAGCTCTCTCCAACGGACTGCTTGCAAGGGCAGGTGGATACTAACCATCCAAGTGTCAGCCATGTAACTACATGTGCGCCAAGTGTCCCAGTTAGCCAGAGTTAACTCCAATGGATGCTTCTAGAAGGTTCTAGAGCTCTTTGGGCAAAACACTCTCCCCATGTACCCCAAGGGGGTTGATCCGAAGACCTCTTCCTTCACACCCTTGAGTCTTCACCACTAGGCTAAGTGGATTACTTGGTTACAAGAGTAAATGACCTACCAGTAATTCTAGACTCGAGATCTTTGGCCACACAAACGGATGAACCAAACGGTGTCCGATTTTAGATCTGTCTGAACTAGCCAGACCCTCCGATCATAGACTTTACTTTATTACATTCTTCCCCCCTTGGAAATATTTTCGTCCTCGAAAATAGAGCTATATACATACTGTAGGCAACCCTCGAGCCTCATGTTCTAGAATTGGAAGAACATGGTCATGTTCTAAAACTAGAAGAACATGTCTCATCTCTGTGGTGGCATCCCTACCCAAATGATTCAAAACACTATCTCTTTTTTGCACTTTGATGAACTGAACAAAGTACAATCTAGTGAAAGAATACTAAGGGTGGATTTAAACACATCCGTGGTCAATTCATATTTTCTAGATGTGTGATCTAGGCACAAACATATGAATTGGGTGGATTCAACTTACTAGTCCATTGCTAGGCATGATTGGTGCATGGATTTAGTAATGAAGGTGGGATTCTTATCCCTCGCAAGACTTTGAGAATTCTTGATTCACTTGAATTTGTTTTGAAGAACTTGAAGTTTGGTTGTCTCAAACATCTAACTTGGATGTTTGTACAATGGTTAACTCTAATCCAACAGTTACTTAATTTTTTCACCTGACTAGAGGACTACTTTGTCCAAATGGGTTACAAGATCCTATGTAAACTGTAGGAGAAAGTTTACCATTTCTACTGAGTCAACCATACTAACTTGAACAATTCAAATTCAAAATGAAAATTGTCCAACTTAGGACACTTTTCTCAAAGACGCTAACTGAAAGTTCTTGGGAATTGTCAATTTGATGAGCCATTCCTAACTTCTCTATTCTAGAGTATATTGGACTCTAGGAAATCACTTATGCTATTTAACTTGAAGAAAAATCAAATGAATAAGTCAATCTTGAACTTATCATCTTTCGATGTTTTGAAAAGGTTCTTGTACATAACATTTATCTAGGATGTATAATTTAGCTATCTAGTTCTAACCAACTAACCCTCGTCTTTTACAAAGGAATCATATACTATATCTGAACCAATTCCAAAAGATTTGGAAAGCGGAAAGAAAGAACTAAAAACTCTGTACAACCAATTCATACTTCGAAGATACGTAAACTTGCTATGAGTCAAAGTCTAGATGACTTAGGACTTTTAATTTCTCGAAGTTCTGTTTCAATAGGATATTGAAGCATTTTTTCTATCTTTAAAAGAAATAAGCTGGATTCTCAAAAAGATTCAAAGAAAATCAAAAACATCATCCAACCACAGGATACTAGTGTGGCAATTACCATCAGTGTGTCGACCCACTGAGGTTCTGTTGATGAGTTTTGTATTCAAATAATGCTTCACTTGAGACTAAGTTCATGTCAGATTCAGACTTTTTGACTCCTTGGCGTGAATGCAATTCTTGTGCATTTCTTTGAGTCAAAAGAGTGATTTTACCAAGTTATACTAGGAACTTGATGCTTGACTTAGTCAATCAAATTCCTTAATTAAAAAAGAATCAAAGTCCAACTTCTTTCAAAAATTTATGAAATATTTCCGAATTAACAACTTTATCTTGACGTGTTTCAAGAAGATCTTGGAAGTTACTTACTTCATATCTTCTGTTTCTTTTATCTTGAAGTTACCTTGAAGTATCTTGAGATACTACTTTTGTCCTCCTTTAATTTAAACTCCTTCTTTGAAGTTTTAATTCCTATGAGGATCAAACTTCAAGATCCAATCTAGGACTAAAAGATAATTATCATCCCATGGTCCAATGTCCCATACCATCTTTCCTATATCAATCTGAGTAGAAAATCTGGTGTCCCATACCACCCTATTTTATATTCACATTAATGTGTGGGTGATTCTTATCCTAAAGTCTAAACATCTCCTGATAGAGTACCTTATCTCTTCAATTCTTGTACGAGAATTTGGAAGTTTGAGGCATTACCTCTAACTAGATTTTCTAGGTTTTGATTCATTCACATAATGGCATCACAATCATGTGCTTTGCCTTGGAAACTTGAAAACCTCTTGACAGAATATGAATTCTTCTTTGCTAGGGTTTTCAAATGAAAACCAATCAGAATTCCAAGTGCTTGAATTTTCATAGATTCAAGTTCAATTGGTTTGTCCCTGACCAATTTGTAGTGACAAGAGTTTTTCACTTCTTGTCTTTAGATTCCTTACTTCACTGATGCTTTAGGTACCTACCAAGGGGACTTTATATAGGAATCTCTCTACTGCCTAAGTCTTAAGCATCCGCTCATGCTCTTTGGATTTGTACCAAAATCCCTATTATGTTTTACCTTCCACAGACTTAAGTACCGTTGTCACAGTTGCAGACTACATTCTTGGAATTTCTTTACTCTATTCAGACTTGGAACAACTTACTCTTTCACTTTTCCATTGGATAAATGGAACTTGAGTGAATATATCCAAAAGGAATTTTATTGCGAATACTTGGGCAATCTATAGAGTAGTTCCAATCGCATATTCCTGGACAATCATGGCCAAGTTTGATCAAGTTTGGTTGATCTTGCGACTAGAATAAAGACTTAGTCTTTATCTTTAAGATCTCCTGAACTATCTAAAGCTTCTTTGCTTACCTGCAGGATTTTTAGAGATCTTTCCCTTACTCAAGTCCAAGCATACACTAATGCCTCTAAGATTCCAAAACTAAGATTCCAAAACTAAGATTCTTTGATATAGCTTTAGGTTATATCACAATTTGGAATTTAAGTATCACTTCTGGTGGTTTGGGCTATCCAGGGAACTACTTATTGTTGAAAGAGTATGAAAGAAGAATGCTATTCTTTAAAGACTTGAGATTCCTTCTAGGGAATCAAATATCTTGAGCAAATGATTCATCTTGGAATCTTTTGCAATGTAAGAAGGATATTTGAAAGAAATTCTTTCAAATAATATCCAAAAAAATTTATTGACTCAATTGTATTCATTTCTTGAGTATCAAACTAGAGACTAAAAATCACTCTTTGGATATGGTTTTCCATGTCCGTATGAAAGTTTAAGTTTGAACTTTCATTTATGTGATATTGACTCCTATTCTTGAGTTTGATACAAATTTATTATTATTGGTCAATCTTTAGATGTTACTAGAGTCCTTTAAACATATTTCACTAATCAAAATAATGTTGAAAGTCCAAGGATCTATTGATGATTGATTCAATAGTTATGCTACTATAACTTTGAACTTTATAGCTTGTTTAGGAAATTTCATGGATTGTAATCCATTTCTTGGAACTTTCTATTCCTAAATAAAAAGTTCATACTTGCTTCAAGTCCTTAGGAACTTATCTTATTTCCTAAAGATTGCTTAGCTAGTTGCATCTTTTACCAGAAATGCAACTATAGAACCTAACATCCTTTTATTGACGTCAAGGATCAATTCATGTTGAGGTTTAACCTTTGATTTCCATCACTCCTTGGGATGAAATCAGATGAAAACTTATAAATTTCATAGTTTTCTTAGCACCTTTATATCTTGGCTAAACATCTATATCCTAAAGAGGTTTTGCCTTCATCATTCCTTGGTCCTAACATATAGTATGAATTTATGTGTATTTTGGGAAGAGTTCATGAATCAATTAAGATCCTCTACTTGGAACATCTGCCTTCCCAAAAATAAATTCATCTCGAACATGGTAGGAGAATGATCTCAATTTGTTAAAGTCACTTACCAAGGCTTCATCGTGAGATACGAATCTTGAAACCACAAAGAAACTTCTTAGAACTTTCAAAATCTTCTAAATAGAAGAGTGTTCATTGAACTTGTAAATATAGTTGAAGTTATCATCCAATCTTGGGATGCTTGAGAAGTTACATAAATTACTTAACTAATCAACAAAAGCTTATCCGCATGAATTTCTAAGTATCTCCTATACTTAGAGTGTTCATGCCCCCCTAAGTACATCCGGAACTTAGAGTCATCATACATCACAAATGTTTTGCAAGCAATTAAATTTTCTTGGTCATTAAGAAAATTTACTACTTAACTTTCTCATAGTACTTACTTATACCTCGTAAGACATCAAACATACTTAGTTGCTATTATGTATTTATTTTTATTAACAGAGTATCAACGTGGGAAGGAATCGACTAATTTCTTGAGTTGCAAACTAGAACTAGTATATCTTTGCAACTAACTAGTCCTCTGTCTTCCCTAATGTCAAACCGTAAGCTTTATAAAGTAACCTAAATACTAAGGGAGTACATTTTCATATCTACTTGCAAACAGCATCCCGTTCTATCATGCAAATGCATGTGCCTACAAGCAAATCCATATGCTCACATGCGTATGCATGCATGTTCTTTGCATGCCCAAAAAAATAATGCAACAATCATGCATGAGCTTGATGCATGATGTTTCCTTGTACTAAGAATGTCTATCATGCAATCTTGATGCATGTATATCCTTTCCTTTGTTCTAAAGCACTATGATATAAAAACATATCCTCGTGGTGCAATAAAAAACTTTATTTAATGGAAAAGAAATCTAGAATTAAACTACCAAAATACATTCTTTGATGCACAAGGATTCTTTTATAAACCAAGTCTTTTCTTAATGCAAACTAATGCTTGGAATGAGAAGTGGATTGATTCATTATCCTAATCTAGACTTAATCGATTGAAATCTTGACTATTTCAATGTGCATCTAGGATTAAGTATAGAATAATGAAAACAAGATAAATCAAGAATTAAGGCCAATTAGAAACTTGAAAATACTTAGCTTTGATCATAGCTTCATCCATCCTCTGATCCTCATGAAAAAATGATTCTTCATCTTGGTTAGCTTTAGTCTCCATACTTTGAAGAATCAGTGCATGCAACATCCACCATGGATGCATGTCCTCTAGCTACATGGTCTTTGTATTACACACCCACTCCTCAATGGGCGTAAGATAAAGAAGAGGATGCAGTATGGCTTGATAGAGGCTCCTTGACTCATTGTCACATAACTCCTGGGATGTCTTGATCGAAAATAGAAAAGATGCCTCCCTACTTTGTATTTCCCATAATACTAAAAAAAAATGACTTCTTTTCTATGTCCTTCTTTTAAGGAGCTCAAGAAGAAGCCATAATCCAATTCAACTTGGCTCGAGATTAGCATAGATTACAAAGAACCAAAACAATAGAAAATATGCAGAGAATATTTCACCGATTGCCTTTACTACAATGGATAAGACGTTGTAGCCTGCTTATCAAGGTCGCGGGATCGATTCCGCCAGACAATCAGCTTTTATCTCTCTAATTTTTTGAGTTTTGCAACATAGAATAAAGATCAGAGGAAGCTCTGAACTGGTTGGCTAGTTGGATGTGGCAGCTATTACTCTACGCACAGGTGTAGAGTTCGATTCCCAGAAGTTATGGTCAGCATGCACTTCTTTTGGACTTGTTCAACACCAAACTGGAATCAAAAGCACCTTGCATCTTTAATTACATCAAGAATCATTGCTTGGACTCGTCAATAGAGGAAAAGCCTCCAATCGGGGAGGTTAAGGGATCAAATCCCATCGCCGTGCCAAGATTTATCTCCTTCTTGCTGCTTGAAGAAGTCTTTTTACAGTGGGAAACTGCCATCAATAGCTCCTGCCGCTAAAGGAGCTCACGATTGGCCCTTGGATTCGTGGTTAGAATAGCTTTCTCATGACAGACAGGTGTTGGGTTCGAATCCCGTTCTCCTCAAAGAGGTTTTTGTACTCCTTTTTGCTCCTTGATGCTCTGTGCCAAAAAAAAAAATTCGTGCCGTCGGTTGCAGGTTGCGAACAGTTGTTTGGACTTGTGGATAGGTGAGCGGTCTCCTAAGCGGGGGACATGAGTTTGATTCCTCTGTGTGCTCACAGTAGAGGTTAATCATTTTGCTACTCTTAGCTCCTAAGCTAAAGCCATCACCGCCAAGATAACTTCGGTATGCTATTGAAGACAGCCGCGAAGGAGTATTTGGCAAGAAGTGCACGCAATAAGTAATGAGCAAGAAGCTATGGAGAGAAAGATGATGAAGCCCACTCCAAGGTCACCATCGAAGCTCTGATACCAATGCAAGAGAAGAAGGATTACGACCACCACATGCTTGAGAGATGACTCTCCTCCCAACCAAATGCCTCTATATATATCTCTCTCTCTAAGGGACTACCTGCAAGGGCAGGTGGATACTAACCATCCAAGTGTCAGCCATGTAACTACATGTGCGCGAAGTGTCCCAGTTAGCCAGAGTTAACTCCAGTGGATGCTTCTAGAAGGTTCTAGATCTCTTTGGGCAAAACACTCTCCCCATGTAGCCCATGGGGGTTGAACCCAAGACCTCTTCCTTCACACCCTTGAGTCTTAACCACTAGGCTAAGTGGATTACTTGGTTACAAGAGTAAATGACCTACTAGTAAGTCTAGACTCGAGATCTTTGGCCACACAAACGGATGACCAAACAGTGTCCGATTTCAGATATGTCTGAACCGGCTAGATCCTCGGATCATAGACTTTAATTTATTACAGTAACCAAGCAGAAAGTATGGCTAACTATTGTAAGTACAATTTCTATTCTTTGTATATCATTTGAATTGTGTTATTTTCATTAGATAGCATACTCACACTTATTGATATGCACTTATACACTTATACATGATGAAGATGCACTTTCACACATATACACATATACACATGCACATACACACACATATATACACACAAATACATGTGCACATACACTTACACATACACACACATACACACACATACACATGCATATGCACAATACACACACATACACATGCACATGCACATACTCATACACACATATACACTTACACATGCACATGCACATACATACATACAAACACACACATGAACATACATACATATACACACACATACATATACACTTATGTACACACATGAATGAATTATATAAATAAAGTATTAAAACACATGCTTAATATAAACAATAATAACAATCAATAGAACAAAACTCTTGATTACTTAATACCATACACACAATTCAAAACATAACTGAAATGAAAAATATATAGATAATATATATATATATATATATATATATATATATATATATATATATATATCAATGTAAATACATATAATCCAATGTCATAATCAACTAGAATCCTAATCATCATCATCACGATGATGATCATCATCATCAGCAGCATCATGATTGTCCTGATCATCCTCATCCTCATCATCATGATCACTCTGTGACGATCGAGATCATCCCTCTTGTGTCTATATCTCCACCTCATCCATATCTGCCTCTCCATAATACTCTTGTATTACATATAACAAACATAAATAAGTAAAATAATTAAACCATTCATAAAAATAAAATAATTATATAAAATTTAATAATACTCACAAAGGCAATTAAACCTATTGCCACTCCCATGGAGACAAGTTTACGATTGAATCTTCATGATGCTGGAGATGCATTTGATGTTGTTCTCTATCAGCAGGCTATTGGATGCGTGATTTACTTATGCATTACTCGGCCAGATATTCAGTTTGCTATCTCACAGATGAGCAGGTTTATGGAGTGCCTAGGTGTCAACCATTGGCAGACAATTAAGCCCATCTTTCGCTACTTGAGTGGTACTCGATTATTTGGATTGTTTTATCCTAAGGGGGGATCACTACTACCAGATTTGCATGCTTTTTCTGACAATGATTGAGCCGGTAACTATGACACTCGTGTGTCCATTAGTGGCTTTTGCTTCATGCTTAGTAGCTCATGTATATCTTGGTTGAGCAAGAACCAACCTACTATGGCCACTTCTAGTTTTGAGGCTGAGTAAAGGGCAACTTTCACAGCGACTGTTGAGTGTGTGTGGTTTAGATACCTTATGGCTGATTTGGGTATTGGTCAGTCTTTTGGCACCACCATCTTCACTAATAGTGGGAGCGCATTGGCAGTTGGGAGGAACCTTGTGTTCCATGCACCCACTAAGCACATTGAAGTGCATTATCACAATGTTAGGGAGAGGTTCTCTACTAGAGAGATCAGCTTCGCATATATGCCCATTTAGGAGAACATTACAGACCTTTTCATGAAGGCTTTGCCTAAGGAGAAGTTTGAAGCTTTTCGCAAAGCTTTGGGCTTACTTCCTTTTGTGGATTGATTCCACATAGCTTGACACTTCCTTATTCATGAGTGCCAGATTCTTGTTCGGCGTATCACTCTCAGGGGGGATTGGTTGATATATGTAGGTAGTGATGTGTGTGAACACTCTAGGACTGCTGGGGCACTTTTTTCCCTCTTTAGGAGGTTATCTCCCCTCCCTTGTATATACACCTATTGCCCTAATGGGCTACTTATTTTTGTACATTCGAGTGGTAATACATTCAATTTTGTGTCTTGTGCTCCAAGCTTCTTCTTTTTCGTCGTGTTGTTCGCGTGCTTCCGTAGACGTCTAACTCCAACAATTTTTTGATTTCATGCATATCATATATTGCGTCTCTTGATGTTGTGAGTGAATAAAAGAAGATTTTAAATTGCAATTAGAATTGATTAGAAACATTAGTAGAGATGTGTGCACTTGACAGAATAGATAAGATGGCTTATAGCCATTATGAGGACCTAGATAGGACAATCTTACTTGAAGCTCTTAGTAGAATGAAGGCCTTGTTTTATATAGATAGGCCGCATGATGTTCTAAAAACACTTAGGAAGTGAAATCCTAACTCCCTCTAGTGCATATCTCTAGACTCTCAACTTTGATTAGGGGTTAGGCCTTGCCCCTTAAACAAAAAAGTTATCATGAACCTACGTTGTATTATATTTAGGAAATTTATGCTTTCTTTCACCCTGAGAAAGTAGAAGTTAAATAAAGAATTAGTACATTAAGGATTGTTGTGAATTGCAAAAGAAAAATAAAGAAAAAGAAAAAGATAAAAAACAAATTTCATGATTTAGATGTGGTCTTGAAACCACTTCTAAGACTTACTATGCGGGCTACATGAGGTGGAGCTATGCAATAGTGGAGCCAGTAGTATTTTATGATAGGTGTATAGGAGAAAAGTATAATAAAATTTATATGAAATGACAAATGACTTTGAAACGAGTCGATAAGAAAGATTGTCACTTGAAAGTCTAAATGATTTTTATAAGAGTCGAGTGAGTTATTTTTGATGGTAGCATCCTGATCAAACAAGTTTTCAATCATGAATTATGTACTTTAAAGTCATCTTTATTTCGCTTAGAATGTACATTTGCATGTGAAAAACCATGTTTCATTTTTAAAAGGAAACCATTAAAAGTAAAAACTAAAAATAGTTTCAAAAGAATCTTGATGTGCTTCTATTGGACTTTGCATGTTGGCCCATCGTGATGATGTGCAAGTCTAGTGGGGGTGGATGTTGGGATGAAATCCCTTGCGGATTGTGTACCAAGAATTTTCAAATTTTATTTCTTTTGGTTACTTGATGGCTATGAAATGATTAAATATAAGTGTTAAACTTATGAATAAATATTTGCGGGGAGAAGATGAAGAGAAATGATGTATATATGCCTTGATTGTCTGATGAGAAACATTTCAATTATACTTTTAAGTGAGTTTTTACCTAGGAAAACACTAAAACCCTATAATACTACTTGCAAAAAACACCATTGACTCTTTAACCATTCAAATTGTAGTCGTATTTTAACAATAACCCTTAAAAAGCCACCATGTATTTATTCAAAGGAAATCCTAGAACCCATGTACATGCACCCTAATTCAAAACCCTTAAAGGGGCCTTTAACCCCTTAGAACCCTAATTAATTGGTGACCCTAACCCATAAAATATTGGGGTTAACCCTTGAAATCTCTCTCGTAATCCTATAAACCCTAGCTTTTAGACCTTAGAAACCTAACCTTAAACCCTAAGAAAACTTAGATCAAAACCCTAGAAATTGTGTCATTCAACCATAAAAATATGTAAATAAAAACCCTTGTTTTCCCAACCTTAGGTATTTTATGTAAACTCTAGCTTGAAGTTTCATTTTCAAGTGAATGCTGTCACTTGATTCCATCCAAGGATCTGATGGAAATCAAAGCAAAGTGATTGAAGTTAACATAAATTGAACTTTTAAAGTTAAATTAATGGATGCTTGGTTCCATGTCTACATCTATAGTAAGAACATATAGTTCCAAGAAAACCATGGAAACTTTGAAAGAACTCTTCCTCTTCAAAGAGCTAGAAACTTACTTTGTGATTTTTATTTGCAATTTCAATATGAAACCTAGACAAGTGATCTTAAGCAAATGAGATAGTTGCTAAAGAAAAGAACTTAAATAAAATAGTTTAGTCTTCTATTTCATTAATCATGCCATTTTTCCTATCATATTCAAGGTGAGGTTCTCTTTTGGGAATACAAAAAGTTCCATGCAATGGATCTCTATTGACCCATGAACATTTCCAAAACAAGACATAAGTTCATAAATATGTTAGTACAAGTACATAATGATGTCCTCTTGAAAGATATTCTAAAGATATAAATTATCACAAGATGAAAGTTTTGATTTCTTTTCAAGTATATGTTTCAAGACAAAAGATAGAATCATTAAGCCTAACTGATGATTAGGAAAGTGAAAGTAACATCTTCACGATGTAGATGTTTAGCCCAGAAACATTTTTAGAAAATAACTTGATGGCATGCTAAATTTTAGAAAATATGGGATCCCTAAATCTAAAGATGTTTGTAAACCAGAGAGATTGTTGCAACATGCCCAAGTTTCACTTATCCAAAGGAAATTGTGTAGATTGCAACACTGATGATGATAATTAAGTCTATGGAAGGTAAAACATAATGTTCGCCTATCCTTAGAAGGATTTCTTAAAGGTGAAATCCAAAAGCATGAGTGGATGCTTAAGCACTAGACAAATTCCTATAAGTCCTTGGGGTAGCTACTCAAAGCTTCAGTAAGAAAGGAATCTAAAGACAACCGTGAAAATCTCTTTTCACTAAAAATTGGTTTAGAATAAACAATAGGACTTGAATTTGGTAACTTGGAATTCTAATTGGTTTTCTTTTTGAAAAATCCTAGAAAAGAAGGATGGGTGTTCCATCAAAAGGTTTTCAGTTTTCCAAGAAAAAGTGTAAGTCAAAGCACAAGATCGTGAAACGATTCTGTGAAGGAATCAAAACCTAGAAAATGAAGTTAGATGGTAAAAAGGGAAAATCTCTACAAAAGTTGCTCTCGACTAGAGTCTTAAGTTAACAAAGGTAGTTTATACATGCAAAAAGGTAATTTATTCTTGGATATGAAGAGGAAATCAATAAGTTGCATATGTACTTTAAAGACCAATGAGCAAGCAACACTAACAAATCGACCAAAGATATCTCCCAACTCCTCAAGAAAAAACAAAGTAAAGAAGCCCTCTCCTAAATGATTGAAAACAATGGTGTAGAATGCACCTTTGATGCTGAAAATTATATGTTTTTCCTATGCTATCTTGTTCAAAGCGTGAGTGCATGTAAGGTCAGATTTAGGAAACTTCGACAAGACATTGTGGCACTTTCTGAGTTCTCCCATATCTAGATAAGAGATTCCTAAAGTGATTGAGTCCCATCCTAAAGGTAAAAGCTTTGATCTTGATGGCCCCACTAATGAGTTCTTCGAGATATTAAAAGAGGTTATGTGGGCCCTCTGTGTTTAGTTTGGTGGAAGCAATCCATTTTGCTGCATCTCGAAAGAGTTTGAATGATGGGGTGATCTCCATAAGAAATCGAAAAAGGCTAGAATTTAAAACTAGTGACCTATCACCAAGGTCCACATTGGCTACTTAGTTTTTCCAGGGTGCTCTCCAATGACGTTGCAAGCAATCTTTATTATGGTTCAATGAAGATGAAAACATCTTCATCAAATCAAGATCCATTCTTGAAGCAATCTTTGATGTTTGGGAAGGAATGCACTATGCTTAGGATTCAGCCCAAGACATTCTCTTGATCGAGATTGAAATTGTGCAAAGTGTATGTCCAAATTTGAGTAGGATTTTATCTTTTAATCAGTTAAGGACCTTCCTTACAACCAAAAAATCACCAAATTGTTTTCCACACTCTAGTGCTTCATCAAACAAGGTTGCCCACTATCCCCATTGTTATTGTGATCAGTGTTTTTGGGCTTAGTTTCCTAGTTAATAATCAAGTCGAGTGGGGAATATTCATGGTCTCTTGCTCCTACACTTTCAAGATCCCATGGTTTTTGAAAGTGTTTGTGATTCCCCCGCGTTGTGGGATCTAGAGGGTCCCAAGGGCACTAGTCCTATTCACTTGTATTCTTCTTTTATTTAATTAAAGTCAAGGAGAGTAGGCATTGCCGAACTCCCTTTTATTAAAAAAAAAAGATCCCATGGTTCTTAGAATCTTCATTGATGATACCAATGAATTTCCACAAAATGACACTGAGTTGTGTCTAATTTCTAGAGTCACTGTAGTATTTTGTATGAAGCCTCTATTTTGAGAATCAACCAATCAAACACTTTGTAATATCCCTCTATGGGCCTCACTTGCATTCTTTGATGACTAGTGCATGAAAGAAGCTTCCTAGGGATCAAGCCTTCTGTTTTAGTCCTTAGCAAGATGTGTCATGTCTTTATGGCTACCAACCTCCAACACTTGGCTGGTGAGGAGCATGTGGAAAAGTCCAAGTTCCAGGCACCAATAATCTCTTCTTGGACTCAAGGAAAAGAGAATGTTGTCAGATTGACATGAATCCAAGGGGTTTTCTTGAGATTCATGATTGGATTGAGGGTAGGAACAATTAGGTAGTGATATGAGACAACTAGGCCCTCATATTGGGAGAGGAAGGGGTCCCACTTGATTATATTCTATGCAATATAGCTTGTGTCTAGTCTAGCTTTCCTCAAGTCAATTTCATACTAGAGGGTCAACCAAGAGAAACCAACCTCATCTTTGATCTCCACCTCTTTCACATGACCATGAATGTTGTTGCATTTTACCCAAGCCTACATTCTTGATATGGTTTGATTTATGTTCATTTGTAGTAATATGTGTAGACATATGCACACCTCTTGTAAAAGAATATATTTTATCTCTTGTAATTGTGAAAGAAAGAATGGCTTAAGTCATCCATGATGTAAAAAGGAAATTCGTGGCTCTAACTAACTAAAACCATGAATCCATTAGCTAAGGGAATATCTCCTAAATCTTAGCATCACTTTTAGGTGGTCATTTGAATTTCAAATTCAAAACTACCTCCAAAAGTAGCTATAAAAAGAGCAAGAAGAAATTCGCCAAAGGAGAGCTTGATTCGTGCCCACTTCATGTTCATTTGTAGAGATTGAAGAGCTTACTCCATAGCTCTATCATTCTACTCCCATTTAGCAAGTATTCATTGCCAATATGGTTGTAATTATATGTGAATCTATACTTTCATTATTTACTTCATCATTGTTTTGTTCTCTGCTATACTCACTTAGAATAGTACCTTCTAAACCTCATATCTTGGGTTATACGTAAATTTCTAGAGTTTTAATGTTCATTGGATTTCTCTCTAAGTCTACTTTATGCTCACAAAATTTCATGGTCATTCGATTTACCATTTGTGAGAAAGATGCATTTTTTGCTCACTAGTCAATCTCTACAGAGCCCCAAAAATGGAGGGAATGTTCGAGACTTTGCTAAATTTTTTCTCAGTGCTCAATTGATCAATTGAGGTGTTTTAACTTGGAATTTCAAGATATCTATGTCTATTTGCTATGTCCAAAAGGAATGTTTCTAATTCCTAACAAGTTGAGAGCATTGTTATTTTTTCTAACAGGTGTATGTACAAAAATAACAAGTTTTGGGAGCTAGTCATTTTGCAACTAGTCTGTCTTGACGCAAACTTTTAAGATACTTGTTCCAAAAACACTTGCATGATTTTTTTGGGGATTTAGGAAACTCAAAGGGTCTACTAATCAACTCTAAAGTCTTAGTTGGCTGGTGTGAAGCTAGTTGTAGCAGCACCAACTCATCTTCAGATTGCATCCACCATCTCTCTCTTCACACTGGTATGAGAGCATATTCAATCAACATGGGAGATGTATTTCCATCAACAATTGAAAAATTGGATGGGAACAACTACCCAAAATGGTCTCTAAGGATGGACACTTATCTTCAAGAGATGAATCTTTTTGGATACACATCTGGAGATGAGGTTATGCCAACCATGAGGAACAAAGGGCAACCATCACATGACAAAGAGGAAAGACATTCAAATTGGTGTTCAAAGGATGCACTTGCAAGGTCCTATATTCTAAACTCAGTCTTTCATTTTCTTTTACCTCATTTCAAGGGATGCAAGACATCAAGAGAGACTTGGAATGCACTTGCTTCTTTCTTCTCCTCCAACACTCAAGCAAGGAAGAACCAATTGTGGATGGAGTTCACAACAATGAAGAAAAGCCCCAAGCAAAGTGCGACTGATTATGTCACAAAGATGAAGGAGATTTCAAATCAACTTGGAAACACTAGAGAGGTAATTGAGGAGGAACAAATCATTAGACAAATCATAAATGGAATCAAAGCAGATGACAAGTGGGAGTCCTTCACAACAGCCATGGATTGTACATGGATATGCATGTACCCACCTCAACACACTCATGCACCACCTCTTCACTCATGAAGCAAAGATTAGCAAAGGTGGTGAGTCCTCAAGAGGTAATCAAACTTCTGCCTTATATTTTGATAAAGATAAGGTCAAGGAAAAGTTGAAGAATAAGAAGAATGAAGATGAAGGTAGCTCTTTCCAAGCAAACTCTGTAGGTAGAGGAAGAGCTAGAGGAAGAGGTAGAAGTGGAAAGAAAGGCAGGGGGAGATTCCAATCATCTCAAACTTGCAATATATATGGCTTATCTAATCATACTACTGAAGAATGTTTGAGGAGCCCGAGGAACTCAAGAGGAAGAGGACTCAATAGAGGTGGCTATGGATCAAATAGACACACGTAAAATGGAGACTTTACAACAACTACAACACCAATTACAACAACAACAACAACAACAACTATCAGAGTGGGTGTACATCATCCTAACTATGTATGCAAATTAAAGAAAGCTTTGTATGGATTGAAGCAAGCTCCAAGAGCTTGGAATTTCAGATTGGTGACTTATCTGCAGGATCAAGGATTCAAAGCTAGCTAGGCAGATACCTCTTTGTTCATAAAGAGGAATGGATCTGAAGTGATCTATCTATGTGTGTATATTGATGATATTATTATCATAGGGAATGATCTTCAAGGAATCAGACAAGTAAAGCATCAAATGAAGGAGGAGTTCAAAATAAGTGATCTTGGACCACTCACTTATTTTCTTGGATTGGAGTTAATCTACACTGGTTTAGGTATATACATCACACAAAGGAAGTATGTGCATGACATGCGCATCAAGTTCAAGATGGAAAACACCAAGTTTGCAGGTACACCTATGGAGCAAAATCATAAGCTTAGTGCTTATGAAGGAGAGCCAATTGAAGACATCACAAGCTATCAAAGCTTGGTTGGAAGTTTGAACTATGCAACACTCACAAGGGTGCGTATATGCTATAGTGTTAGCATATTGAGTGAGTTTATGCATAAGTGGAAAAGACCACATATGGAAGCACCCAAGAGAGTCCTCAAGTACCTAATAGGGAACAAGAATGAAGATTTGTTTTATCCATTTACTTCACATATTGAGCTAAAGGCCTACTTAGATGCAGATTAGGCCGGATCTAGAGATGATAGAAGAAGCACATCCGGGTATGTATCATTTGCAGGTTCAAAAATCATTTCTTGGTCATCCAAGAAGTAACTAACAACGGCATTATGTTCTACTAAAGTGAAATATAGAGGTTTGGCTAATGCAACTCAAGAAATCATGTGGTTAAAATCTTTGTATACAGATCTTGGACTTCATTCTTAACACCTCACATTTTTTGTGACAACACAAGCTCACTACATCTTGCACATAATCCGGTATACCATGCTAGAACCAAGCATATTGAAGTCCACTACCATTATGTAAGGGAGAAGCTAATGAGCAAGGATATTCAACTATCCTACGTCTCTACAGATATGCAATGTGCAGGCATGTTGACGAAAGCTCTTGATGGTACAAAATTGAGTAGATTCAAGCTGATGATTGGCTTGTAGGAAATCAAGGACAATTGAGGACTTATTTGAAGGCCAAGAATGTTAGGCTTGAGGGGGAGCTATTTTTGCATTTTACCTAAGCCTACATGCTTGATATGGTAGCAAAAACTAGTCTTTTTTGAACATCAATGATAGCCTCAAGGATGGACCTCCCCTTGATGAACACTTTTTAATCTTCACTAATCACGTCTTGTAGGTGACAAGTTAGAAAACTCACATTTGCCTTTGCAAGGATCTCGCCACACCATACATAATGGCATGGCCACTACATGCTTGAACGTCTTGAAAAACTCATAGGTAAGGCCATCCAAACCTGGGCTTTTGCCATTAGGAAGGGAATCAATAACTCAACAAGAATCTCAACTTTCAAAATGGAAGTTTCAAAAGTTTTTGACAATCAATGTTGCCCTTCGAATCCCGTACATGCACAAAAGTAGAGGATAGTACAAAATGAAATCACACAAAAGTACTCAGAGAATAGAAAGAGACAAGGGATGACATGAGATTGGGTAGAATCTCCCCCCACATACTTTGATGGATGAGTCTATCAGAGCATGCATATCTATAGGTAATTCATATTACATCCTGAATAGAAGATACATGATGGCCACGCTTTCAATGATGTGCTTTTTCTTTATTTACAAAAATAATTAAACATAATATCTTCTAAAAATAACTATCTTCTAAAACTATTCTTCTAAATATCTCCAAAAATATTTGAATAAGTTCATGTACGTTCACACCCTCATCGATCTTCACGTGCTAAATCAAAACACAAAACACATGAAAAAATGCAAGGCCTTAAAATCCATTTAACATTCCAATATTCCATAAAGTATAACATGCCTCCCAGTTGATAAGAAACTGACCTGAGTTGGAAAGTCTCACACAACCCTTTACTGAGATCACTTCTTGAAGAGACAACTTTGGAAGTCTTCAAAAGCAGGATTTAGTGGATATCTCTTGAAATGAAGGACCTAGTCCTATAGATAATTCTCCAAGAGCACATGAGGAATGGACAAATATATTGTCAAGAGAAAGATGCAAAGAATCTTTAGAGATATGTAAAGAAAAACCTTTTCCAAAGGAAGAAGAGAATATATGCATAGAAGAAAGGGAGTGGAGTAAAGAAGGCAGAGACAAAGCAAAGGGAAGCATTGGCCTTGATTATTATTTCACATGCAAGAAAAATAAAGTAAAGGAAGCCTTGATATCCAATGTCCACTTGAGTGTTTTTCAAGTTCAAATTAAGGGGATCCAAAATCCCTAATCTATTGGGAGGATCCATGATCACGAAGGCGCTAAGGCCTAGTGTCTGCAGAGATCTACTTATATCCAAAATTTCATTATGATAATGTCAGATGATGGAGAAATTTCTTTGATTTGTGTCCTAGATTGTTGGAATTCATGTCTTGTAGCAGTTAATTGATTTTCTAGGCCAATTTGGATTTCACGCATGCATGCTTTCATTTCTCCTAAGTCTTGTGGTGTGCAAAAAAGCCTAATCGAAGATTGCAATATTGATCCCTTCATTAAATATGCATTTAGCCCTCTTAGAAAGTTGAATTATTAAAATGAGAAAAGAAAATACCTTTTGATTAAGTCTATCTTTTCATTTTAGCTTCATTAGTTTTCATTACCAAATCTAGCTTTGGTTCAAGATCCTATATTTGTGATCCAACACCTTTTGAAGTTTGTTATCATCTTTCTCTCTCCTTCTCCTCTTGTGGGAATTGAACTCATTACCTATTTGGCTAGGGGTATGATGAGCTTAACACTTGCCTCAAAAGAAATGGTTGATGATTACTACCTCTTATTTCTTGAGTCTAACACTTGTGTGTGTGTGTGTCAGCTATTAATTACCAAAAAAGTAGAAACTATCCATACCAAAGTCAAATCTCAAAGGATCCTTGGTAGAATAAAGGAATTATGGAAATGAAGGGACTTCTGGTGAAGATTCTCATTGTATTTAATAGGTTGTGATTTATGCTAGTGGGAATGCTCATATAGTAGTCGTAATGGATGAGACAATAGCGGCGAAGACCCTTATCGATGGTAGACCAATAGGAACCAGGGAAAAATAGATTATAATAGGCTCTATATGTGTTTCAACTTTAGGTGGGGAAATGGTGACAAAAATTCCAAGAAGAGGAGCTATAGTGGTGGCTCCAAGTTGAACGATGACTTCACCTTTGAGATCGTGTGCTAGTGCGTTCCCACTAGCAATTGGTAACCAATCGATTTGGTTATGGTAAATAGAGGGAGCCAATAAATCTCTACTTTTTCTTGTAGTTATTGTTCAATGATGTCTATATATTTCTCTATACTATCTTGCAATATTGGTTGATTTGTACTTTGAGTGGAAGAGATAGCTCTCGTTTCATCACTTTTGATTTCGAACTCAGTTTCCTTGTCTAGAACTTCTTTTGTTGGTGATGATAACTCATGGATTTTCCCTTTGTTTCTTATGGCTTCAACTCATATTCCCTTTTTCTTTTTGAAGCTTGAAATTTAAAACTAATATCGCTTTATGTGTGTAGGACCTTTGAATCTCTAGAATTAAGCTCTTTATCTCTTAGCCGTCTTTCTACAATGCTTGCTTGCACCTCCATACCTGCTTTCTTTTATAGTTTTGGATGGATATTTTTTAACGTAGTATGATTTTCCCTATAATAGTGTTGCCATTGGTTCAGATTCACATTTCTAAAGTGGATTGGAAACTTGATTGTATGCAAGTACTGGGTGTATTTATCCTTGTGGAGGAATTTGCAAATGTTTCTAGCTGGCGCAATCTCAACAACTAGTCGATCAAGATTGGAACGAGTCCGATACTCCTCTCATGAATTGTCTTGATTCCTTGCTCTCTTTGATGGCCATTCTCTTAGGGGTGTAATAATTTCTCCTTCAAATTACGAGTGGATGTGAAAGTCAGGGAGGGCAATTTGGAGGGGATAATCTTTGCTTCGGCCCTCATAGATATTTTTGATATATGCTAGTAAGCTTTGTAAGACCTTCCTCTTCACCAATTTTTTATGTACACTTTTTATTTGATTGGCAATCTAGGAAATCGTGCCGAACGGTTCATGTTGCATAGCATGAGAAACGTTTTCTTAAGGGATAACAGATGTTTCACCAATTAGCAATATATAAATTGTGATGAAATGCCCTAAGTGTTAACTCTAGATGTGATTTTTTAATATCTACGAAGGTTTTATCCAACTTTCCAGTATATTGAGTTAATTTATAGCTTTTTCGTATTTTCTTGTTTTTCTCTTTTCAAGAACTTTTGGCCTTCTTTCCTTGTCCCTTTTTAAATTGAGACGAGAGCGCAGCAAGTCGATTTATAAGAAAATGACCCTTGCAGCTTTTTGTCTATGAAAAGAAGTTGATTGATCAATTGTTTTACATCAATCCATAAAAGATTCCAATGTGTATGCACTAATTTATTTTTGTTCCTTTATATTTGTGAATGTAGTCATAGTTATCTTTCTAAAGGTCGTTCGAGCTTTTTTTGGGAGTGTGGCTATTTTTCTGCTCGAAGGCCTTTCTAATACTTTCTACTAATGATTTATTATCTTTTGTATTGTACCGTGATATAAGATTCAATACATTAGATCTTGAAAGGCCACTATTCTGTTGAACTTGGGACCTTCCATTGCCAAATTTGTTTTCTATGGAATTGTGAAAACCTCTGACAATGTTTTCTATGGACTGTGGAGTTGTCGTATTTTTCTTCTTATATTCTTGAGCTGTCACTTTGATTTTGCAGAGTAGGAATTCTTACAACTTGGAAGCTACAAATAAAAGCTACAGGGTATGTCAATGGTCTGGATAGCAGACGCGGAAAGCGAAAATAATTGCATAGAAGTGCTAGAAATCAAGTGATGCTTTTTTTTTTTTGAAAGTACAAAAAATTTGAAATGTTCATTAAGTGTCACTTGAACTTAAGCACTCTGCCCACGGCATGCAAGTCAATATTTTGCACCAATTTTTCTTACTTAAAGACCCTTCTTATAGTTTCTACTAAAGCAGTCTCGTATTCCATGAATGCACGAACCACTCTTGGAAGGTATGGCACTTTTTAGGATAGGCATCAATCCCTTAAGCGCATCTCATTACTTCTATTTGTCTTCTGGTGAGAGTCAACGATGAACACATCCACAAGGACAGAACAGGAAATGAATTCTCAATCCACACGTGCATAGACAAAGCAAGAAAGTGGTTGAGCCCATTGGGTTGGGGCGAAGGCTTCAGCCCCTCCCAACACCGACGAACATGTATGGGCCTTGTAGCAGTCCAAACCGGAGTTTCCTCATGTTGTGTTCGGAAAGTCCAAAGCTAGTGTCGTTTTTTGGGCAGTTCAAATAGACTTGCCTACCGTTGCTTTGTAGAATACGAGGGTTGCATAGGCGCTATGCCCGCTTTCATTGGTACTTCCCTACTAATTCAAACTTTGGAGATAATAGATCTTAATGATCAAACTTCCTTCTAAACAAAGAACTCAAAGATTTGAAATCATTTAAGGTCCATGTAGAACAAATAAGTAGTGAGGTTTAAAAGGAAAATATCCCGTGGACCATACTTAGTTCATTGTATGGCACAAGAGGCCTTCATTCAGAATCCTCATGCCTCAAACAAACATGGCTGTTTCTCACTCGTTTGCAAGAAGTCCACGCATATTATGATAACATGAAGAAATTATACGTCTGGGCTCCTTCACTTATTATTATTATAGTAGACCTTAAACAAAACAAAAGCTAGCCGCATGAATAATCAACATTGGGATGGAGATTTGGGGTCCGCTGAATGATACTTGTGTTTTTTGCCAAGACGCAATAATGGACACATTCATAGCGATCGAAGAAAAAATGAATATATTGCACACACACAAACGCACGTACGTGCTACATCTTCCGCCTTGCAAGCAATTTGAGAGATCCTTGAGTACTATGCTGTTCATCATGCAATCGCACTTCCAACTAATTTAAACCCTAACACATGTTTTTTATTGTACAATCGCACTTTCAATTAATCAAACCCTAAGACATTTAGATTGTAAGATCAAACCTAAGAGACAGAAATAGTAATATCAATTTTTTTTTCAAAATGAAAAAAGAGTTTGATAATCATAGTGGACTGTGACCCTTGAAAGAAGATCTTAAGTTTTTTAAAAAAGAAAAAAGAGTTTGATAATCATAGTGGACTCTAGCCCTTGAAAGTGAGAGAGACAAAAGAGGTCACATAAACAGACCAAAAAAAAAGAAATAATATCTATGCGGATTCACGAGTAGATATTTTTTCTCCATAGAATTAAAAAAATGGAAAACCATATTGTTTTCCTTGAGGATACGCGATCATGGTCCGATTCCGTTGTGGTTGTAAGAATAACTTGCTGATCGCGACTGCATGTTACTCCATTCTCTATCTCTTGAGTCTTGCTTCGTGATATCTCTGTCTTTTGCTGTCAAGGACGCCATCGCTGTGCATCAACATGATCATAGGAACTGTTGTCTTCGCTTTAGATCAAGAATGATGAGCTACAGACATTGGATTTGTGATTATCCACTAAACGAATGGTTTACGTAGGCGTCAAAGTTTCTCGTCTACTTCTTTCATATGTACGAATAGAACGTAGATCACGACTGCATGTTACTCGGATCTTTCATATGTCATCTTTGGCTTCTTCTTTCTTACCCAAGACGCCATCGCTGCAAATCAAGAGGGTCAGAGGAATTGTCAGTCTTCGTCTTAAATCAAGAGTAGTGAGCTACCTATATTTCTATACACATTGGATATGTGCGTTCCTCTGAATGAACTGTTTTACGCGGGCCTCAAGTTTGTCCTCTACTTCTTCTATTTCTGTTGCAAGAAGGTAGAAATCAAATCTTCCATTTCCGTTGAAAGGAGATAGAAATTAAAGGACACACCAATGCATTTTCAGTGATTTGTTTATACAAATTATTCCCTTGAACTGCTGTTTGCGATAATTTCATAGGCTATATGGTTAAAATAGCTTAGGGAATAACAACCAAACAAGGGCACAGTGAAAGCAACTTAAAGCAAGCATCCTGACCATTGCAATCTGTGTATTGTCCAAAGCGCGCCCATGCAAGCATCTTGCTTTCTAAGCATCGAGGGGAACGAGCCATTCATACGACAATGATCCATGAGCTTCATCACGCGTTCCTACATTAACGTGGAAGCGAAGTTTTACATTCTTTGAAAATTGAAACCGCACATTTTTACGACAACTATGCATGAGCTTGACGCGTTCCTACAGTGACATGAAAGCGCACTTTTGTTTTTCAAAGGAAGTTGTACATTCTTTAAAATCCAGTCTTCGTGAGAGCTTGAATTAATGGAAAATACAACAAGAGCAAAAGGCATAGCACTCACACGAATGTGCGGATGCCATCTCGCATTAAATATGTATGAAGAAACCTTATCAATAGGGCTCCCAATGTCCTCTCTAACCATGAGTATGCAATAAATCTGAGAAATAATTTCTCTAATAAGGTAAGATTGGAAGCTTGACCTAGAGGACATAGTTGAGATATTTAGTTTCGTTTAATGCAAACTCGAGGAACAACTTAAACAAGAAAACAAAACTAAGGTAGCAAATAAGACCAAAGAAATCAAGGAAAAAACGCAAGAATGAAGCACTAAAAGGAAAAAACGTAACAAAAGTAAAGTAAGAGGCATCGTACTTGATAGGGAGCGCATGAGAGTCAAAGGACCAACACAGGGCTATCTGTCACATAACATGCGGAGCTTCAAAACAACACCGTCGCACCATGACCCACAATGCAAAATGAACCAATTACAACAATCGAAAGAGAGCCAAACACTTCCACAGCGCTTCCACAACATGCTAGCGATATCTCCGACATGATCGCCTAGGCCAAAAGACAATGAGCAAAGAACCTAGATGATGTCAAAACAAAGACCCAATCCCTTGATGTCCTGAAGCACAACCGATGACACGTTGTGCACCTCGATAATTTCTCTAGTAGCAAATGTTCCTGCCTGGATATGCCACCTCCCAGCCAGCTTCCAACTTTTGCAACAAATTATTTAGCCTGGAGATGCTCCTTATCGTGAATTCTCTATATCATGTTGAATAGCGAAACGCAAAGATGCAAGCATCCACACGGAGCCCTCACTAGAGGGCAAAAGGAGACTATGATTTGGAACTGGTTCGACGGGATAAAGCCATTGCAAAGAGAAAGACTGTTATACCTCTTCACTTATCCAAACATTGAAGAATGCATTTTTCACATCAAGTTGGAGGAGTCTCCAATTCCTTGCAAGAGCTACACTTATCAATGTCCTGATTGTAGTCATCTTTGCAACTAGTGAGAATGTTTCCTCATAGTCTATACCATGAGTTTGTGAGCATCCTTTGGCAACTAATCTTGCCTTGTACCTGCAAACTGATCCATCTGAATTTCTTTTAACTTTATATACCCATCTGCAACCAATTACCTTTTGATTTGGTGACATTGGAACCAAATCCCAAGTGTCCATCTTCTTCAATGCATCTATCTCTTCGTTCATGGCCTTTTCCCAATTAGGGTTTCCCTTTGCCTCTTCATAGGTTGAGGGTTCCTCTGAAATACAGTCTTTTGCCAAGTATATTGAATGCTTCGTAACAAATGTGGAATTATAGCCATACCTTTCTGGTTGTTTCTTCTCTGTTGCTGATCTTCTAGGTACTTGTTTGGAGCATTCTCCAACCTCTTGCATCTTTGCTTTGCCTCTTGACTTCCATAGCTTGTAATCCTTTTCCCTTTCATCTTGGTCATCATCTGTATCACTTCTTGGATCCTGGACCTGTGTATCATGCTTGCTTCCTAATTGCTGAGAGTCAGAATCAAGATCATACGGTAGTGTTACCTTTTGTTTGTCTTCATCATACCAAGACCTATGTTCTTCAAACACAACATCTCTACTTGTAGTGAATAGCTTGGTTGAAGGATTGAAGAACCTGTAACCCATCTGAGTTGAATGATATCCAATAAACACTGCCTTTGTTGCCCTTTCATCTAGCTTACCTCTTATTTGTGATGGTACATGAACATAAGCTAAACAACCAAAAACCTTGCAATGTCCAAGACTAGGTTTTCTTCCATGCCATGCTTCATAAGGAGTCATACCTTGAAGTGATTTGGATGGTAGTCTATTGACAAGGTACACAGCAGTTGAAATAGCTTTTGCCCATGGATAATGTTGCACCTTCTTCTCTTCAAGCATTGTTGGGGCTGATCCAACCAATGTCTTGTTTCTCCTCTCTCCAATTCCATTTGGTTGAGGAGAGTACCTAGTAGTCACTTCCCTTTTGATACCTTTTTTCTACAAGAACTCATCAAACTCTTTGGAGAAGTATTATGCCCCTCCATCAGATTTGGGCTTCTTTAGTGATCTACCTGTATGAATGTCCACATGTGCAAGATACTTCTTGAAGCAATCAAACACTTCATTCTTACTCTTGGTAAAGTATAGAACAGTCCATCTACTATGGTCCTCAATAAATGAGACATAATACCTTGATCCTACCAATGAGGGTTCTTGACTTGGTCCCAATACATCTGTATGTACTAAGTCCAATAAGTTGTTGTGGATGTAGCCTTTGTGGTTGAATGGTTGTCTTTGTGCCTTCCCAATCTGACATGCATCACACCTGTTGATCATGTGTTGCTTTGATATGTTTGGCAGTCCTAGAATCCCTGCATATATCCTTCAAGGTTCTTTCATTCACATGAGCAAGTCTCTTATGCCACACTTCAAGCTCACTTAGGGTTTGAGACCCAAAGTTGAATAGATCTATGTTCCTAGTTTCTCCTACTTCAAAAGTAAAGAGCCTACCATGCTTCTCACCTCGGGCTATCTTTTTGAAGCCATGAGATGGATCTTCCACAAAAGCTCCATGTTGGGTGAACCTAACTTGGAAGCCTTTTTCAACTACTTGGCCTACACTTATTAGTTTTTTAGTGATAGTGGGCACATAGAGAACCTTACTCAGAATGTTTGTCCTACCATTGGAAACTTTGAGATTATCAATCTTCTCCACATTGTGCTTTGTGTCATCCCCTGTTTGCACTTCATGTCTATGCTTTGGACTTTCCAAATCAGATAGAAGAGCAATGTTGCCTGCAACATGATTAGAGCATCCGGAATCTATGTAGAACAAATGATCATCTTCTTTACCTTCTTTGTGGCTTAGATTCATAAGAAGCAATGAGTCTTCATGTGATTGATCTTCTGAATAATTGTTGTAGTCCCTTCTATTATAACTTCTATTGTTTTTGTTGAAGTTGTGTCCACCTCTACGTCTATTGTTGCCATATCCACCTCTTCCACTTCCTTTCTGGGTCTTCCCATTCAACCAGCAATTCTGAGTGGTGTGGTTGGTCTTATCGCATATGGCACAAGGTTGAACATTCTCACCTTTGGCTTTGTCTTGCTTTGGTCCTTTCTTCTTCTCTTTCCACTTGCTCTTGCTTGCGAAGTTGGCTTGAGAAGTCTCTTCTTCATCTTCTTCCTTCTTCTTGCCTTTCTGCTTCTTATCCTTCTTATCTGCATATAGAGCACTAGTTGAATTACCATGATAAGAGTTATCTTCCTTTATGCTATTGTTGTCTTCTTGATTGAAGAGTTGTCCAAGAAAGATGTTGAAGTCTGGAGTTTGCACAACCATGATGAGATCATAAGCCGTCGTGAAGGATTGCCATTGCTTATCACTTCGAATGCTGTTGAGAATTTGCCTCATGATGACCTGTTCTTCAATCAGCTCTTCAATGTATGCTAACTGATCCGCAACCTCCTTGAACTTGGTAACAAACTCTGTGATGGTTTGTTTAGGTGTCTTCTTCATTTGGTTGAACTCATTCCAAAGATGATTCTTTCTTGCTTTGGTACTAGCAGAAAAGAAAGTCTCGAGGGCATCCCAAGTCTCTTGAGATGTCTTGCATCCTCTAATATGTGGTAATAGAAAGTCAGAGATAGATTTTAGTATGTACGACCTTGCTTGAGCATCCCTTGCGCACCAAAGTGTGAGCTTATCTGTCTCCTCTTGTGTAGGTCCTCCTTTGGATCTTGGAATAGGCATAGCTTCATCACCTGCTACAATTCCATAAAGATTTCTACCTTGCAAATAGGCCTCCATCCTGATTTGCCAAGCCGCGTAGTTGTGTCAATCAAGCCTCTCGATCATTGAGAGAAAGCCGTCACCCATCTTGATCTAGCTCTGATACCACTGAAAGAACTTGGAGAAGCTTGTATAAGGTAGAAAAAAGCGTTTCAAAGCGATGAAGTTTGGTCGAGCCAACCGACACAAGACCAACCCTTTAGCTTATGGAGACTCAAATAGACCTTATAAGCATATGATAAGTGTAAAGAAACACCCTATGTACTTTGGAGCATCAAGAAGAATGAGTCGATACAAAACAGATAGGTTCGCGGGTCGACTAGCTCAAAGAACTTACTATCTATGGAAGAGACAATGATCTTCGAATGCCCATAGCAACAAGCGTGATTACAATTAGAAAACATCCTTTTATGGGAGTGATAAAAATAGGGTTGAGTGTATATAATGCACAAAAGTATATTGAATAAGCAAAATATGCTATAGGAATGAATGCAACATTCACCGATGGTACTTCCTATTTTTCAGGAATACGTAGAGATTGACCACGAGACGGAAAAACTCAGATTTCACCCACTCGGCTAAACCAAATGCTTTGAAAATTATTAGGCATAAACTAGACACTTATAAATTTCTAATGAGCCATCTTGGACTCAATTTGAAGCTCTCCAGAGAGAGAAGCATCCTCTCAAAGATTACTGTTGGTGAAGAAGATGATGCAGAGAATTGAAGGAGCAAAACAATGATGGCCACAAGTGTATGTATATTGCTTCCATGTAATCTACATGTGATTTGAAGTATTTATATAGACTCTAGGAGTGTTCCAAGACTTCTACAAGTGGATTTTCAATTCAATAATCTCTCAAAAAAATACAATAAATGAGCATAAGAAAAAGAACTCTCCAACGGATATTCTTTCGATGCGATAGCCTTTGATGTAGATCAAATCCACCTCAAGCATAGTGTAAGCTTGATGTTCCAACAGGATATAGGGGCCATCCATTTTTAAGTGGAAATTATTTCAAAGTTGGAATTGGGAGTATCCACATGTCGAGCAAGCTAACTCCCATTAATGTTGATAGCTCAGCTTCCATTTCACCTAGGGTGCATGGTGGCAACCCAGACATGGGGTGAAAAAATACATTTTGCTCTCTTTTGAATGTATTCCCCATCAATTTTGATCTCTTGAAGGCAAATGAAGTCCATGTTTAGGCTTTTATCATGGATCCACTGGTGAATAATAATTGCTCTTGAGGGTTCACGCAACCTCTAACATTGAAGTTTAATAATGATAATAATAATTATTATCATTATTGAAGTTTAATTAAGTTTTTTTCAGGGAGTGGACTTGTCCCGCTGTTTCTTGTTTTATTATCCCTCTTTTATCTTCAAAAAGGAGGGGTCCTTACATGGGTTTGCCTTTAAGCGGGCTTTTCCATGACTGGTTGTTTTCCTTTGTGAGAAGACTTCTTTGGAAATGAGTTCAGTTTGTTTGAGGAATTGTGGATCCAATAATACAACTTTTGCTATCTTGGTTATATTCACTCCTATTGGTGAATCCATCCTCTTTGCTAGTGGTGTATCCTTCTTCATTGTTTTCCTTGCAAGTGGAATCCTTCATGGATGATCCCAATGAGGGGATAATGTTTCTTATTGCCTCATCGACTCTCATATTGTCTCATCCATGTTCTGCTACTTCAATGTTAGGATTCTGTGGTCCTGAGCTATTAAAGGAGGATAATTTGGTAGAGAAGTTTTAGAATTCCATGAAGTATGATCAAAGACATAAAGTCTTGGCAAAAGGTCAACACCAAGGAAGAATTTTTCCATTGGATGTAACTCCTAATTTTGCTTCTTATTATTCAGTTGGTAATAATAAGATTTCTCAAATTGAGTTATGGCATAAGCGAATAAGATATGTAAATGTACATAAGTTGAAGGACATGGCTAAAAGAAAGATTGTTGTTGGTTTATCTGATATCTCAAAACAAAATATGATACATTTATGTGATGTTTGTCACTTTGTTTAGCAAGCTTCATCCTTTTTCTAGTGTAAACTTGCAAAGCAACGATTTATTAGAATTGGTGCATACTGATGTTTGGGGTCATATGAGGGAACCATCACTTGTAGATAGTAAGTATTATGTTACCTTTGTGGATGAATTTAGTTGAATGACTTTTTTATATTTTCTTTAGCATAAGAGTGATGTGTTTGATTGCTTTGTCAAATTCAAAACAATTGACGAAAAGCAAATCGGAAAGGTAATTAAAAAGTTAAGATCTGATGGTGGTAGTGAATATTTTTCAAGAATCGTTAATGATTTTCTTTGGAATGAAGGTCTAAAGAGATAAGTCATTTGCAGGTATACTCCTCAGTAGAATGGAGTTGGCAAAATATAGGATAGGATTATCACAGAAATAGCAAGAGCAATGCTGAATGAAAAGCATATTCCATTGAAATTTTGGGCTGAAGCAGTAAATACAGCAGTATATTTGATGAATCATATGCCAACCTCTACAACACATAATGTAACTCCTTTTGAGGTTTGGTATAATAGGAAACCTACTATTGATCACTTGCGTGTGTTTGGTTTTATGTTTTTTGCTATGGTTCCATATACACTAAGAACTAAATTAGAGCCAAAAGCAGAGAAATTTATTTTTATGGATTATGCAGAGTATCAGAAAGGATATAAGTGTTATAATCCAATAAGTAAGGAAATGATTATTAGCCATGATGTATGCTTTGATGAGTTATTGTCTTGGTATACAGATCCAATTTTGCATGTTCAAGAAGAAATGCAAGAAGAACTTGAGGATGATTTACAAGATACTATGGGAGTGAGCTCAGACGATGAGAATAGTCATAATATAGAAAAATTCTCACCTACATCAAAAGAGAAAGGAAAAGGTAAAGCAAAGATTGTTGAGATAAGTGATGATGTAGAAATTGATGAAAGTTCTAAATCTGATTTGATAAAACATGAACATGAACTTAGGAGGAGTTCAAGAGAAAGAAGGCCAACACAAAGGTATATTGAGTCTTATGTGTTTCACATTCTGCTTTTATGTCAAAAGTTATTGAAGAGCAAGAACCTATATGTTTCGAAGATGCAAATTGAAATGTTAATTGGTCAAATATGATGAAAGAAGAGATAGATGCATTGTATGAGAACAACCTATGGCAGCTTGTACCATGAGGTAATAAGATGAAGGTAATTGGAAATAAGTGGGTATTTCATATTAAAAGAAATAGTGATGGTTCTATTTCCAGAATGGAAGGAAATTTTAGTTGCAAAAGGTTTTGCGCAAACATATGGAATTGATTACAAAGAGACATTTAGCCCATTTGCAAGCCATAAAAACAATTTTAAGTATTGCAGCAAGTAAATATTGGAATATATTTCAACTTGATGTTAAAAATGCATTTTGGAATGGGCAGTTACAAGGACATGTTTATATGGAGCAACCAAAGGCATTTAAAGATAAAAAGTATCCAAATTTTGTTTGCAAGCTAATAAAAGTGCTATATGGTTTGAAACAGGCACCTAGAGCTTGGAATCATCCATTATTAGCTATTTGGAAGCTCAAGGATACAAACCAAGTGTTGCAGATCCTTCTTTATATGATAAGTTTGTAACAGATCAATGTGTGTATATTTGAATTTATGTTGATGATCTTATTATTACAGGAAGTGCTATTAATGAGATTGATGAAATTAAGAAGAAACTTGGTAAGGAGTTTAAGATTTTAGATCTCGGGATTTTAGGTTATGCATTGGGAATTGAAGTTATTTATGATGAACATGGTATATGGTTGAGTCAAAAGAAGTACATATGTGATTTACGTCAAAAGTTTGGTTTGTCAGAATGTAAAGCATTTGCAAATCCTTTGGAGCCTAATGTAAAATTGAGTATACATGATTCTGTTCATTTTGAAAATGTAAACATATATAGATTGCTGTTTGGATCATTGTTGTATGTTATAATTGGTTATGCAGTTGGAGTACCTTCACAGTTCGTGCACAAGCCTACACATGTACATTTGAATGCAGCTAAGCGTGTGATACGCTATTTGAAAGACACTTTGAAGGAAGGTTTATTTTACTCACAAGATACTAATCTTGATATTAAAGCTTTTAGTGATGCAGACTGGGCAGGAAATAAAGATGATCAACATAGCACGAGTGGCTACATATTAATGATGGGAAATCGGCAAAATAACCAATAGTGGCACTTTCATCTACAAAAGCACAGTATCGTGTGCTTGCAGAATTGACATGTGAAGTAATGTGGTTCAAAACGTTATTTGAAGATTTACATCTTCTTTATATAACTCCACAAATTTATGGTGACAATATGAGAAGTATACATTTGGTAGCTAATCCAATTTTCCATGCACATACCAAGCATATCTAAGTCCATTACCATTATGTTCGTGAGAAGGTACTCTATCATCTTTGCAGTCTATGCTATTTTCTACGTCCTTTCATGCTTCCATTTTGTGCTACTTCTTGAACTTCTTATATTCTACATTTTTCCCTCCGAATGGATAGAATAAAGCACTTGACTGATTGTCAAGGAACCTATCAAGATAGAAGACATGCCGCTCCTTTTGCATAATAGATGGCGTAAATATTCAATATTGTTTTCTTCTCCTTATCTTTTTTTGAAGAAGTTTGACCATCTGTCATAATCTTCTTGTGCCCTATTTAACCTGATAAGACGACTTCTTAATACAAATCCACCACTTCTACGAGAAAAGCTCCTCCATTCGACTAATAAGAAAATGGATGCCAATCCGAAAAGGAAGACAAGTCTTTGATTGATTTCCTACATGTGTTGCATTATTTTTGAATAGTTTTTGCATTTCATATAGGTGCTCGAGTAGCTCTTATAAATGTGTCTGGATCTTAACCGGTTTTTAAAGGTTAGTTCAGTTCATGGGATAACCGACATAAAAAGTTATGGATAAGGAAGGTACCGAGCTCTTAAGTAGATGTCGTTATTTATTTGTTTTTTTTTTCTTTTGGCAAGAGCCAATAATGAACACGTCCACAAGGACAATATAACAAATGATTTTCCAACGCATACACGCAGAGAAAATAAAAAGCTCAAAGATTTGGCATCTTTTAAGATTGATGCACAAAATTAAGTAGTCATTTTCGTTAGGAAAAGCTCCCCTAGCTAGAAGCGTTCGTTCAGAATCGGCGCTGCTCAGCCTGCACACAAGCTTAGATGTTTCTCATTCATTTGCAATCATTCCCCCGACGCGCATTTCAATAGGACTTTGGCATCTGCAATCACTGAAGGCACTTTAGGATAATACGAAGATATATTTTTTGGGTTCCCTCACCTATTATGACCAAAGAGAAAAGGTGAGAATCCCATCATTTTTTATTCTAAAGCATGACCATAGTGAGAGCTTTGCAACGCATCAACTGAATAATTTGTAAGTCCTAATTTCTTATCGCCGCTTATCGAATTCAATTCGGCAATCGTATTTTATATGTGTATCTGCGTTAAGGAACATATTAAACAAATTAGAAGAAAACTGCATTAAAATAAATATTAGATGGAAGAGACTTGCGCATTATGACTTCCTCAATCGAGGGACGTAGAAGTCCTCTAAGGCTCCATGTCCTCCCTTGTCTGACTTCGTTTTACGAGGGGCCTTGGTCAAATTCCACAGAACATGTCACTTGATCGACTTAATGTTTTGGCGTAAGCAATCTTTTCGACTTCAACTATTTTATGCTTGGGTTCCGAAAAGCAGCGAATCCATAGATTGCCAAGTGGAATTCTTTCAGAGTGGGGTTTGACACGGAGACAATGATGAACTGTAGAGGAGCCCCAAAGGAAACACATATCCACTTATGGTTAAGATCAACTTGAGTATCCATAAGTTGAGCAAACCAACTGCCGTTAATGCTAACACTTGAGCTACTATTTCCTCTGGGGTGTGTGGTGGTGAGCCAGACATGGGGCAACAAAATTCATTTCAGTCTTTTTTCGAAGTCTTCTCTGTGAATTTTTATCAGTTGAAGGCAGATGAAGCTTGGGTTTAGGATTTTATCGTGGATCCATTGGCCAATAAGGGCCATTCTTGAGGGTTAAGACATACCTCTAATGTAAAAGGAAATAATTATCATTATCAAAGGTTAAGTTTTTTTTGGGGAGGGGCCTTGTCCCTCTTTTTCTTGTTTTTCTGTTCCTCTTTTTTTTTTTCTTCTAGGTGGAGAGGTCTTGACATAGGAGTTTACCCTCCATGATATCTAAGCTGATTGTTTTCCTTTCGGAGAAGACTTCTTTGGAAATGAGTCTGGTATCCTTTCAAGAATTGTGACTCCAATGATAGAACTTTCACTATCCTGGTTATCATCATTGTTGGTGATGAATCCATCATCTTTGTTGGTGGTGTATCCTTCTTGGTTTTCTTCCTTGCAATTCAAACCCTCTAGAGACAATTGCAATAATGAGATATCCTTTCTTATTGCATGATTCACATTCTATTACTTCAATGTCAGGACTCAGTAGTCGTGAGCTATTAATGGACGATAACGTAACAGAGAAGTGTTCGAATTCCATGAAGTATGATCAAAGATATTTTAAATGTGTAGACCATGGCAAACTAGTTTAAATGTTTAGACCATGGCGAACTAGTTCACTGTAAAATGGATGATCATAGGTTGTATTCACAACAATGAATCTTGGTGCAAGCTGATCTTTAGAAATAGTAAAAATCTGATGTTGTCACGAGCATCGAAGTGGAATGGCATTGACTTATTCGCTTTACTCTTTTCTTTAATTCCAATTACTCTTAAGAGAGCACATTTAATTTCTTCTCTCTAGATTGTTGGAGAGTCAGAATCAGAAAAAATGGCACCATTTGATTCCTTATTTCTAGCATTAGGGAAGCTAACAAGAAAAATCACGAGGAACTCAAAAAGGAAAAAAGCAAAGCCATCTGGAGAATGTGGACGGAGAGATATGCGTCTAAGTTTGGTAGTTTACCAAGAGAATGCCCACTTAGACTTCCCTGCACCTCTTGACTTGAAGGATAAGGAGCTTCAAAAGCCCTCAACCTTCCCCCTTCAAACATCATAGAGTTTGTGTTACAAAAGAATAATAAGCTAGAAAGCACGTGGCTCTTGCCTAAAAGGGATGATAAAACCATTATGCTCCTTATTATTCGTTTCTTAACTTTATGGATCCATTATGGAAGGGCGGATAAGCCTCTGGTCCTCCTCTGTATATCCCTTTTCCTTCCACCTCATCCTTTGTTAATATTTTTCATACTTTTGTCTATGAGAATCTTCCAACAGCATTTTTTATAGATATATTCTAGAACGGACAACGCTTGGCATGGCCGGCTCATGCAAGTCATCAAAGAATGGTGGAGATGCATGAAGATTCCATGTTCCTTGACTAGATGGCCTTCCAAGAGTACAATGCAATCCCCAAGGTTGAAAGACCCTCTATCCCAAACCTTGCACCATTTCCAAGTACGATCGCTTATAATTATGAATGCCTAAAACAAATATTTTCTAGATCTTGAATAACTTTCAAGTAACCTATGGCCATAGCTCTTGAATCCATTTTATGCTTTCAAGGTGATGTTCTCATTTCTCTCGTTGCATAAAGGCATATGTTGAAGCAACAACACACAACGACAAGATCCCAACGACAGCACGAAGTTGTATATTTCCCTCTGAACGGATGGAATCAAACACTTGACTGATTATCAAGTAACGTACCAAGATAGGGGACATATCGTTATTTTTGGATAATAGATGCCGTAAATATTTTATTTTGTTTTCTTCTCCTTTTCTTTTTTAGAAGAAGTTTGACCTTATACCCTAGTCTTCTTGTGCCCTATTTAACATGATAAGAAAACTTCTTTACTCAAATCCACCACTTCTACGAGAAAAGCTCATCCACTCGACTGATAAGAAAATGGTCCCTTTTCTATGTTCATTTATTATTTCTTTTAAACCAATCCGGAGTGGAGGCCAAGTCCTTGACTGTTTTTCCTCCATGTGTGGCATTATGTTTCAATAGTTCTTGTATTTCATATAGGTGCTCGAGTGGCTCTTATATGTGCCTGTATCGTAACCGGTTTTTAAGGGTTATGTCAGTTCTTGGAATAACAGACGTGGAAAGTTATGGCACATAGCTTTTAGGCAGATATCGTTATTCCTTTGTTTTTTTTTGCTTTTGGCAAGAGCCAATAATGAACACGTCCACAAGGACAATATAACAAATACTTTTCCAACCCATACAGGCATAGAGAAACAAAAACCTCAAAGATTTGGCATCCTTTAAGAATGATGCACGACAATTAAGTAGTCTTTTTCGTAATAAAAGCTCCCTTGGCTAGAAGCATTCGTTCAGAATCCACACTGCTCAGCCTACATGCAAGCATAGACGTTTCTCATTCATTTGTAATCATTCGCCCTACACGCATTTCTGTAGCACTTTGGCATCTGCAATCAGTGAAGGCACTTTCGGATGATACGAAGATATTTTCTTTTTGGGTTTCCTCACCTATTATAACCAAAAAAAGAAAAGCTTTTAGATAGAAGAAGTCAGCAGACAGAGGATCCCATCGTTTTTTATTCTAAAGCATGAACATAGTGAGGACTTTGCAACACATCACTGAATAATTTGGAAGTCCTAATTTCTCATCGCCGCTTATCCAATTGAATTCGGCAATCCTTTTTTTATATTCAACAAATGAAAAGAAAATCGCATTAAAAAAAATATTAGATGGATGTGACTTGCTGATTATGTCTTTCTCAATCGGGGACGGTGAAGTCCTCTAAGGCTCCATGTCCTCGCTTGGTTGTCTTCGTTTTTAGTGGGACCTTGGTTACTAGGAGGGGAACTCACAGATTCCACAGAACATGTCACTTGATCGACTTAATGATCTGGCTTAAGCAATCTTTTCGACTTCAACCATTTTATGCTTGGGTTTCGGAAAGCAGAAAATCCATGCATGTTGCTCTCATCATATAAATCCATTCCATGCTCATTGTTCTCACCGTGAACATGGTATGGTGAGGGACGTTTAATGCTTAAGATTCTTGAGGATGGCTGTTTTTCAAGAAGAGGCTTCGTCGCAAAGACGCGGCTTTTGGGTGCTCATGGTTGGAACAAACTTGGGTAGTTGCAAGGTGATTCTAGAGCTTTCATGTGTACGGGATAAAATTTTCCTAGTTCTTGTTTTCAATGAGAAAACAAAGCTCATATGATTAGGGAATCCCCTCAGAAAGGGTACAAAAATTAACTTGCATGCGAAGGGCTCTTCCCACCCCCAATGTTTTTAAAAATCAAATAGTTGCGCTATCACTTCTTCCACTTATCAAGGTTGGGACTGCTAACCCATTGCAAATACGAAAAATGTACGTAGTAGAAATGACACCTATAAAATGCTTTGACCGTGGTGCAAATGAGAAAAACAGAAATCCCAAAAACGCAGCAAGAATACATAAAGAATATCATCATAGGCAGGTGTCTATGCACTTATATCATTTTTAACCTCTGATTATCATGATGGATCGGTTGCTATGCACTTCCATGAACCCTTTGGGATTCCACCTTTGAATCTCATCATAGGTGGGTAGCAATGCACTGCCATGTTCTTTAACGCTTCAACAATAGTCCCAATGTTTATTTCAAACTCAGAGAAACCTACCCCTAATGAGCTTCGAAGGGATTTCAACATGATGCGAATTATCAATGATCGCTGGCATAAAAGAAGCCTAGCATTGATACCTTTTGGTTCTACCTAAATACTTTTTGTGAGGCTAATGGTTTCAAAATAAACCACTCTAAAGTTGCTTTCAAGGCTGTTATAGGGCATTTACCTCAAGTTTTGATTGACCATGGTTGTTAGTTGATCGCTTGGAAAAAAACCTATGCCCGTTAGGTATTCCGATTGGATTTGATGTTTCGATGGGCCAACATTCCAATTGGGCCCTTTCTAGCCTCGATAACAAGTTGGTTACGTTGGAAAGGTATAGAGATCAACCTCGCGTGATGGGACACGGTGGTTAACACATATCTTCTTTCTTTGATTATTTACTTTCTCTCTTGTTGGAGATTGACGGACCAAGAGATTTTGAAATTAGAAAGAATTTGTATAAAGTTCCTCTAGATGGGAGACCGTAATTGAAGGGATACATCCAAAATTAAATGGGCTACTTGCATAAGCCAAAAAATTGGTTTATGGGCCTTGGAGGGTGGAAGGTTCTAGATATTCTCACTCTTATGTTCTCCCCCTTTCAACTTACTCCCAAAGCCTTGATTTTAGTTTACCTCCCTATGGAAGAGCTGGAACAAGGTGAAACAATTTATCAAGATCAATGAATATTGGAAATGGGTAGCTCGTAGTAGACAAAATGATTCCATATATTTCCCTATCGAGGGAATCAAAGGTGTTAAGCCTTAGAACCTCCAAAAAGCTAGGAAGCTTTGAAACAAAGGTTCCACATCAAGAAACACCACAAGAATCAAGAAACATGCCAATGAATTACGTTTGAGGACATGACATGGCTCAGAGAGTGGACTATGAAGAATCATGCCTGTTGCAAAGCAGAATCAATGCTTGGAAAGGTTTAAGGACTCACCTTCTTATTGGACATGACTTCCCTCCCCTTGAGGGTCTTTGCTGGCACAATGGCAACACTATTCATAAAATTTCAAGATTCAAAGAGAAATGTGGACTTTAATGTCATACTTGATAGAAGATGGTGTTTGGATTGGTCGAGTCTTAGGTGGGACTTTAGGTTCCAATCCCTTTGGCATCCCCTCATAGAGGTTAAAAATCATTTCTTATTTGGAAAATACTCCACCAAGGAATTTGGACCAATGTAAAATCTAACAAAATATGTAGTGCCTCTCCATGGTGTAAATGATTCCTTCATGGCTATGAAGATTTGGGACACCTCTTCTTTTCTTGCCCTAACTCAATGTCCTTCTTGAAATCCTGGGGACAATCATGTTGCTACAGGGATAATTCAACTAGGAGCGAGCAGTATTGGGTGAAGAGATTAGTTGTTCCTTAGCACTATGGAATGCGATAAGCGATGAGACCCTTTGACAGATCTGGAAAAGGAGGTGTGCAATCAACTTTGATAGCCCTCCTAAAAGTTGTAGATAAAAAAATATCTTTTTTTTAATTCAAGAGAATTTCCAACTCTAACAAGCCCCCCACCTTTTAGACATCATAGACTGTTCTTCCTGGAGAGTAGTAAGATAAAAAGCAAGTCCCCCTCCCCCCATGAGGGGAAGGAAAGAGTTATCATCCTTCTTTGTAATCTCTTTAATTTAGCAAGATTTAAGCAACCTCTACTTTGTGGGACTCAAAGAATCCCATGGGTGATAGGATCATTCACTCGTACAATTGTTCGTTCTTTTAATTCAATTTCAGAAAGCAGGCTATTGCAACACTTCCTTCTAAAAAAAGTACAACAAATGTTATCATCATTTGAGGACGCATTACTACTAAGTCCTTACTTTTGAGTTGAAGTTTGAAGTATGAAGGTAGCTGAGAATCAATCACTTCTCCCCCACGAATGCACTCAAACAAAAGCTTGCTTCACATTGCATGGCAACACCGCAATGTTGCACGGTCAATCATATGAGCTTCCATACATCATTCACATTGATGGGTGGCACTATCACAATCTAAATAAAAAAGTTAACTCTCAAAAGGCTCCCACTCTTCTCAAGGAATCTTATGCTTGCATATCCGATTTTCAATCAAGTTTTTTTTTCTTGTTTTCAGCGGCCTATGTGAATACAGGGTCGCAAGCACTTTTTCGATTTTGATAGTTCTAGGCGGAATGATATGTTTTTCTTTGCTTTTTTTTGAAGCTCCAATCTGAAAGCACCCAACATACCCAGAACCGGTGATCACCACACAGAGAGAGAGAGAGAGAGAGAGAGAGAGAGAGAGAGAGAGAGAGAGAGAGAGAGAGAGAGAGAGAGAGAGAGAGAGAGAGAGAGAGCCTGCTAGTTCGAGCTGTCAAGCGTCCGCGATCGTGCTCCCACATCTGGTGATCGAGCAACAAGGATCGGTCTCTCCTGCCATGGACACCAAGGCCTTGGCCTCTTCTTGAGTACAAAAAACCTTAGCGATGACAAGGCTCACATTATAAGACCACGACATGCCTGGCGATGAACGTCAGCGACGTCGAGCTCGTCTTCATGGAGATGATCTTTTAAGTTCGCAGCACGAGAGAAAGAGTAGAAACCGAGAGCCGTAACAGAAAACAAAGGCAATGGCAAATCTCTCTTCAACGGAATCAGTCTCTCCCATCGAATATATTCCTATCATCCTAACATACGTCTACGGAGTGCAGATGTCAAAGTGCTATTTAAATGCTTGTGTGTAGGAAGAATGATTGCAAACAAATGAGAAACATCCTTGAGCATGCGGATTCTCCGTGAAGGCCTTTGAGCTATAAAATGAACTGAGCATGGTCCACGGAATATTTCCATTATAATGTTAACTACTTAATTGTTCTACACCAACCTTCAAAAATTCCACGTCTTTGCGTTCTTTCTTTCTCTGTGCGCGTGTGCATCTACGTACAATCAGACGATTGATGCCTACCTTATCCATAACCTTCCACGTGCTTCGGAGACCATAATGAACACATTGACAACAAGAAAACAACAAAACTGTTAACGCACATACATGTAGGAAGAGCAATCAAAGATTTTTTCCTTTTTTCGGATTTGTGTAAGTCAAGTAATACATCAAATAAAAAAGACAAAAAACTAAAGAAATAAAAGAATCCATGGGTCATTTTCTTATCAAAAGAATGGATGAGCTTTTCTTGTAGCAATGATTATTCCGTTCAAGGAGTTGTTCTTTCAAGTTAATCGGGGCACAAGATGAAACTTCTCGATAAAAAGAAAAGATGAAGAAACGACAATAATATATAAAGTCCAGCCAATGTCCAAAATGTACGATATGTGGCCTATTCTCATAGGTCCGCTTCAAAACTATTGAAGAGCTTGAATCCATCCCTTTGGTTGGAGATATAAGACGTCGAGTTGTCGTTCAGAAGTTTTTCTAACAGGATAAAAGTTTGTTGATCCCTTCTAAAGTTCGCATTATCAAATTGGGTATTGTTGCTTCAAGCTATGCCTTCAGCCAGCGAGAGAAATGAGCAGTTCAACTTGAAGGCATAAGATGGATTGGAGAGGAGGTGCGATGTGTTGGCTATGGCAGTAGGTGACTGGATGACTATTCAAGAATTAGAATCCACAATTAGCTTGATGATTTACAACTTCTCTTATTTTTGAGACTACTTTTCTTTAGTCATAGTCATGAGCAAGTAACCTTGGACACGATGAAGCGCTTGGGATGGGAGGCTCTCCAACTTCGGGGACAGGATTGTAGTCTTTGAGATCCCTTCAGGTGTGGAGCTCTAGCGTTCATGTCATCTCCACCATTCGTTGATGAGTGTAGTCCGTTCCGAATAGTTATCTAATCGTTAACCAATTAGCCTTCAAGTTGTTCCTCAATTGTGATGAACAGCGCAAGCTATGGCGACATAAATTTTCACAGACTCGATGATCGATGATGATCGAAGAGAGAGAGACAGGGAATCTTCGTGCTTGCACGGTGCAATAACGGTGAACCATTTCATTTTGGTTTTTGTGTTTTTAACACTTTTGACACATCATCAAATCTCCCCCTCAAGCTCAAAATGAGCTGGACTACAAAATGAAAGAAATACATATGTCCATACAAGATGAAGTAACATGAAATGAAATCTAAATACAAACTAAAGCTTTGTAACTTCTAAAGCTTCTCTGAATTAGATGAACTTTTCTTTGGAAAAAGCTTTCGTGAAGATATCCACCACTTGTTCTCCAGTGTTGATGTGAATCAACCTCACTTCTCCTTCGATGACCTTCTCACGAACAAAGTGATAATGAACTTCGATGTGGTTCGATCTTGCATGATAAACTGTATTCTTTGATAGCATTATGCTGCTCAATTTGTCACAATAGATGACCACCTTTGCGTCGATGTAGAATCCCATGTCTTCGAGTAGATACTTAATCCATGTTGCGTCACGAACGCCTTATGTAATGCCTCTATATTCAGCTTCGGTACTTGACAAAGCGACAGTTGGTTGCTTCTTGCTACTCCAAGAAATGATTGCACTTCCAAGTGAAAATGAAAATCCACTCGTTGACCTTCGATCCATGACATTTCCTGCCCAATCTACATCTGTCTATGCATATATACATGGCTGAAATTTTCTCTCATAAAACAAGCCAAAGTTGCATGTTCCTTTCACATATCGGAATATGCATCGCACTACATCCAAGTAAACTCTACATGGCTTATGCATAAAATGAGTCACCAGACCAACTGCAAAACTCAAATCTGGTCCTGTCTTTGTTACATAAGTCAAACTTCCAACCATTTTCCTATACATATTTGCATCATGCAAGTACTTTCCATCATCCATAAGCTTAACATTAGCATCAAGTGGCATATCAACAGGTTTGCAAGCACTCATACCAAATCTCTCAAGCATTTCTAACATATAATTGTGTTGTATCATCCAACTTCCTTCTTTCATTGAAATTACTTTAATTCCCAAAAAGTATTTTAACTCTCCCAAATCCGACATCAAAAATTCAGATTTTAGTTGCTTTTTCAAATCAGCAATCCTCTTCTCATCATTGCGAGTAATGATCAAATCATCGATATAAATCACTAATAGAATCTTTTTGCTTCCTTGATTCCATACAGAGAGTGAATAATCAGCCTTTGATTGCATAAATTTCAAATCCAACAACTTAGTGAATCGTTCACACCATGCTCTTGGAGCTTGTTTCAAACCGTAAAGCGCTTTCTTTAAGTTGCATACATAGTGAGGATATTTTGGATGCACATAACCTTCTGGTTGCTGCATATAGACTTCCTCATGTAATTTTCCATTCAAAGATGCATTCTTAACATCCATTTGATACAATTTCCAATTGTTCATAGCAGCCCATGCAATCACGCTTCTCACCGTTGTCATTTTCACAACTAGACTAAACGTTTCATCATAATCCAATCCATATACTTGTGCATATCCTTTTGCAACTAATCACACTTTAAATCTTTCCAATGAACCATCACTTTTGCACTTCGCTTTGTATACCCATTTACATCCAATAGCGTTCTTATTCGGTGGTAATTTCACTAAATCCCATGTATCATTCTTCTTCAATGCATTCATCTCATCATCCATTGCTTTGCACCAATCTTCACTTTTTAATGCATCATGAAAATTCTTTGGTTCTTCATGCTTAGTTCTTTTTGTCATGTATGCATAATGAAGCTTCATAAACTTATTGTATAGATTTAATCTATCCACTCGATGTTTTACTCTCGTAGATCATCTCAAAGGTGTTTCTTCATGTGTCTGTTTCCTTGCATGTGGGGAAACATATTTCTCCTTCATATTTTTCAATATTCTATGCGTAACTATCTCATCTTCAATATCTGAATCAGACATGTATGTATCTTTTCCTTTCTCCTTTTTTCTTGCATAATCTTTTGCATTTTCACTCCATGATATTTTAGGTGTAGGAAACTCATATGAACCATAGTCTTGAATCTCTTCATGGTCAAAATTCCTACAACTTGTTCCTGGCTCATCATGAACATTATGCATAGAATCATCCATGTCATTCTCTATCACATCCCTATCTTTGGGTGCGTACCATGATGCTTTTTCATCGAATATAACATCTCTACTGACTATATATTCTTTTGTAACAAGATTATAACATCGATATCCTTTCTTTTCTTTTGAGTATCCAACAAATATGCATTTTTCATATTTTGCCTCAAACTTATGTCTCAACTCAGTAGGCACATGCACATAACAAATACTTCCGAAAACTCGTAAATAGATAACATTAGGGTTATGCTTCCATAGCCTCTCATAAGGAGTCAGATCATGAACCATGCCTGTGGGAGCTCTATTTATAACATGCATAGCCGTATGACAACTTCTGCCCAAAACATAATTCTAGACTCGAGATCTTTGGCCACACAAACGAATGAACCAAACGGTGTCCGATTTTAGATCTGTCTGAACTGGCCAGACCCTCGGATCATAGACTTTACTTTATTACATTCTTCCCCCCTTGGAAAATATTTTCGTCCTCAAAAATAGAGCTATATACATACTGTAGGAAACCCCCGAGCCTCATGTTCTAGAACTGGAAGAACATGGTCATGTTCTAAAACTAGAAGAACATGTCTCATCTCTGTGGTGGCGTCCCTACCCAAATGATTCAAAACACTATCTCTTTTTGCACTTTGATGAACCGAACAAAGTACAATCTAGTGAAAGAATAATAAGGGTGGATTTAAACACATCCGTGGTCAATTCATATTTTCTAGATGTGTGATATAGGCACAAACATATGAATTGGGTGGATTCAACTTACGTCCATTGCTAGGCATGACTGGTGCATGGATTTAGTAATGAAGGTGGGATTCTTATCCCTTGCAAGACTTTGAGAATTCTTGATTCACTTGAATTTGTTTTGAAGAAATTGAAGTTTGGTTGTCTCAAACATCTAACTTGGATGTTTGTACAATGGTTAACTCTAATCCAACAGTTACTTAATTTTTTCACCCGACTAGAGGACTACTTTGTCCAAATGGGTTACAAGATCCTATGTAAACTATAGGAGAAAGTTTACCATTTCTACTGAGTCAACCATACTAAATTGACCAATTCAAATTCAAAATGAAAATTGTCCATTTTAGGACACTTTTCTCAAAGACTTTAACTGAAAGTTCTTGGGAATTGTCAATTTGATGAGCCATTCCTAACTTCTCTATTCTAGAGTATATTGGACTCTAGGAAATCACTTATGCTATTTAACTTGAAGCAAACTCAAATGAATAAGTCAATCTTGAACTTAACATCTTTCGATGGTTTGAAAAGGTTCTTGTACATAACATTAGGATGTATAATTTAGTTATCTAGTTCTAACCGACTAACCCTGGTCTTTTACAAAGGAATCAGATACTATATCTGAACCAATTCCAAAAGATTTGGAAAGCGGAAAGAAAGAACTAAAAACTCTGTAGAACCAATTCATACTTCGAAGATACGTAAACTTGCTATGAGTCAAAGTCTAGATGACTTAGGACTTTTAATTTCTTGAAGTTCTGTTTCAATAGGATATTGAAGCATTTTTTCTATCTTTAAAATAAATAAGCTGGATTCTCAAAAAGATTCAAAGAAAATCAAAAACATCATCCAACCACAGGATACTAGTGTGGCAATTACCATCAGTGTGTCGACCCATTGAGGTTCTGTTGATGAGTTTTGTATTCAAATAATGCTTCACTTGAGACTAAGTTCATGTCAGATTCAGACTTTTTGACTCCTTGGCGTGAATGCAATTCTTCTGCATTTCTTTGAGTCAAAAGAGTGATTTTACCAAGTTATACTAGGAACTTGATGCTTGACTTAGTCAATAAAATTCCTTAATTAAAAAAGAATCAAAGTCCAACTTCTTTCATAAATTTATGAAATATTTCCGAATATACAACTTTATCTTGAAGTGTTTTAAGAAGATCTTGGAAGTTACTTACTTCATATCTTCTGTTTCTTTATCTTGAAGTTACCTTGAAGTATCTTGAGATACTACTTTTGTCCTCCTTTAATTTAAACTCCTTCTTTGAAGTTTTAATTCCTATGAGGATCAAACCTCAAGATCCAATCTAGGACTAAAAGATAATTATCATCCCACGGTCCAATGTCCCATACCATCTTTCTTATATCAATCTGAGTATAAAATCTGGTGTCCCATACCACCCTATTTTATATTCACATTAATGTGTGGGTGATTCTTATCCTAAAGTCTAAACATCTCCTGATAGAGTACCTTATCTCTTCAATTCTTTTACGAGAATTTGGAAGTTTGAGGCATTACCTCTAACTAGATTTTCTAGGTTTTGATTCCTTCACATGATGGCATCACAATCATGTGCTTTGCCTTGGAAACTTGAAAACCTCTTGACAGAATATGAATTCTTCTTTGCTAGGGTTTTCAAATGAAAACCAATCAGAATTCCAAGTGCTTGAATTTTCATAGATTCAAGTTCAATTGGTTTGTCCCTGACCAATTTGTAGTGACAAGAGTTTTTCACTTCTTGTCTTTAGATTCCTTACTTCACTGATGCTTTAGGTACCTACCCTGGGGACTTTATATAGGAATCTCTCTACTGCCTAAGTCTTAAGCGTCCGCTCATGCTCTTTGGATTTGTACCAAAATCCCTTTAAAGATAGGCAAACATTATGTTTTACCTTCCACAGACTTAAGTACCGTTTTCACAGTTGCAGACTACATTCTTGGAATTTATTTACTCTGTTCAGACTTGGAACAACTTACTCTTTTCACTTTTCCATTGGATAAATGGAACTTGAGTGAATATATCCAAAAGGAATTTTATTGCCAATACTTGGGCAATCTACAGAGTAGTTCCAATCGCATATTCCTGGACAATCATGGCCAAGTTTGATCAAGTTTGGTTGATCTTGCGACTAGAATAAAGACTTAGTCTTTATCTTTAAGATCTCCTGAACTATCTAAAGCTTCTTTGCTTACCTACAGGATTTTTAGAGATCTTTCCCTTACTCAAGTCCAGGCATACACTAATGCCTCTGAAATTCCAAAACTAAGATTCTTTGATATAGCTTTGGGTTATATCACAATTCGGAATTTAAGTATCACTTCTGGTGGTTTGGACTATCCAGGGAACTACTTATTGTTGAAAGAGTATGAAAGATTTCATTCTCAATACTGGAAGAATGCTATTCTTTAAAGACTTGAGATTCCTTCTAGGGAATCAAATATCTTGAGCAAATGATTCATCTTGGAATCTTTTGCAATGTAAGAAGGATATTTGAAAGAAATTCTTTCAAATAATATCCAAAAAAATTTATTGATTCAATTGTATTCATTCCTTGAGTATCAAACTAGAGACTAAATATCACTCTTTGGATATGGTTTTCCATGTCCATATGAAAGTTTAAGTTTGGACTTTCATTTATGTGATATTGACTCCTATTCCTGAGTTTGATACAAATTTATTATTATTGGTCAATCTTTAGATGTTACTAGAGTCCTTTAAAGATATTTCACCAATCAAAATTATGTTGAAAGTCCAAGCATCTATTGATTATTGATCCAATAGTAATGCTACTATAACTTTGAACTTTATAGCCTGTTTAGGAAATTTCATGGATTGTAAATCCATTTCTTGGAACTTTCTATTCCTAAATAAAAAGTTCATACTTGCTTCAAGTCCTTAGGAACTAATCTTATTTCCTAAAGATTGCTTAGCTAGTTGCATCTTTTACCAGAAATGCAACTATAGAACCTAACATCCTTTTATTGACGTCAAGGATCAATTAATGTTGAGGTTTAACCTTTGATTTCCATCACTCCTTGGGATGAAATCAGATGAAAACTTATAAATTTCATAGTTTTCTTAGCACCTTTATATCTTGGCTAAACATCTATATCCTAAAGAGGCTTTGCCTTCATCATTCCTTGGTCCTAACATATACTATGAATTTATGTGTACTTTGGGAAGAGTTCATGAATCAATTAAGATCCTCTACTTGGAACATCTGCCTTCCCAAAAATAAATTCATCTCGAACATGGTAGGAGAATGATCTCAATTCCTTAAAGTCACTTACCGAGGTTTCATCGTGAGATACAAATCTTGAAACCACAAAGAAACTTCTTAGAACTTTCAAAATCTTCTAAATAGAAGAGTGTTCATTGAACTTGTAAACATAATTAAAGTTATCATCCAATCTTGGGATGCTTGAGAAGTTACATAAATTACTTAACTAATCAACAAAAGCTTATCCGCATGAATTTCTAAGTATCTCCTATACTTAGAGTGTTCATGCCCCCCTAAGTACATCCGGAACTTAGAGTCATCATACATCACAAAAGTTTTGCAAGCAATTAAATTTTCTTGGTCATTAAGAAAATTTAATACTTAACTTTATCTTAGTACTTATTTATACCTCGTAAGACATCAAACATACTTAGTTGCTATTACGTATTTATTTTTGATAACAGAGTATCAATGCGGGAAGGAATTGACTAATTTCTTGAGTTGCAAACTAGAACTAGTATATCTTTGCAACTAACTAGTCCTCTGTCTTCCCGAATGTCAAACCGTAAGCTTTATAAAGTAAGCAAAATACTAAGGGAGTACATTTTCATATCTACTTGCAAACAGCATCCCGTTCTATCATGCAAATGCATGTGCCTACAAGCAAATCCATATGCTCACATGCGTATGCATGCATGTTCTTTGCATGCCCAAAAAGAAAATTGCAACAATCATGCATGAGCTTGATGCATGATGTTTCCTTGTACTAAGAATTTCTATCATGAAATCTTGATGCATGTATATCCTTTCCTTTGTTATAATGCACTATGATATAAAAACATATCCTCGTGGTGCAATAAAAAACTTTATTTAATGGAAAGGAAATCTGGAATTAAACTACCAAAATACATTCTTTGATGCACAAGGATTCTTTTATAAACCAAGTCTTTTCTTAATGCAAACTAATGCTTGGAATGAGAAGTGGATTGTTTCATTTTCCTAATCTAGACTTAATCGATTGAAATCTTGACTATTTCAATGTGCATCTAGGATTAAGTATATAATAATGAAAACAAGATAAATCAAGAATTAAGGCCAAGTAGAAACTCGAAAATACTTAGCTTTGATCATAGCTTCATCCATCCTCTGATCCTCATGAAAAAATGATTCTTCATCTTGGTTAGCTTTAGTCTCCATACTTTGAAGAATCAGTGCATGCAACATCCACCATGGATGCATGTCCTCTAGCTACATGGTCTTTGTATTACACACCCACTTCTCAATGGGCGTAAGATAAGGAAGAGGATGCAGTATGGCTTGATAGAGGCTCCTTGACTCATTGTATTTCCTCCCTACTTTGTATTTCCCATAATACTTGAAAAAATTGACTTCTTTTCTATGTCCTTCTTTTAAGGAGCTCAAGAAGAAGCCATAATCCAATTAAACTTGGCTCGGGATTAGCATAGATTACACAGAACCAAAACAATAGAAAATATGTAGAGAATATTTCACCGATTGCCTTTACTACAATGGATAAGACGTTGTAGCCTGCTTATCAAGGTCGCGGGATCCATTCCGCCAGACAATCAGCTTTTATCTCTCTAATTTTTGAGTTCAGCAACATAGAATAAAGATCAGAGGAAGCTCCGAACTGGTTGGCGCGTTGGATGTGGCAGCTACTACTCTACGCACAGGTGTAGAGTTCGATTCCCAAAAGTTATGGTCAGCATGCGCTTCTTTTGGACTTGTTCAACACCAAACTGGAATCAAAAGCACCTTGCATCTTTAATTACATCAAGAATCATCGCTTGGACTCGTCGATAGAGGAAAAGCCTCCAATCAGGGAGGTTAAGGGATGAAATCCCATCGCCGTGCCAAGATTTATCTCCTTCTTGCTGCTTGAAGAAGTCTTTTTACAGTGGGAAACTGCCATCAATAGCTCCTGCCGCTAAAGGAGCTCACGATTGGCGCTTGGATTTGTGGTTAGGATAGCTTTCTCACGACAGACAGGTGTCGGGTTCGAATCCCATTGTCCTCAAAGAAGTTTTGTACTCCTTTTTGCTCCTTGATGCTCTATGCCAAAAAAAAAAATTCATGCCGTCGGTTGCAGGTTGCGAACAGCTGTTTGGACTTGTGGATAGGTGAGCGGTCTCCTACGCGGGGGACATGAGTGCGTGCTCACAGCAGAGGTTAATCATTTTGCTACTCTTAGCTCCTAAGCTAAAGCCATCACCGCCAAGATAACTTCGGTATGCTATTGAAGACAGCCGCGAACGGGTATTTGGCAAGAAGTGCACACAAAAAGTAATGAGCAAGAAGCTATGGAGAGAAAGATGATGAAGCCCACTCCAAGGTCACCATCGAAGCTCTGATACCAATGCAAGAGAACAAGGATTACGACCACCACATGCTTGAGAGATGACTCTCCTCCCAACCAAATGCCTCTATATATAGCTCTCTCCAAGGGACTGCCTGCAAGGGCACGTGGATACTAACCATCCAAGTGTCAGCCATGTAACTACATGTGCGCCAAGTGTCCTAGTTAGCCAGAGTTAACTCCAGTGGATGCTTCTAGAAGGTTCTAGATCTCTTTGGGCAAAACACTCTCCCCATGTAGCCCATGGGGGTTGAACCCAAGACCTCTTCCTTCACACCCTTGAGTCTTAACCACTAGGCTAAGTGGATTACTTGGTTACAAGAGTAAATGACTACCGGTAAGTCTAGACTCGAGATTTTTGGCCACACAAACGGATGACCAAACAGTGTCCGATTTCAGATCTGTCTAAACCGGCTAGACCCTCGGATCATAGACTTTGATTTATTACAGTAACCAAGCAAAAAGTATGGCTAACTATTGTAAGTACAATTTCTATTCTTTGTATATCATTTGAATTGTGTTAATTTCATTAGATAGCATACTCACACTTATTGATATGCACTTATACACTTATACATGATGAAGATGCACTTTCACACATCTACACATATGCACATGCACATACACACACATATATACACACGGATACATGTGCACATACACTTACACATACACACACATACACATGCATATGCACAATACACACACATACACATGCACCTGCACATACTCATACACACATATACACTTACACATGCACATGCACATACATACATATACACACACATACACATGAACATACATACATATACACACACATACATATACACTTATGTACACACATGAATCAATTATATAACTAAAGTATTAAAATACATGCTTAATATAAACAATAATAACAATCAATAGAACAAAACTCTTGATTACTTAATACCATACACACAATTCAAAACATAAGTGAAATGAAAAATATATAGATAATATATATATATATATATATATATATATATATATATATATATATATATATATATATATATATATATATATATATATATATATATATATATATATATATATATATATATATATATATATATATATATATATATATATATATATATATATATATATATATATATATATCAATGTAAATACATATAATCCAATGTCATAATCAACTAGAATCCTAATCATCATGATGATGATGATGATCATCATCATCAGCAGCATCATGATCGTCCTGATCATCCTCATCCTCATCATCATGATCACTTTGTGACGATCGAGATCATCCCTCTTGTGTCTGTCTCTCCACCTCATCCATATCTGCCTCTCCATAATACTCTTGTATTAAATATAACAAACATAAATAAGTAAAACAATTAAACCATTCATAAAAATAAAATAATTATATAAAATTTAATAATACTCACAAAGGCAATTAAACCTATTTCCACTCCCATGGAGACAAGTTTACGATTGAATCTTCATGACGCTGGAGATGCATTTGATGCTGTTCTCTATCAACAGGCTATTGGATGCGTGATTTACTTATGCATTACTCGGCTAGATATTCAGTTTGCTATCTCACAGATGAGTAGGTTTATGGATTGCCTAGGTGTCAACCATTGGCAGACAATTAAGCCCATCTTTTGCTACTTGAGTGGTACTCGATTATTTGGATTGTTTTATCCTAAGGGGGGATCACTACTACTAGATTTGCATGCTTTTTCTGAGAATAATTGAGCTGGTAACTATGACACTCGTGTGTCCACTAGTGGCTTTTGCTTCGTGCTTGGTAGCTCATGTATATCTTGGTTGAGCAAGAAGCAACCTACTATGGCCACTTCTAGTTGTGAGGCTGAGTATAGGGCAACTTTCACAGCGACTGTTGAGTGTGTGTGGCTTAGATACCTTATGGCTGATTTGGGTATTGGTCAGTCTTTTGGCACCACCATCTTCACTAACAGTGGGAGCGCATTGGCAGTTGGGAGGAACCCTGTGTTCCATGCGCGCACTAAGCACATTGAAGTGCATTATCACAATGTTAGGGAGAGGTTCTCTACTAGAGAGATCAGCTTCGCATATATGCCCATTTAGGAGAACATTATAGACCTTTTCATGAAGGCTTTGCCTAAGGAGAAGTTTGAAGCTTTTCGCAAAGCTTTGGGCTTACTTAACTTTGTGGATTGATTCCACATAGCTTGACACTTCCTTATTCATGAGTGCCAGATTCTCGTTCGCCGCATCACTCTCAAGGGGGATTGGTTGATATATGTAGGTAGTGATGTGTGTGAACACTCTAGGACTGCTGGGGCACTTTTGCCCCTCTTTAGGAGGTTATCTCCCCTCCCTTGTATATACACCTATTGCCCGAATGGGCTACTTATCTTTGTACATTCGAGTGGTAATACATTCAGTTTTGTGTGTTGTGCTCCAAGCTTCTTCTTTTTTGTCGTGTTGTTCGCGTGCTTCTGTACACGTCTAACTCCAACAATTTTTTGATCTCATGCATATCATATATTGCATCTCTTGATGTTGTGAGTGAATAAAAGAAGATTTTAAATTGCAATTAGAATTGATTAGAAACATTAGTAGAGATGTGTGGACTTGACAGAATAGATAAGATGGCTTATAGCCATTATGAGGACCTAGATAGGACAATCTTACTTGAAGCTCTTAGTAGAATGAAGGCCTTTTTTTATATAGATAGGCCATGTGATGTTCTAAAAACATTTAGGAAGTGAAATCCTAACTCCCTCTAGTGCATATCTCTAGACTCTCAACTTTGATTATGGGTTAGGCCTTGCCCCTTAAACAAAAAAGTTATCATGAACCTACGTTGTATTATATTTAGGAAATTTATGTTTTCTTTCACCCTGAGAAAGTAGAAGTTAAATAAAGAATCAGTACATTAAGGATTGCTGTGAATTGCAAACGAAAAATAAAGAAAAAGAAAAAGATAAAAAACAAATTTCATGATTTAGATGTGGTCTTGAAACCACTTTTAAGACTTACTATGTGGGCTACATGAGGTGGACCTATGCAATAGTGGAGCGAGTAGTATTTAATGATAGGTGTATAGGAGCAAAGTATAATAAAATGTATATGAAATGACAAATGACTTTGAAACAAGTCGATAGGAAAGATTGTCACTTGAAAGTCTAAATGATTTTTATAAGAGTCGACTGAGTTATTTTTGATGGTAGCATCCTGATCAAACAAGTTTTCAATCATGAATTATGTACTTTAAAGTCATCTTTTTTTTGCTTAGAATGTACATTTGCATGTGAGAAACCATGTTTCATTTTTAAAAGGAAACCATTAAAAGTAAAAACTAAAAATAGTTTCAAAAGAATCTTGATGTGCTTCTATTGGACTTTGCATGTTGGCCCATCGTGATGATGTGCAAGTCTAGTGGGAGTGGATGTTGGGATGAAATCCCTTGCGGATTGTGTACCAAGAATTTTCAAATTTTATTTCTTTTGCTTACTTGATGGCTATGAAATGATTAAATATAACTATTAAACTTATGAATAAATATTTGCGGGGATAAGATGAAGAGAAATGATGTATATATGCCTTGATTGTCTGATGAGCAAAATTTCAATTATACTTTTAAGTGAGTTTTGACCTAGGAAAACACTAAAACCCTATAATACTACTTGCAAAAAACACCATTGACTCTTTAACCATTCAAATTGTAGTCGTATTTTAACAATAACCCTTAAAAACCCACCATGTATTTATTCAAAGGAAATCCTAGAACCCATGTACATGCACCCTAATTCAAAACCCTTAAAGGGGCCTTTAACCCCTTAGAACCCTAATTAATTGGTGACCCTAACCCATAAAATATTGGGGTTAACCCTTGAAATCTAGTTCGTAATCCTAGAAACCCTAGCTTTTAGACCTTAGAAACCTAACCTTAAACCCTAAGAAAACTTAGATCAAAACCCTAGAAATCGTGTCATTCAACCCTAAAAATCTGTAAATAAAAACCCTTGTTTTCCCAACCTTAGGTATTTTATGTAAACCCTAGCTTGAAGTTTCATTTTCAAGTGAATGTTGTCACTTGATTCCATCCAAGGAACTGATGGAAATCAAAGAAAAATGATTGAAGTTAACATAAATTGAACTTTTAAAGTTCAATTAATGGATGCTTGGTTCCATGTCTACATCTATAGTAAGAACATATAGTTCCAAGAAAACCATGGAAACTTTGAAAGAACTCTTCCTCTTCAAAGAGCTAGAAACTTACTTTGTGATTTTTATTTGCAATTTCAATATGAAACCTAAACAAGTGATCTTAAGCAAATGAGATAGTTGCTAAAGAAAAGAACTTAAATAAAATAGTTTAGTCTTCTATTTCATTAATCATGCCATTTTTCCTATCATACTCAAGGTGAAGTTATCTTTTGGGAATACAAGAAGTTCCATGCAATGCATCTCTATTGACCCATGAACATTTCCAAAACAAGACATAAGTTCATAAATATGTTAGTACAAGTACATAATGATGTGCTCTTGAAAGATATTCTAAAGATATAAATTATCACAAGATGGAAGTTTTGATTTCTTTTCAAGTATATGTTTCAAGACAAAAGATAGAATCATTAAGCCTAACTGATGATTAGGAAAGTGAAAGTAACATCTTCACGATGTAGATGTTTAGCCCATAAAAATTTTTAGAAAATAACTTGATGGCATGCTAAAGTTTAGAAAATATGGGATACCTAAATCTAAAGATGTTTGTAAACCAGAGAGATTGTTGCAACATGCCCAAGTTTCACTTATCCAAAGGAAATTGTGTAGTATGCAACACTGATGATGATAATTAAGTCTATGGAAGGTAAAACATAATGTTCGCCTATCCTTAGAAGGATTTCTTAAAGGTGAAATCCAAAAGCATGAGTGGATGCTTAAGCACTAGACAAATTCCTATAAGTCCTTGGGGTAGCTACTCAAAGCTTCAGTAAGAAAGGAGTCTAAAGACAAAAAGTGAAAATCTCTTTTCACTACAAATTGGTTTAGAATAAACAATACGACTTGAATTTGATAACTTGGAATTCTGATTGGTTTTCTTTTTGAAAAATCCTAGAAAAGAAGGATGGGTGTTCCATCAAAAGGTTTTTAGTTTTCCAAGAAAAAGTGTAAGTCAAAGCACAAGATCGTGAAACGATTCTGTGAAGGAATCAAAACCTAGAAAATGAAGTTGGATGGTAAAAAGGGAAAATCTCTACAAAAGTTGCTCTCGACTAGAGTCTGAAGTTAACAAAAGGTAATTTATTCTTGGATATGAAGAGGAAATCAATAAGTTGCATATGTACTTTTAAGACCAATGAGCAAGCAACACTAACAAATCGACCAAAGATATCTCCCAACTCCTCAAGAAAAAACAAAGTAAAGAAGCCCTCTCCTAAATGATTGAAAACAATGGTGTAGAATGCACCTTTGATGCTGAAAATTATATGTTTTTCCTATGCTATCTTCTTCAAAGCGTGAGTGCATGGACATTATCTTAAGGGTCAGATTTAGGAAACTTCGACAAGACATTGTGGCACTTTCTGAGTTCTCCCATATCTAGATAAGAGATTCCTAAAGTGATTGAGTGCCATCCTAAAGGTAAAAGCTTTGATCTTGATGGGCCCACTAATGAGTTCTTCGAGATATTAAAAGAGGTTATGTGGGCCCTCTATGTTTAGTTTGGTGGAAGCAATCCATTTTGCTGCATCTCGAAAGAGTTTGAATGATGGGGTGATCTCCATAAGAAATCGAAAAAGGCTAGAATTTAAAACTAGTGACCTATCACCATGGTCCACATTGGCTACTTAGTTTTTCCAAGGTGCTCTCCAATGACGTTGCAAGCAATCTTTATTATGGTTCAATGAAGATGAAAACATCTTCATCAAATCAAGATTCATTCTTGAAGCAATCTTTGATGTTTGGGAAGGAATGCACTATGCTTAGGATTCAGCCCAAGACATTCTCTTGATCGAGATTGAAATTGCGCAAAGTGTATGTCCAAATTTGAGTAGGATTTTATCTTTTAATCCATTAAGGACCTTCCTTACAACCAAAAATTCACCAAATTGTTTTCCACACTCTAGTGCTTCATCAAACAAGGTTGCCCACTATCCCCATTGTTATTGTGATCAGTGTTTTTCGGCTCAATTTCCTAGTTAATAATCAAGTCCAGTGGGGAATATTCATGGTCTCTTGCTCCTACACTTTCAAGATCCCATGGTTTTTGAAAGTGTTTGTGATGCCCCCGCATTGTGGGATCTGGAGGGTCCCAAGGGCACTAGTCCTATTCACTTGTATTCTTCTTTTATTTAATTAAAGTCAGGGAGAGTAGGCATTGCCGAACTCCCTTTTACTAAAAAAAAAGATCCCATGGTTCTTAGAATCTTCATTGATGATACCAATGAATTTCCCCAAAATGACACTGAGTTGTGTCTAATTTCTAGAGTCACTGTAGTATTTTGTATGAGGCCTCTATTTTGCGAATCAACCAGTCAAACACTTCGTAATATCCCTCTATGGGCCTCACTTGCATTCTTTGATGACTAATGCATGAAAGAAGCTTCCTAGGGATCAAGCCTTCTGTTTTAGTCCTTAGCAAGATGTGTCATGTCTTTATGGCTACCAACCTCCAACACTTGGCTGGTGAGGAGCATGTGGGAAAGTCCAAGTTCCAGGCATCAATAATCTCTTCTTGGACTCAAGGAAAAGAGAATGTTGTCAGATTGACATGAATGCAAGGGGTTTTCTTGAGATTCATGATTGGATTGAGGGTAGGAACAATTAGGTAGTGATATGAGATAACTAGGCCCTCATATTGGGAGAGGAAGGGGTCCCACTTGATTATATTCTATGCAATATAGCTTGTGTCTAGTCTAGCTTTCCTCAAGTCAATTTCATACTAGAGGTTCAACCAAGAGAAACCAACCTCATCTCTGATCTCCACCTCTTTCACATGACCATGAATGTTGTTGCATTTTACCCAAGCCTACATTCTTGATATGGTTTGATTTATGTTCATTTGTAGTAATATGTGTAGACATATGCACACCTCTTGTAAAAGAATATATTTTATCTCTTGTAATTGTGAAAGAAAGAATGGCTTAAGTCATCCATGATGTAAAAAGGAAATTCGTGGCTCTAACTAACTAAAACCATGAATCCATTAGCTAAGGGAATATCTCCTAACTCTTAGCATCACTTTTAGGTGGTCATTTGAATTCAAATTCAAAACAAGGATCGGTCTCTCCTGCCATGGACATCAAGGCCTTGGCCTCTTCTTGAGTACAAAAAACCTTAGCGATGACAAGGCTCACATTATAAGACCACGACATGCCTGGCGATGAACGTCAGCGACGTCGAGCTCGTCTTCATGGAGATGATCTTTTAAGTTCGCAGCACGAGAGAAAGAGCAGAAACCGAGAGCCGTAACAGAAAACAAAGGCAATGGCAAATCTCTCTTCAACGGAATCAGTCTCTCCCATCGAATATATTCCTATCATCCTAACATACGTCTACGGAGTGCAGATGGGCAAAGTGCTATTTAAATGCTTGTGTGATGATTGCAAACAAATGAGAAACATCCTTAAGCATGCGGATTCTCCGTGAAGGCCTTTGAGCTATAAAATGAACTGAGCATGGTCCACGGAATATTTCCATTATAAAGTTAACTACTTAATTGTTCTACACCAACCTTCAAAAATTCCACGTCTTTGCGTTCTTTCTTTCTCTGTGCGCGTGTGCATCTACATACAATCAGACGATTGATGCCTACCTTATCCATAACCTTCCACGTGCTTCGGAGACCATAATGAACACATTGACAACAAGAAAACAACAAAATTGTTAACGCACATACATGTAGGAAGAGCAATCAAAGATTTTTTCTTCTTTTCGGATTTGTGTAAGTCAAGTAATACATCAAATAAAAAAGACAAAAAACTAAAGAAATAAAAGAATCCATGGGTCATTTTCTTATCAAAAGAATGGATGAGCTTTTCTTGTAGCAATGATTATTCCGTTCAAGGAGTTGTTCTTTCGAGTTAATCGGGGCACAAGATGAAACTTCTCGATAAAAAGAAAAGATGAAGAAACGACAATAATATATAAAGTCCAGCCAATGTCCAAAATGTACGATATGTGGCCTATTCTCATAGGTCCGCTTCAAAACTATTGAAGAGCTTGAATCCATCCATTTGGTTGGAGATATAGGACGTCGAGTTGTCGTTCAGAAGTTTTTCTAACAGGATAAAAGTTTGTTGATCCCTTCTAAAGTTCGCAGTATAAAATTGGGTAAGCTGTGCCTTTAGCCAGCGAGAGAAATGAGCAGTTCACCTTGAAGGCATAAGATGGATTGGAGAGGAGGTGCGATGTGTTGGCTATGGCAGTAGGTGACTGGATGACTATTCAAGAATTAGAATCCACAATTAGCTTGATGATTTACAACTTCTCTTATTTTTGAGACTACTTTTCTTTAGTCATAGTCATGAGCAAGTAACCTTGGACACGATGAAGCGCTTGGGATGGGAGGCTCTCCGACTTCGGGGACAGGATTGTAGTCTTTGAGATCCCTTCAGGTGTGGAGCTCTAGCGTTCATGTCATCTCCACCATTCGTTGATGAGTGTAGTCCGTTCCGAATAGTTATCTAATCGTTAACCAATTAGCCTTCAAGTTGTTCCTCAATTGTGATGAACAGCACAAGCTATGGCGACATAAATTTTCACAGACTCGATGATCGATGATGATCGAAGAGAGAGAGACAGGGAATCTTCGTGCTTGCACGGTGCAATAACGGTGAACCATTTCATTTTGGTTTTTGTTTTTTTAACACTTTTGACAAGTCATCAAATCTCCCCCTCAAGCTCAAAATGAGCTGGACTACAAAATGAAAGAAATACATATGTCCATACAAGATGAAGTAACATGAAATGAAATGTAAATACAAACTAAAGCTTTGTAACTTCTAAAGCTTCTCTGAATTAGATGAACTTTTCTTTGGAAAAAGCTTTCGTGAAGATATCCACCACTTGTTCTCCAGTGTTGATGTGAATCAACTTCACTTCTCCTTCGATGACCTTCTCACGAACAAAGTGATAATGAACTTGGATGTGCTTCGATCTTGCATGATAAACTGTATTCTTTGATAGCATTATGCTGCTCAATTTGTCACAATACATTAGGGCGGAAAACGGCTGAAAAGGGGCTATTTGCTAATGAGAGATTAAGGAAATTGAAAAATAGAGTCTCTCCACGTGTAGAAGAATATAACATTGTTGTCTCCTTTAACCGTATGAAGAAATTCTTTTTTTAAGAGAATATGATCTAAAAGCACCGCGAGAGTGATGAAGATTCTTGTATTCAGTGTACAATTTCTTGGTTTGATGCAAAAAAAGATATTTTTGCACATCACACAATGCATATCTTTAAAGTTCCAAGAAGGAAATGATTTTTCAAGATATGAAATATTTTTGGGTTCACGAAATTCCATGGTCATTCGGCGATAGGGTTTACATCAAATCAAAAGTTTCCACGTGTACAAAGCCCTTTTATCTATAAATGTTGGCAAAGTTTCTGAATGTCGGTTTCTCGCTTTGAGCATTCTTCTTCTTCTCGATTCTAATGGCTTCTTCTTCTTGTCGTCCTTCCAATCGTGTAACCTCATGTGAGGTTTACAACAGAAGAGAGGATTGTTTATGGAAACCTCTTTTTGTGAAGTTAAATGAATGAGTAACTATGCTTCCTAGCTATAGAGGTGCCCATAAAGTCAAGCATGCTAAAAGAGACGACACAAGAAACCATTGCAGGGGACTTATTCTTAGTTTCAAATTGAAGAGATGCGGTTGGTTTGCAAGAGTACAACATGTGTACGACGGTAAGGATCTTGTTCTGGAAAAGCATATGCAATTCCCTTTGTACTCTAAGTGAAGTTTTACAATGATCGTCTATCATTTCAGTTGGTTTTGTATAACAACATATATGTTTTTGTATTGCAGATATTTTTCCTTCCAATATTTTAGAGTGGCAACCTCTTGAATGTTTAACACGAACATTCAGAGTTCTTCGTAAGGAATATGCAGAGCTTATATATGCAGACAAATCCGCTCAAGTTTTCAATAGCACAGAGTTATTTGTCCATTTTGCATATTATCAGGTGCCATTAGGGAGGAGCTCTTATGGAAATCTTATACATTTGCCTAGTCCTTGCATCTCTTCATTAGATTGGGATGATTCTGATCATTCAACAAAAGGTGGAAAAGAAAGATTGGACTTTGGATAGCCTTGGACTCAGAGGAGAGCTGTCCAGAAGTACTGATTCATCTAGATTTTCAATCTAGAAAGATAATTGTCACTGCAAATTGGAAATTCAAAAATGTAAGGGAGCTCTAGAACACCTTGATGAGGCATCATCACAATTCAAATTCTCAATTGATGATGCAATAGTTAACATTAGATTAGAGAAAAAACATTATCTTGCATCAAGTTGCAACCCTTTAGATTGTAACAAGTCTCCTTCTTTAAGAAGCTTTTTTTCAAACTTCCATTGATTTTTCTTTGCAGAATGGTGACTAAGAATGTGACTGATTACATCACTTCAATTATGTCTTTTTATGGACTATATTCATATTGGCATTTTTTTGTTTAATTTCAAGATTCTGAGGAGGTTTCAATGGTGCAATGATTATACAGGAATTTGCATATGACAAAATGGAAAAGATTGGATGACACGATACAAGCGATACGGGCCATCCGAAATTCTCCGATTGCCCATATCGCTTGCATCGGTCGTGTCATAAAAACTTCTCTATCCTCCTCACATTTAACTTTTCTGCAGGATGGTGACTAAGAATGTGAATGATTACATCACTTCAATTATGTCTTTTTATGGACTAGATTCATATTGGTATTTTTTGTTTAATTTCAAGATTGATGAGGTTTCTATTGTGCAATGATTATAAAGGAACTTGCATGAGTAAATTCTAGGTGATTCCAAAATATAAACCAAGAAATTCTTACATAATATATCTCCCCTTTTAGAACCTTTTTCCATACTTCCATTGATTTTCTTTTGCAGGATGGTAACTAAGAATGTGACACATTACATCACTTCAATTATGGCTTTTTATGGACTATATTCTGATTGGCAATTTTTTTGTTTAATGTCAACATTTTGATGAGGTCTCAATGGTGCAATGATTATACAGGAACTTGCATATGAAAAAATGGATGGTATGAAAAAATGGAAAAGACTGGATGACACGACCGATACAAGCGATATGAGCCATCCGAAATTCTCCGATTGCCCCTATCGCTTGCATCGATCGTGTCATAGAAACTTCTCTATCCTCTTCACATTCAACTTTTCAACAAGAATAAAGCAAAAACCACACAAAATAGACATTTTGATGATAGGAACAATTCAATTTTGCTTGAACCATGCAATGAAGTCACTTTTGCTTAGTTCTCAAGAGGATCAATTCAACATTACATTACTCAAGGCATATAAATATATTACAATGTATCTATGTACATTTCATGAGTAATAAGCTTTGAATAGAAATATATTTAATCCTTCTTGAGCCTTTTGAATGAACTTGTCTCTAGCAAATCTCCTCTATATCTGAGGTACTCTTTTCTCCTGTAGACAATAATACTTTGAACATATGACACCCCTACAACCATTGCATAGCTTGAGTAACAAAGGAAGTAGCCTGCCCTTGAAGCATTGAATCCTGGGGCATATCCAAAAATTCTTAATGCACCTGTTCTTTCAAGTAGAAAAACTCTGTATGCATTAAAGGGTATTGAAGTAAAACCCATGTATCTTGAAAGAGTCCTCAAGGAGAATAGTGAAAAATCTGCCTCTTCACTATACTGCTTATGAATAACACAAAATAATTTTGGATTCAGTTTTGGAAGATAGTGGATCACTGAATGAATATCCATCTTTGTCTTTCCTTTCTTCTCTATGGTTTTCCTTGTTCCCTTCCCCCTCCCAATGTAGTTGTCTTCATCCAATATAGATATCTGTGGAAAAAATTGAAAATCTAGGTTAGAAAAAGTAAAAGATCTTTTAAAGTCATAGAAATAACTGGAAACAGAAGTAGAAACAAAGCATGAGATACGACCGATCCAAGCGATTAGGGTCATCAAAGAATATCCGATGGGCATAATCGCTTGCATCAGTCATGTTTGATTTATCATCCTTAACTTTATAGAAACATATAATTAATGTTGAAAATAATATTTATAAACACATTTAGTTGTTCTATATGGAGCATTCATTCATATAGCTATAAATATGATACTTGATTGGACACAACCAATTCAAGTGACTAGGCCCATCAAGGAAGCTTGGATGGTCCTAATCGCTTGAATTGGTTGTCTCCAAAGGAGGTCATCTTGAAGCTTAGATTGCATGTTAACTTTTTCATCTTATTATTGGTTAAGAATTAGGAGAAGATAATGCTATCATTGCATCCGGAACGTGTCAAAACCCTAAGATTGACTGTCTATTTGCATGATTTCGATACCCAGAGGTCTTGATAAGCCTTTTTGTATTGATTTCCAGACACGACCGATGCAAGCGATTAGGCCCATCCAACATTTCCAGATAAGCCTAATCGCTTGCATTGGTCATGTCCTAGATTCATGCACAAATAGGCTCATCAAGACCTTTCCATATCAGAATTTGCATGATTTCGATACCCAGAGGTCTTGATAAGCCTTTTTGTATTGATTTCCAAACACGACCGATGCAAGCGATTAGGCCCATCCAACATTTCCAGATGAGCCTAATCGCTTGCATTGGTCATGTCCTAGATTCATGCACAAATAGGCTCATCAAGACCTTTGCATATCAGAATCATACAAATAGAAAGTCATTGATAAGCCTTTTTGTATTGATTTCCAGACACGACCGATGCAAGCGATTAGGCCCATCCAACATTTCCAGATGAGCCTAATCGCTTGCATTGGTCATGTCCTAGATTCATGCACAAATAGGCTCATCAAGACCTTTCCATATCAGAATTTGCATGATTTCGATACCCAGAGGTCTTGATAAGCCTTTTTGTATTGATTTCCAGACACGACCGATGCAAACGATTAGGCCCATCCAACATTTCCAGATGAGCCTAATCGCTTGCATTGGTCATGTCCTAGATTCATGCACAAATAGGCTCATCAAGACCTTTCCATATCAGAATCATACAAATAGACAGTCAATCTTAGGGTTTTGGCATGTTCCTCCGGATGCAATGGTAGCATTAGGTTCTTGATTCCGAGCCAATAGTAAGATAGGGAAGTTCATGACCGATGCAAGCGAAATAAGCTAGTCAAAGGTAGGTCAAACACGTGTAATCGCTTGTATCAGTCGTATCGGGTATGTAGCACAAGTATGCATGGGTGATGAAGAGAGAAATTCTATGAAGGTTGAAAATGTCAAATGGTGAACGGGACCCGTATTTATAGTCGAGAAGGACCGGGTAACGGTCACATGACGTGGACCAATAAGTGAGTGCCACGTGGCAAAAGACGTTGGGAATCACAACGGCTAGATGACGTGGCCCACTCAAATGATGCCACGTGGCATTGTAACGTTGGGATTCGCAACGGCTAGATGACATGGACCAATCACACATTGCCACGTGTCACCAACGGTCAAATCATCCGAGAGACCTATTTAAGCTCTTCTATTCACTTTTTTCATTTTTTGTGAAACTCCTTGCTACCATCAACTTGCCGTTGTCTTCGCGTTTTTACATGCTTTTCAAAACTTTCCATAGACCACATTTTGTGTGAGGGTTTAGGGTCATCATGATCAATTATTTTACAACACGACCGATACAAGCGATTAAGGACATTCGAGGATTTCCCGATGACCCATGGATGTGAAAGTCAGAGAGGGCAATTCGGAGGGGATAATCTTTGTTTAGGCCCTCATAGATATTTTTGGTATATGCTAGTAAGCTTTGTAAGACCTTCCTCTTCACCAATTTTTTATGTACACTTTTTATTTGATTGGAAATCTAGGAAATCATGCCGAACACTTCATGTTGCATAGCATGCGAAACGTTTTCTTAAGGGATAATAGATGTTTCATCAATGATCAATATAGAAATTGTGATGAACTGCCCTAGGTGTTAACTCTAGATGTGTTTTTTTAATACCTACGAAGGTTTTATCTAACTTTCCCTTATATTGAGTCGGTACTATGATATCGTTTAATTATATGCCTTCTCTAAAGTGTGGTGCTTTGGATCTAAATCATTGACCTTGGTAATTTGATCTTTCATTGCACAAGTTATTAAACTACCATAGTAACGGTGGACTCAAACTCTTGAAGAGCCATCACATATCACAACACCCCTTCCATCCATCACATATCACAACACCCCTTCCACATATTTTCAAGGGGAATTCCTCAATTCTATTGTTTCCTAGAAGCAAAATGTGAAGCAACAATAGAGAATTAGATTTATTGCCAACCCTAGGATGCAATATATCCCACTACAACAAAATGTTGTGTATTTGCGTCTAAAGGGGTGGATTTAAGTTGTTCACAAGCCATCAAAGAACCTATTAGCATAAGCAACATATCGCACGTTTTGGATAATAGATGCAGTTTATAATTTATAGTTTTTTCGTATTTTCTTGTTTTTCTCTCTTCATGAACTTTTGGCCTTCTTTCCTTGTGCCCTTTTTAAATTGAGACGAGAGCGCAGCAAGTCGATTTAAAAGAAAATAACTGTTGCAGCTTTTTCTTTATGAAAAGAAGTTGATTGATCAATTGTTTTACATCAATCCATAAAAGATTCCAATGTGTGTGCACTAATTTATTTTTGTTACTTTACATTTGTGAATGTACTCATTATTCTTTAGTTATCCTCGCGATGACCCCACTTGTTAAAGGTCGTTCGAGCTTTTCTTGGGAGTGTGGCTATTTTTCTGCTCGAAGGCCTTTCTAATACTTTCTACTAATGCTTTATTATCTTTTGTATTGTACAATGATATAAGATTCAATAGATTGGAACTTGAAAGGCCACTATTCTGTTGAACTTGGGACCTTCCATTGCCAAATTTGTTAGGCCGACCCGAAGGTCAGGTTCTATGGAATTGTGAAAACCTCTCACAATGTTTTCTATGGACTGTGGAATTGTCGCATTTTTCTTCTTATATCCTTACAACTTGGAAGCTACAAATACAAATAAATGCTCATATATACACAGACATGCACGTGAACAGGCACCGTTGTTTGGAGGGTATGTCAATTGTCTGAATAGCAGACGTGGAAAGCTATGGCTATATGTTCTAGTATACTCCGAAAATAGTTGCATAGAAGTTTTAGAAATCAAGTGACGCTTTTTTTTTTTGAGTGAGACTTGAACTTAAGCACTCTGCCCCACGGCATGCAAGTCAATATTTTGCAACAATTCTTTTTACTTAAACACCCTTCTTATAGTTTCTACTAAAGCAGTTTTTACAAGCTTTCATACATGCTTGTACAGGTCTCGTATTCCATGAATGCACGAACCATTCTTGGAAGGTATGGCACTTTTTGGGATAGCAAACGTGGAAAGTTATGGATAAGATAGGCATCAATCTCTTAAGCGCATCGCATTACTTCTATTTGTCTTTTGGTGAGAATTCTCAATCCACACGTGCATAGACAAAGCCAGAAATGGGTTCAACATGCGCATGTTGAGCCCATTGGGTTGGGGCGAAGGCGTCAACCCCTCCCAACACCGAAGAACATGTATGGGCCATTGGGTTGGGGCGAAGGCTTCAACCCCTCCCAACACCGAAGAACATGTATGGGCCAAATCTAGTGTCGTTTTTGGGCAGTTCAAACAGACTTGCCTACCTTTGCCTACCTGCTTTCATTTGTACGTCCCAACTGATTCAAACTTTTGATATAATAGATCTAAATGATCAAACTTCCTTCTTAACAAAGAACTCAAAGATTTGAAATCATTTAAGATCGATGTAGAACAAATAAGTAGTGAGGTTTATAAGGAAAATATCCCGTGGACCATACTCAGCTCATTGTTTGCGAGAATAGGCCTTCATTCAGAATCCTCATGCTTCAAACAAACATGGCTGTTTCTCACTCGTTTGCAATCCTTCTAAAATCTGCAAGAAGTCCACGCATATTATGATAACAGGAAGAAATTTTACTTCTGGGCTCCTTCACTTATTATTATTAATATAGTAGACCTTAAACAAAAGAAAAAGCTAACCGCATGAATAATTAACATTGGGATGGAGATTTGGGGTCCGCTGAATGATATTTGTGTTTTTTGACAAGACGCAATAATGGACACATTCATAGCGATCGAAGAAAAAATGAATATATTGCACACACACAAACGCACGAAGGTGCTACATGTTCTACCTTGCAAGCATTTTGAGAGATCCTTGAGTTACTCGGATCTTTATCTTTGTCTTATGTGTTATTGTTGGGGGATTCTTGGACAAGAAGGGATTTGAGTGTTTCTAGGAGAAAAGGGAAAGAGATGAAGAAAGATACACACTGGAAGCCTCTACCGGTTGATTATAATAAGATAAATACAATGTGAAGCACAATCCAATCCAATGCTTCTGTGCAAAATCCCACATAATGCTCAATTTCAAAATACCAAATACCCAAGGGACTTGTTGCTGCCAGCCTCCTCTGCACCAAACCTCCACCTTCTCCAAGCCTCCATTTGTGCACACCTTGCACCAAGCTTCCACTAAGGGGGAGGGATGGATACCTTCTCTCGCCACGCGCACACTTCAATGAGACCTTGGGATCCTTGAGGGACTAGCTTAGCACTCGTCTGCACACTTTCTTGGTCACTCTTCATGCACACCTTGCACTTCACTTCTTTGCGTCGCACACTGTGTGTCTCTTGCACCTTTCTCTCTTGCCTTGCTTAGACTATACTTCCTCTTGCTTACACTTAGAATGGTCCAAAAATCGTCCTCGCCTTGATTTGAGTGTCGATTCACCTATGCTCCTAACTGCAAGAGTATCTTGGTGCTCAGTTGGATGTCCCAAGATTGTCTTCACAAGTGCCAGCCAACGAATCCCTGTTTTGTCATGTAGTGACTTTATGCTAAAAACAAAGTTTTAATTGGGAGGCCATACTTTCACTTCTGCGTACGCTGCCTCTTCAAATACCTTCACATTTTCCTTTTAAGTCTTCACTTTGGTACTTTAGAGAGGGTTCACCTGAACCTTCCAAACACTTTAAACAATACTTTTGAACTTTAGGGAAATTAGAGAAATACCTCTGCAACCTACAACCACTTTCTCCAATTCACCCTTTGTGGACAATACTTGTGCACTACCTGTACACTTTGACACCTGCACTTCAAACACTTTGACTTTTATCCCTATTGACTTTGACCTTTTTGACTTTGACCTTTTGACTTTGACTATGGTTGACTTTGACTATGGTTGACTTTGACCCATATGACTTTTATGGGCTCAACAGTTGCCCACCACCTAATGTGCTCTACGTCCTAGAGATCTACAACCAAAACTCTAAGGAGATAGGACACCAGAATACTTTTGCTGCAAGATCTTGAAAAAGGACACTGAACAGCTACCAAGACCACCAGAAACAGGAGAGAACAAGCACTAGAGAAGAACCAAAATGGTGATTTTTGGCATGGAGAAGCAAAGGAGGGAAATGGGAGGGTAGAAAGGAGGTGGAGGGGAGGGCTGAGGGGCGGAGATGGATAGGGTAGGGAGGGTTAAGGATGTGGCTAGGCAGATTGGTAAAGGGAGGGATTGAAAGTATGATTATGGGATATAGAGAGGGATTAAATGATCAAACAATAGAGCTATAGAGGGTGCATATGGGAAATTATGAAACATAAGGTAAGATCAAGTGAGAATAGAGCATATGGACAATGTGGTGGAATAAAAGCATTTGATAAATGTGCTCAAAACATGTGGGATTTGACCAAAACGCAGAAAAAATGTGGGATTTTGGTAAAATTAATGCAAAAAATGAACCTAGAGGTGCCAAAATACATGAAAATGACGCCAAATTGGAAAAAAATGGTCATCCAAGGCACAATTTAAAGCCAAATGGATTGAACCATAAAAAATAAAAAAATATAAAATAAATAAATAAATAAATAAATAAATAAATAAATAAATATATATATATATATATATATATATATATATATATATATATATATATATATATATATATATATATATATATATATATATATATATATATATATATATATATATATATATATATATTCTTTTTCTTTTTCTTTTGAAAGAGGCGTCCGCATTGCCAAGTATCAATTAGTAAAAAAAAAGAAACTAAAGAAAAGAAAAGTAAAAGAAAATAAAATAATAAAATTAATAAAATTAAAAATAAAATAAAACAAAATAAAAAATAAAATAAAATAAAAGAAAAAATAATAAAAGAAATTACGGGGTGGGGGGAGCTACGAGTGGGCGGCTGCGGGTGGGGGGGGTGGGAGGGGGAGGGGAGGGCAAAGAGGAGGGGGGGGGGGGGGGGGGGAGGGGGAGGGGCTGCGGGTGGGCGGGCGGAGGGCTGCAGGTGGGCAGGCAAAGGTATGCAGGTGGGGGGGAGGGGGAGGGGGAGGGTGGAGTGGGGGGCGGCGGTGGGGGGCTGCGGGTGGGCGGGCGGAGGGCTGCGGATGGGCGACTGCAGGTGGGGGTGGGGAGGGGGGGGGAAGGGAGGGGGGGGGGAGAGGGGGGGGGAGAGTGGGGGGGAGGGGAAAGAGGGGATTTTTTTGCTGAAGTAATACGAAAAAGCCAAGGGGGGGGTGGGCTTTTTTTTTTGTTTTTTTCTTTTTTATTTTTTTTATTTTGGAAAATCCCCAAAATGTGAGAAAAACCCAAAAAAAATCCCAAAAAATTGCAAAAAAAATCCAAAAAAAATCTCAAAAAGTTTTGAAATCTTTTTCTACAATTCTAGGGTAATTTTGTCACATATAAACCACAGAGAGCTTCCTTTATTCATCCTATTTGGCAAGAAAATGACATCGGAAAAGGATAAAAAATGCTAGAAAAATTCTAAAAAATGCTAAAAAATTCCCGAAAATTCCCAAAAAATGTACTTTTGCAGAGGTTATCAAATGCCTTCTAATTTTTCTAAAAATGCAAAGAGCAAGCATGAAATGGATAAAGAAAACTAGTAAAACTTAAGCAAAATGAAATGAGAAAGCTATGTACAACCTGGATAAATTTTGCCGGTTCTAGGTTATCCATAATTCTTTAGTTGGCTTGATGATATGCCTTGAGCCATGATCTCGATATGTTGACTGAGAGAAACTCCTCCATAATCTCCAATTGTACTGCACTTCATTTGTTTTGTCTTTATTTTGGGCATGTTGACGACTTGATAGGGCCCCCTTAAATCCTTCCATAAAATATTATCTCCTTCATACTATATCTTCTATTTCCAAAGACTTGTAGGTACTCCTTCCACATCCTTGTAAAGCCCTGCACTTACTATCAAAAAACTGCACATAACAGAAGATAGCCATACCAATATCCATAAAAAAGTGGCCATTCACATATAAGTTGGAATATCTTCATCACTCCTATACTTAAGGGCTTTGCTTTTCTTTTCTTTGCTATGGCCTTTGACTGAGACTGTTTCACTTGAATCAGTATCCTGAGTGTTTTCCTCTTTTTCCTCATATGCTTCTTCTCTACTTGAGTTTGGAAAAATTCCATAACAGGAAGATGGGTCTTGTTTGCGATAATTTCATACGCTATATGGTTTAAATAGCTTAGGGAATAACAACCAAACAAGGGCACAGTGAAAAGCAGCTTAAAGCAAGCATATTGACCATTGCAATCTGTGTATTGTCCAAAGCGCGCCCATGCAAGCATCTTGCTTTCCAAGCATCGAGGGCTACGCGCCATTCTTATGTCAATGATGCATGAGCTCCATCACGCGTTCCTACATTAACGTGGAAGGGAAGTTTTACATTCTTTGACGTAAATTTGAAACCGCACATTTTTATGACAACTATGCATGAGCTTCACGCGTTCCTACAGTGATAGGAAAGCGAAGTTTTGTTTTTCAAAGGAAGTTGTACATTCTTTAAAATCCAGCCTTCGTGATAGCTTGAATTAATGAAAAATACAACAAGAGAAAAAGGCATAGCACTTTCACGAATGTGCGGATTCCGTCTCGCATTAAATGTGTATGAAGAAACTTTATCAATAGGGCTCGTAATGTCCTCTTTAACCATGAGTAGGCAATGGATCTGGGCAATAATTTCTCTAATAAAGAAAGATTCGGAAGCTCGACCTAGAGGGCATAGTTGAGATATTTAGATTCATTTAATGCGAACTCGAAGAACAACTTAAAGAAGAAAACAAAACTAAGGTAGCAAACAAGACTAAAGACATCAAGGACAAAACGCAAGAATGAAGCACTAAAAGGAAAAAACCTAACAAAAGTAAAGTAAGAGGGAGCGTCCTTGACAGGGAATGCTGAGAGTCAAAGGACCAACACACGGCTATCAGTCACATGACATGGTCACACATGGCTATCGGTCACATGACATGACCACTCTTTGGAGGAGTCTACAAAGTTATGAGCACATCTTTCCCTCTAGATCTTCCATAGTACCTCCCCTCTGATGGCATTCCAGAGGGTCGCTACGCAGCCAATTGTTTCACCCAAAAGAGCTTGTTTCCAGCTGATATTCTTCTAAAGTCTAATTTTCTTTCCTACAATCTGCCAAAGCATGTTAGAGTTGAGACAATTAAAGAAGATATGACCAACATCTTCAATGGACCGGTAACAACGCTGGCACTAGGGAAATGCCCCACAAATTTTGATAGCCTTAAGGATGGTCCGGATTCCTCGATGAAGAATTTTCCATAAGAGGACACACTTTTTGTTTTCAATAAGAGGGTGCCAGATAGCCATGAACTTCATTTTGCACCGCAACTGCATCCAATACAAGCACCACTTCTTGTTAAGGTTGACCCGATAGTCAATGTTTCCTTTGATATTTGGGATATGAGTTAGGTGAGTGCCATTATGCCATCTGAGATCCAACGAGCATAGCGAATCGTGTCCCATGAGAAGACGGACTTTAGAATGCTGCCAGGGAAGATTTGTGCTTTGTAAAATATTCCATTCTTCATAGGTAATGCTGACGCAAGGCTCGATATCCTCGAAGTTGACCCATTGGTTAGTGTCTTGATTCCAGATATGTTTCCATTCTCTGAAGCCCTTGTTCCAAAGCCTCTTGGTGCTTTGAGTGTTGCAAGATTCCACATTCCTAATGCCATGGATCCGGAACCAAATAGAGTAATTCTGTTTGATACCGGCTACCAACTTCTATTCCATGCTGATTCTTATAAAGCTTTTGACTTTAATCCAACTCTTCCATAGGGAGCACACCAGGTTTGAACCTTTTGGGAAAACTACTATCGGGGAAAACAAAAGGGTCAGAATGTCGAGATTCTTGCAATTCGGGAATCCCACCAAAGTCAACATGTTCTTGTTTCTGAAGATTAGTTTGGCCCACGAAGTCTTGCCATTGCACCAAGCCTTGATCATCCATTTTGCTGCCAGTTTGGTATCCGTGCAACCCATGTCCAAGATACCAAGGCGTCCTCCATCCCTTTGGCTAGTGCAGATGGGATAATTGATTTTAGAAACCCCCTCCTCTTGTGATCTCCCATCCAAAGGAAATTTTTGCAAATATTTTCCAGTTTGGACAACTCTTGCTCTTTGGGTCTCCAACAAGAGAGAAAGTAGATGATCAACGAAATGAGGAACATGTTAATATCCATCGTACGACTGGCCAAATTGATTTGCATACCTCTCCAATAGTTTAGCTTGCTCTTGAGTCTGGCTAGGACCCAGTTCCATCGTTGCTCCATAGAGATTCCAAAGCCCAAGGGAATCCCAAGAATCCGGAAGACTTGACCTGGAAAAATGTTTTGGCAGTCTTGTTCAAAGAGAAGGTCTGGTTGGATCTCGACAATAGCTCTGAAACCGGTCTTTGAATGGTTGATTTTGGATCCTAAGGCTTCACAAAAGGTGTCCAAGCACCTCCAAAATGTCTTGAGGTTGGAATAGTCATTGTGGACAAATGTGTTCATATCATCACCAAAAAGTCTCATGGTGATTTGGCCATGGTTATGGGGCAACAAGAGACCTTTGATATTTCCAACTTCCACCTGTTGCGCAACCACCCCGCTAAGCCCTTCCATGGTGATAGCAAAGAGAAGGGGAAACAATGGGCACCCTTGTTTGATGGAATGTTTCAATTTGATCACCTTTGAAAGTTTTCTAATCAAAGGGGAACCAATGGGCACCCTTGCACATTTCCCAATAGAGTCGAGATCATCTTTGTGAATTTTTGGCTACAACTAAGATCTTTAAGTGATTGCAAAATATAGTCCTATTCTAGTCTATCGTAGGCCTTGTCAAAGTGAATCTTGAGGAAAACCACACCTTGTCTTGAATCTTCCACGAAGTCGAGACCTTCCCAAATATCAGTAATGGCTCCCAAAATAGATCTACCTTTGATGAAAACCTTTAGGTCCTCGCTTAGCCAAGCTTTTAGATGGTCGTAAATTCTATTGGATATGACTTTAAAAATGATCTTGTTACCCGTTTGAAGCATCTTAATCGCATGCCAGTTCTCAATTCAGTTTTTTTTCTTTTTTTGTGGATTAATTTCATGATGCCATTATTGAGACAAGCTGAAAACATGCTGAACTCGAGTGCCTCTTGCCAAACCAAGTGGAGAGGGGTGGCCAAAACCAACTTAAAGGACTGAAAGAACTCATTAGTGAGCCCATCCAGCCCCGGGCTTTTCCCATTGGGAAGGGCATGAATGAACCCTGCATGGGCCTTTTAGATTAAAAGGTGATTAGTGATGGACCAATGAGAAGAGGGTGGTGGCCACAGTCTACTCCCTTCATAACCTAGAGTAGGGATAGGCTTCCCTTGTTTATTTGTGGTCAAAGGTGGTATCAATGACTCAAAAGTAGGTGGTATCATTAGGGGAAAAAATGAACCCTGCATGGGCCTTTTAGATTAAGAGGTGATTAGTGATGGACCAATGAGAAGAGGGTGGTGGCCACAGTCTACTCCCTTCATAACCTAGAGTAGGCATAGGCTTCCCTTGTTTATTTGTGGTCAAAGGTGGTATCAATGACTCAAAAGCAGGAGTTCTTTTATAAATGTGGTTTGATAGGCCTATAGTTTCCACCATAGCCATTGGATGAACTGAAGGATCCAATGGCTCATGTTAAATATCAAAACAAAAATTCTTCATGCAATTGTGTCCATTGGATGTGGCAAGGATCTAATGGTCTATGTTAAAACTAAAGAAAAAACGCGCCTTTGTATCTGTATCGTTGGATGGATCCAAAAAAAATGGTTTAGATTAACTCGATTTATGTGTGGGCCAGTTTGAATCTCTTCCGTTGGATCCTTGTTGGATCTGATGGTTGTGAAGCATTAATTTCAAAAGGATCCCAAGACTTTTTCTAAACCATTGAATGAATGGTCCATCGAGCGGATGTCATTTAATCCCGCCACGGAACTGCACTCAGTCGTTTATCTTTTTGTGCCAGTCCAAACCCTCTCTCAGCTCATTAAATGGCTCCTATTTTGTCTTTGTTTTTTGACAGAGTCTAAGTCCTCGCTCCTCACCGTCCGTGACCATCTCATCGAACGGATAAGAGCACCTACGACTGTCCATTTTTTTGAGAGATTTTTGTCGCCTTGTGACAGACATATTGTGAATAATCATAGCCGTCGACGCAATTATATCCAAGGGCAAAGAATGCCCACGAGCCCAATTTGACTGAGCACAAACTTAAGAACAAATATTTTATTCTGAAAACCACTAGTGGTATTTTTTCTAGCCTTTAACCCTCTTTTTGCTAATCTTAATCCCTCAAAATTAGGGATCCTTACAAGGCCCATGCAGGGTTGGTTTTTTCCCCTAATGGACGACAATGATTTCTTCTTCTGAGATAGGGGCGTCAAGCAAAGATTGAAGGTTGTGTGGGATCCTATGGGAGGAAACCCTAGAGACAACTGCCATGGAGTATGTCTATGAGGTGAGAGGGGAGTCGAAATCCCCAAGAGTCTCATAAAATGGTCTTCAATGATTCTGATATTTTCTTCTTCGGTATTGCAGGCGACACCATTTGAGTCAAGCAATAGGGGGATTGATTCCCTATCTTGTTTCCTTTTAAGGATGCTACACATTTGGTGGGCTTGTCAGCTTTGCTAGACCACCATGCCTTAAAGAATATTTGCAAATTTTCCCTTTGTATTTCTTCCTCGTATCTTAGTAGAGCTCTGATTCTTTGTAGACCCTTCTGGGATTGAGCTTTTCCTTTGTTCACTTCCTCTTCAAGTCTCCAGAGTCTATGATATGGGGTTTCTCTGTGCCTACACCAAAGACTCTTGAGCATCTTCCTGGTTCTAATCATGATCTGTTGTGACTTGTCGATCGCGCATCTCCAGCTCTAAGCTGGGACGAGCAGGAAGTGAAAGTCTCCTTCCACACTTTGACGATCTCTTGATGGGTAGAGGGGAGAGAGAAGGAGGTCGAGGAGGCATTAAACCAAGCATCCTTATAGGTTTTGGAGAGAGGTTGGAATGAGATAATGATCGGGTAGTGATCAGAGATGCCAAGGTTAGTGCATTGCAAGAGGGAAGGATGGCCCCAAAGATTGATAATGCTCTGAGAAATGTAGCTTCTATCGAGTCTAGCTTTCCTCAAGCCCTCACCCGCTTGAAGATTTGACCACGAGAAGCCATTTGAGTCTTTGAATTTGACCAAATCCAAGTGCAGTTTGGTTTTCTCCCTGTTTCTTTGTCTCGACCATCGATGATCCAGCCCTTGCCATTCCATCGATCCACAGGGTCCTTCACCATATTGAACTCGCTGCAAATTAACACGTTTTGGGGGAGCGAGTCCAGGGAGGCCCAGGTGTTCAGTGTCTCCAACTCTGCATTAAGGGCATACATGGAAACTAGGTTAAAATGAAAAGTGGCACCAAAGGAGATGACAAGCCATCTATGGCTCTCATCTTCAATGCAATTCTCAAGTTTTTCCAACCAGAATTGATTTATACCAATTGCCATCCCATCGGACCCCGAGGGGTGCAATGTCGAGAACCAAGTATGGGATGGGGAGACATGTCTAAGACATTTTTGGATGTCTAATCCATTGATTTTAGTCTCTTGAATACATATAAATTCACGATTTAGGCTAGTGTCCCGAAGCCATTGACCAATGATGATCCCTCTTGAGGGGTCAATCAACCCCGTTGCATTTAGCGAGATGATGATCATACTCCTAAGCTACCCTCTTTGCGGGAGGGGGCGTTATCCTTTCTCTTCTTGGACTCGTCTTTCTTTTTCGCAGGAAGGGGATCCTGACTTAGCAATTTCTTCTTCTGGGGGCTTTTCCAAGGAATCTCAATAGATTGCTTTCTCTTGCAAGAGGCCTCCGGTTGAAATGAAAAATACACCGCTTTTGGAATCGTCGATCAAATGATGGAGCTTTCACTATCCATGTTGTCTTCGTTACTAGTGGTAAACCCGTCTTCTTTGCTTACAGTGTAGCCCTCTTGATTGGTTTCTTTGTTGTTAGGGATTTCTAAGGCTTTGTCACTAGTTTCCACCTCAAACTGGTTCCTACTAGGGTAATCAAGCTCATTAATCTCCTTTTCCAGATTACAATACAAGTTTTTTGCAAGGCTATCTGGCATACGTCTCTCTCAGAGATCGCCCTTGGACTTCTTTTCCTTCTTCTTTTGACTTTCGTGAACCCATCTAAGTCCGTCTCTAGGTTTTTGGGGCCCTTATCTTCCTCTATGTTTGTCAGGTGATTCAATGTCCCAGTGTTGCCTTGGGCTTTTCTGGGTGCTTCTTGTTTTTGCTCTAGCAAGGCGACTAGATTAAAAAAATAATAATTTTTTTTTGGTGGAGAATACTCCTATGGCTTCTAATTCTTCTAACTAGGTAGTCTAGGGAGAGGTGGGTAGTCTATGGAGCACTCTCTAGCGACTCCGCCCAGTTAACCATTCATCTTTCGTTTGCAAAATTGCAAAGCTCCTTATAACTGATCATGTTCCAAAGGGAAAATAAGCAACTAATCACCTCATGTAGTGGTTTCTTCCAAATGATCGCCTGATTTACCCTCTGCATTTTTTGAACACCATCAACAGTTTAACACTCTTAGGGCACCTAAAAAATAGATGTCCAACGTCTTTGCATGTATTAAAGCATCTTTTAGACTATGGAAGGCCGTTATGGATTTTGTTAGCATCCAACGAAGAGGTGTATTTTTAGCTCAACTCATTTGGAATTCAATCCATGTCCATATTATCAAGCTTGCATCCAATCATGCCTATTGAAAATTGCCCTTTTCTTATGTAAAGTCATCCTCAACCATTAGATTACCTTGAGATTCAATGGCCGGGAATTGAGGCACTCATGATACGTTGCTTTCAAATAGGACCGTTTAATGGAACGCATATCTGATGGCCCATATAAGATGGTGAACTCTTGATGAAGGAATACATTTCAACCACTTGAGATCATCAATTGAACAAAACCACAAGTTTACGGTGGTGTATAGTTATTGACCACTCAAAAACAAGGGAATCCCATGCCTAGCTTACAAGATTAAGGTATTATGGTGTGGCAGCCACCCTCTTCTTATTAGTTCATCAGTAATCAACCCTTAATCTAAAAGACCCGCTGAGGGGTTATTTTAATTCCCTTAATGAAACGAGTGTCAAATCTATTTGAGCTTGAGTGTCAAATCTATTTGAGCTTGAGTGTCCATCGTATCGAAGAAGAAGAGCTGCATCGTTTACAATTGAGATTGAAATACAATTTCACATTTGTGTTTATTATCTAGATGCCGTCTAATTTTTGTTTCCACCACACACCATCATAAGCAAGACCTCGGTCCCATCCGGAGCCTCGAAATGGTTATGGAGCGCGAACTACTAATCATAACGCAATGCTAATCCCGGGTCAATGTACTAGATGCTCCTTTGAGTGAGGTTCATCACACAGCATCATAAGGATGACCTCGGTCCCATGCAGAGCCTCGAGCTGGTTATGCAGCATGAACTAGTAATCATAATTCAAAGTTAATCCCGGGTCAATGTACTCTTCTGTGATGTAATATCTTCTCATTTACTTCCAAAAATGCTTTGAAATTCGAAAAACCTTGCAGTCTTTCACGTCTTTGCCTATTCTCTTCCTCAATCTTCGTAATACTAGAGACGGGGAACCAAATGGAATTGGTTTGTCTAATGCCTCCAGGAGAAATGGGCTTCATGTTCTACCATGCTTTCCACAAAGAAAAAGAAAAGACTTAAGAGATTATTTGGTATAGGAGAAAAATGGATACTCATAAGATCGTTAGTGTTAATCCAAGCCTTAATCAAGCATTCCGCATACAGATGAAACAATAATAGTACGCAATCCCCCTACTTTGTTGGGGCTAGCATAGGTGTCCTACGTCATTGTAGCAACCCCCTCATGTTAGAATCCCAATTCAGGAGAAATTTACTACAAGACCTTTCCATCCTATGAGAATGCTTGTTCATTGATATCCAACATGTTACGAAATAGATTATGGAAGAAATAGAAAATATGTTATTCATGGTCATTCTCTTAGCCACATCAAATCGCATGCACTTCTAGTTTTTGCAGTTTGTCTTCACGTTTATTCAAGACGCAACCCCATCGTTGATTCCTCAGAAGTGAGAATGCCAAAGGGATGCCCAAAAGTCAAAATATTGTTTGTGTCTTTGGTCACTTATATTGTACTTTCATGAATAGCATGGCACCAAGATTAAGATCCACGAAAGGCAGGAATCTTAGATCTTTGATAACAAAAAGCTACACAACGAGCTACACAATAGCCTTCAAAGCCATCTTTCAAAGGTGGATCTTAGAGAAATAGATAATGGGGATATTTTCTAAGAAATGCTAGAATTTCTTGGTGCACCTCATTGCATTATGGACAAAAACATTAGTGCCATCAATGAACATCTTGGACACCTTGTAATCCTTATCTTGAGGAAGAGAGGACCGCTTATTACCCCCACTAGAAATGACCATCTATCGTACAACTCACAGCATGGGATGCAATAGAGAACAAAAGAGAAGAAACAAAAACGCTCTCTGAAGGATCTTTTAAGGTATATGGAATTGCACAACTTTCTGTTAATGTTAATCTCAGAAGAGATCCCCCAAAACATGGACACTATATTGATCAATTTTGATATGAATTCTAAATCCTTGACAAATTGTAGCATGAAATCTAGTTCTACTATATCATCAGCTTTATCAAAGAGAGTTTCTAGAAAGTGAGGATTGTGGCACACTCTTTGAAATATTATAATCCTTCTAAGATATTTATGATGGCTTCTAAGATCAACCCCACCGTGAAAAAAACTTTTTGATCCCTATGAACCCACAATTAGAGGTGAACTATGATCGGATTTTCAAGGGCCTTATCAATGACCTTATATCAAGTCGAAATCATGCTAACCAGCCTCCACTTAGCAATAAAGGTCTTATAGACTTTCATATGTCCTTCATTGAGGCCGCTTGGCAAGGCACCAAATTTTGATGGCTTCTTTCTCAATCAAGCCGAGGGACACAAAGGGGAATATCTGAAAGATCTTAATAGCTTGGTGTTAAGCCCAATGAGATTTTGTATCTTCCTTGTAGGAGGGGAGCTAATGGATTCAGTTTTCTTCCCACAAGATAGCGAACCATCAAGCCAATGAGTCTTATCATGGGGGACCGTCAAGGATCTCATAATTGAGATGTTGCCATACGCTCACACCATTGAGTGGTCAACGTGACGTAAACGCAAAGGAGCAATCTAGCTCCTAATTTTGATCCTTTTTTTTTAGATCCTCTTGTGATCTTTACGAGACGTTTCTGAAGCTCCAATGTTTCTTCTTTGGATTCATCTATGAGGAAATAAGTCCATTTAATAATTCATAAATTCTTTTTGTTCTTTTTTATTGGATGTTTTTCTAAGCTATCCGTAATATCGTTTGAGAAGATTTGACCACTTAAACCCAACAATGTGTAGGAGAGGATCAAGTTTTGGAATGATCCCCCACCCCCCCCCCCCCCCCCCCCCTTATTGGTGCAAGTGCCAAGCCTACACACTTGGCTAGGCATGAGAAGACTTTATGTGCAAATGTTTGAAGACTCATGAGAACCATTGCCTATGGATTTTTATCTTGAACCATTTGTAAAGGTCAATTGACTTGGAAGATTCATGTAAATCTATTAAACTCATGGATTTAAATAGAATGAAAAGCTATGAATTCATTTGGGGAGAATCTCCTAGATTCGTGGATCACTTTTTTAGAGAGAGCCAAATTTGAATTCAAATTCAAATTTGAAGATAGCATCTATAAAAACACCTTGAATTCGCGTGGCCATTACACTCCCCTAGAGAGTCAATCATTTGATCATTAGGAGAGGTTGAGTAGCACACATCATTGCTTACTCACCTCACAATCATTTGGCATTATTCCTTTGCCAATGTTGTTGTAAATTCATGTTTCATAATACATATACATCATTAACTATATATGTTGGTCTCTCTATCATTGACACTCAGAACACTGTTTTTGTATTGTTCATATCTCAGTCATTACTGCACCACTTTCACTGTTCTATGGCTTGTTGGAATCAGTTCTAAGTCTACTACATTATGAAAAAATTTGAAGACATTCCGTTCAGTGGATTTGGAGAAAAGCACCTCGTATGAAAAATATTAACAAAGGATGAGGTGGAAGCTGGAAAAGGGATATACAAAGGAGGACTACATCCAGGTGCTTTCTAGTTTATTATTCTTGGTAACACAAACTGTATGATGTTTGACAGGGGAAGGCTGAGGGCTTTTTAGGCCCCTTATCCTTCAAGGCAAGAGGTAAAGGGAAGTCTAAGTGGGAATTCTCTTGGTAAACTACCAAAATGAGAGGCATATCTCTCTGTCCACATTCTCCAGATGGATTTGCTTTTTTACTTTTTGAGTTCTTCTTGATTTTTCTTGATAGCTTCCCTAATGCTAGAAATAGGGAATCTAGAGAGAAGAAATTAAATGTGCTCTCTTAAGAGTAATCGGAATTAAAGAAATGAGTAAAGCTAATAAGTCAATGCCATTCCACTTCGATGCTCGTGACAACATCAGATTTTTACTATTTCTAAAGATCAGCCAACACCAATATTCATTGTTGTGAATCCAACCTATGATCATCCATTTTACTGTGAACTAGTTCGCCATGGTCTACACATTTAAAATCTCTTTGCTCATACTTCATGGAATTCGAACACTTCTCTGTTACGTTATCTTCCATTAATAGCTCATGACTACTGAGTCCTGACATTGAAGTAGTAGAATGTGAATCATGCAATAAGAAAGGTTATCTCATTATTGCAATTGTCTCTAGAGGATCTGAATTGCAAGGAAGAGAACCAAGAAGGATACACCACGAAGAAAGATGATGGATTCATCACCAACAATGAAGATAACCAAGATAGTGAAAGTTCTATCATTGGAGTCAAAATTACTGAAAGGATACCATACTCATTTCCAAAGAAGTCTTCTCTGAAATGAAAACAATCAGTTAGATACCATGCAAGGTGAACTCCTATACGTCAGGACCTTCTTTCCCTCTCGTAACTCACACACTACAACATATGAGGGGCATACCGACGTTGCATATACCGACGGTCATAGTCGGCGTCGGTATAAACCTCGGAAAATCTCACTAAAAGATACCGACGGTCAAGTGACCGTCGGTATGACCGTTTTAAACGGATCGTCGATGTGGCCCGTAGCCGCCGGTATGGGCGTCGGTATAGGCATCGGTATATGCGTCGGTATGAGCGTCGGTATCAGCGTCGGTAAATTACTGGCAACTACCGATGCGTATACCGGCGTCGATACCAGCGCCTATACCGACGGTGAATTTTTAAACATACCGCAAACCCGAGAGCAAAACTTCACATTTCTGCGCGTGTTTGAGTACTGTTTGTCTACTATCGAACTTGCGCATGCGAACCTGCATTGTCTTGTGCACACGCACACACACACGGATCTCTCTTTCTACACACACACTCTCTCTCGGCTTAGCTCTCACATATTGGTAAGTGCTGCACGTATTGTTAGCATTTGTGTTTCTCTATGCTTTAGGGTTTCTAATTTCTCTTTTCGTTGATTTTGCAGAAGTTCGTTGGCGTCGATTGTTTGGAATTGGACGAGAGACGACCTACATTACGCTTTGACGACAACGATTCAAAAAGAGATATACTTGTAAGTGATTCTTTTATTCGCTATTGATAGAGAGAGAAGGAGAGAGAGAGAGAGAGAGAGAGAGAGAGAGAGAGAGAGAGAGAGAGAGAGAGAGAGAGAGAGAGAGAGAGAGAGAAAGAAAGAGAGAGAGAAGAGAAAGGAAGATACACATTAATTTACACATGCATACATACACACATACATGTACACACATGCATGCTTACATACACACACCTATACACACATGCATGCTTACATACACACACCTATACACACATGCATGCTTACATACACACACACATATACACATATGCATGCATACACACACACATAAATTTACACACATGCATACATACACACACATGCATACACACATACATACACACACATATATACACATATGCATACATACACACAGACACACACACGCATATACACACATACATGCACACACGCATATATACACACATATACACACATGCATGCATACATACACACACACATATACCGGCGTGCATGCATACACACATATATATACACATGCATACATACACAGATGCATGTATACATACACACACATGTATACGCATGCATACACATACACACACATACACATACATGCATGCATACATACACACACGTACACACACATGCACACACATGCATGCCTACATACACACACATACACATACACACACATGTATACACATGTATACATACACACACACATGTACACATGCATACATACACACACATATATACACAAATGCATACATACACACATATAATCCTATTTTTATTTTGAAGTTTTTGTTTTACATCAAATATACAAAAATAGGATTAGGGTTTTAGGGTTAAATATTTAAGATTAGAGTTTTAGGGTTTTAAATAGGATTAGGGTTTTAGGGTTAAATATTTAAGATTAGGGTTTTAGGGTTTTAGGTCTAGATATTTAAGATTAAGGTTTTAGGGTTTAGTATTTCAGATTTAAGTCTAAGTCTTTCTGATTAGGGTTTTAGGATTTTAATACGTAGATTACATATATACACAAACACACATATACATATAATACATACATACATGTAGATACACATGCATACAAAAATATACATAGAAATTTAAGATTAGGGTTTTAATTAAATATATATAATTAAATATATAAAATTAAATATATAAAAATAGGATTACGTAAGGAAAAAAAATCTGAATATATAAATAAATATATATATAAAATAAGATAATTATATACATAAATAAATATAAAAAGAACTAGTGTTTTAAATAATTTAGTTAAATATTTATAATTAAATATATAAAATTAAATACATAAAAATAGGAAAAGAAATCTGAATATATTAATAAATATATATATAAAATAAGATAATTATATACATAAATAAATATAAAAAGAACTAGTGTTTTAAATAATTTAATTAAATATATATAATTAAATATATAAAACTAAAGATATAAAAATAGGATTATGTAGCGAAAAAAATCTGTATATATAAATAAATACGTAGATAACATATATACACAAGCACATATATATATATATATAATAAATACATACATGTAGATACACATGCATACAAAAATATACATATTTTAGATTTAAATCTTTAAGATTAGGGTTTTAGGGTTATAACACCTACATAAGATATATGCACACATACACATGCACATGTAATACATATATACATGTATATATACATGTATACAGAAATATACATAAATAAATATAAAAAGAAATAGTGTTTTAAATTATTTAATTAAATATATATAATTAAATATAATTAAGTAAAGAAAAAATCTGAATATATAAATAAATATATAAATACACAAACACACATACTTATATACCTATCTATATTCACATATATATACATATACACATATATGTACAGATGCATACATATATATACATGTTTTAGTTCTAGGTCATTTGGATTAGGGTTTTAGGGTTTTAACACGTACATAACATATATACACACATACACATACACATACACATATAATAGATATATACATGTATATACACATGTGTATAGAAATATACATAATTTAGGTCCAAATCTTTAAAATTAGGGTTTTAGGGTTTAGGCATACATATAACTTAATTAAGAGAAAAAAAATCTGAATAAATAAATAAATATATATATAAAATAGGATCAATCAAGAAAAAAGGCAACACATGATTTATAAGTGTGAAGCTTGTCAATTTGGCAAGGCTTATAGACAACCTTTCAATAGGAAGGGATATGTGTATCAAAATCTTTTGGATGTAGTGCACACAGATGTGTGGGCCCCTAGTAAGGAGCCATCTATATGAGTCTCAAGATATTAGGTGTCTTTCATAGATGATTGTAGTAGGTGGACCATTAATCTATTTTTCATGAAGCACAAGGATGAAGTTTTTAATTGCTTTAAGAAGTAAGTTGCTCTTGTTGAAAACCAAACAGGTAGGACTTTGAAAAGACTAAGATTAGATGGTGGAGGAGAATACTTCTGTTGTGAATCTGATGCCTACTTGCATGAAAGAGGCATTAAAAGGGAAGTCACGAGAAGGTATACATCCGAACTTAATGGTGTAGTAGAGAGGAGAAATAGAGTTGTTCTTGAAGACGCAAGGTTCATGCTCAATGAAAAGCGATTGCCAAACTACCTATGGGTAGATGCTGTGTCTACAACGACATATTTCATAAATAGACTACCACCTAAGTCACTAGATGGAACCACCTCCATATGAAGTGTGGAATGGAAGATGACCTAGTCTACAACATTGTAAAATCTTTGGATGCTTAGCCTATGCTCACATTCCTTCTCAAGTAAGAGGGAACTTGGATCCCAAGGCAGAGAAGTGCATATTTATTGGTGATGACCAAAACCAAAAAGGATATAGATTGTACAATCCAACTAATAAAGGATTTTCTATGAGTCAAGATGTAATTTTTGATGAGAACAAATCATGGTTTGATGATGATAGGAAAGTGAAGCTGCCTAATGACTTCGATGAAGATTTTCTATCACTTCAACTAAAGGAGCCAAAGAAAATTGAAGAAAGTGATTCCGAGATTGACCTAGAAGACTTGGAAAGACTAAAGCTATGTAAGAGCAAATGTAAAGCAAAGATGCAAGATGCTACATATGGACCCGAGAGCTCACATCAACCACTTAGAATGTCTTCAAGGGAGAAGAAGAAACCAGAGAGGTATGTTTATGATACTTCTTTGGTCACCAAGCACTCAATCTACGTTGCAAAGGATTCAACCAATGAATAACCTAGTACATTTGAGGAAGCACAAAGCAATAAAGCTTGGAGAGATGCAATGGATGAAGAAATGGAAGCCTTGAAGGAGAATGACACTTGGGAGCTCATAGCTAAGAAGCCATCTATGAAGGTAATTGGATCTCGATGGATATACAATATCAAGAGGAATCCAGATGGAAGTATAAATAGACATAAAGCAAGGTTAATTGCTAAAGAGTTTGCTCAAACCCATGGTATTGATTATGAGGATACTTTCTCTCCTGTTGCAAAAATGCCTACAATTAGGGTTTTCATTAGGCTTGCTGCATCTAGAAATTGGAAACTCTATCAACTTGATGTAAAGAATGCTTTCTTAAATGGATGGATTACTGAGGAGGTCTATATGACATAACCTCTTCGATATGAGGATGCACATCATCCTAACTATGTATGCAAATTAAGGAAAGCTTTGTATGGATTGAAGCCAAGCTCCAAGAGCTTGGAGTTTAATATTGGTGACTTATTTGCAAGACCAAGGATTCAAAGCTAGCAAGGTGGATACCTCTTTGTTCATAGAGAGGAATGGATCTGAAGTGATCTATCTATGTGTCTATGTTGATGATGTTATTATCATAGGGAATAAACTTGAAGGAATCAAACAAGTAAAGAATCAAATGAAGGAGGAGTTCAAAATAAGTGATCTTGGACCACTCACTTATTTTCTTGGATTGGAGTTAATCTACACAGGTTCAGGTATATACATCACAAAGGAAGTACGTGCATGACATGCTCATCAAGTTCAAGATGGAAAAGACCAAGTATGCGGGTACACCTATGGAGCAAAATCATAAGCTTTATGCTTATGAAGGAGATCCCGTTGAAGACATCACAAGCTATCAAAGCTTGATTGGAAGTTTGAACTAAGCAACACTCAGAAGGGTGGATATATGCTATAGGCATATTGAGCATAAGCCGAGAAGATCACATATGGAAGCAGCCAAGAGAGTCCTCAAGTACCTAAAGAGGTCCATGAATGAAGGTTTGTTTTATCCATTTACTTCACATATTGAGCTAAAGGCCTTCTTAGATGCAAATTGGGCCAGATCTAGAGATGATAGAAGAAGCACATCCATGTATGTATCATTTGCAGGTTCAAAAATCATTTCTTGGTCATCCAAGAAGTAACCAATAGTGGCATTATCTTCTACTGTAGCCAAATATAGATGTTTGGATAATGCAACTCAAGAAATCATGTGGTTAAAATCTTTGTATACAGATCTTGGACTTCATCCTTCAACACCTCACATTTTTTGTGACAACACAACCTCACTACATGTTGCTGCTAATTTGGTATACCATGCTAGAACCAAGCATATCGAAGTCCACTACCATTATGTAAGGGAAAAGCTAGTGAGCAAGGATATTCAACTATACTATGTCTCTACAAATATGCAATGTGCAAACATGTTGACTAAAGCTTTTCATGGTACAAAATTGAGTACATTCAAGTTGATGATTGGCTTGCAGGAAATCAAGGACAATGAAGACTTATTTGGAGCCCAAGAATGTTAGGCTTGAGGTGGAGCTATTGTTGCATTTTAACCACGCCTACATGCTTGATATGGTTTGATTTATGTTCATTTGTAGTCATATGTGTACACATATGAACACCTCTTCTAAAAGAGTATATTATGGCTTAAGTCATCCATGATGTAAAAAGGAAATTCCTAGCTCTAACTAACAAAAACCATGAATCCATTAGCTGAGGGAATATCTCCTAACTCTTAGCATCACTTTTAAGTGAAGTCATTTGAATTCAAATTCAAGACTACCTCCAAAACTTGTAGCTATAAAAAGAGCAAGAAGGAAGTCGCCAAAGGACAACTTGATTTGTGCCCACTTCATGCTCATTTGTAGAGATTGAAGAGCTTAATCCATAGCTCTATCATTATACTCTCATTGTGCAAGTATTCATTGCCAATGTGGTTGTAATTATATGCGAATCTATACATTCATCATTTACTTCTTCATTGTTTTGTTCTCTGCTATACTCATTCATAATCGTAACTTCAGAAGCTCATATCTCGGGTTATGTGTAACCTGTTTCATGGTTTTAAAGTTCATTGGATTGCTCTCTAAGTCTAGTTTATGAGAAAAAAAGTTCATGATCATTGGTATTACCATTTGTGAGAAAGATGCATTTTTTTGCTTATTGGTCAATCTCTGGAGAGCCCCAAAAATGGCCGGAGTGTTCTAAATTTTGCTAAATCTTTTTCTCAGTGCTCAGTTGATCAATTGAAGCGTTTTAACTTTGACTAGCACGATATCTACGTTTACTCACTATCTCCAAAAGGAATGTTTCTAATTCCTACCAAGTTGAGAGCACTATTCATTTTTTCCAGCAGGTGTATGTACAAAAATAGCAAGTTTTGGAAGCTAGTCATTTTGCAACTAGTCTGTCTTGACTCAAACTTTTGAGATACTTGTTCCAAAACACTTGGGTGACTTTTTTGTGGATTAAGGAAGCTGAAAGGGTCGACTAACCAGCTCGTAAGTCCTAGTTGGTTGGTGTTAAGCTAGTTATAGTAGCACTAACTCATCTTCAGATTGCATCCACCATCTCTCTTCACAATCAATCGCCCACCCTCTATTCTCCCATGTCTCAAAAAGAGGCTTCACCATATTAAAATCTCCGCAAAGAATGACATTGCACAATAGAGAAACCATAGATTTCCAAGTGGAAATTCTTTTCAGAGTTGGGAGCATACACGAAGATAATGATGAACTATAGAAGAGTCCTAGAGGAAGCACATATCCAACTATGGTTCATATGAGTATCTATAATTCCAACAACCCAATTGTCATTAATTCCAAGATTTGAGTTAGTATTCCCCCTAGGGTGCATGGTGATGAGCCACACATGGGACGTCAAAATGCATTTCAGTCTCTTTTGGAAGTCTTCTCTGCCAATTTTGATCAATTGAAGGCAAATGAAGATTGGGTTTAGGATGAAGTTCATGAAGGGAAGGATAGCCCTCTAATATTGAAAGAAATTATTATAATTATCAAAAATTAAGTTCATTTCAGGGAGGGTCCTTGTCCTTCTCTTTCTTATTTTTCTATTGATCTTTTTTTTCTTCTAGGTGGAGGGGCCTTGACATAGGAGTTTACCCTCCATGGTATTTGAGCCTGTTATTTTCCTTTATGAGAAGATGTCTTTGGAAACCAGTTTGGTGTCCTTTCAAGAATTGTGGCTCCAATGATAAAACTTCCACTGTCTTGGTTCTCTTCATTGTTGGTTATCAATCCATCATCTTTGTTTGTGGTTTTTCCTTTTTGGTTGTCTTCCTTGCAAATCGAATCCTCTAGAGATGATTGCAATGATGGGATAACCCTTCTTTTTGCTTCATCCACGTTCTGCTACTTCATTGTCAGGACTCAGTAGTCGTGAACTATTAAAGGACGATAACGTGGCAGAGAATTGTTAGAATTCCATGAGGTATGATGAAAGAGATTTTAAACGTGTAAACCATGCCGAATTAGTTCACTGTAAGCTCGGATCGACAACAATGAATCTTTCTCCTAGATAATCTTTAGAAATAATCAAAATCTGATGTTGTCACGAGCATCAAAGTGTCATGGCATTGAATTATTCGCTTTACTGTTTTCTTCAATTTCAATCATTCTTAAGAGAACAATTTTAATTTCTTCTCTTTAGATTCTTGCACAGTCGGAATCAGAAAAAATGGCTCCATTCGATTCCATATTTCTAGCATTAGGGAAGTTAACAAGAAAAATCACCAAGTCAAAAAGTCATAAAGCAAAGGCATCTGGAAAATGTAGATAGAGAGATATGCGTCTAACTTTCATAGTCTACCAAGAGAATGCCCACTGAGACTTCCCTTGACCTCTTGACTTGAAGGATAAGGAGCTTCAAAAGCCCTCACCCATCCCCCTTTAAACATCATAGAGTTTGAGTTACAAAGAATAATAAGCTAGAAAGAAAGTGGCTCTTGCATAAAAGGGATGGTAAAACCATTAAGCTCGTTATTTATTGTTTGTTAACTTTATGGTCTATTATGGAAGGGCCGATAAGCCTTTGGTCCTCCTCTGTATATCCGTTTTCCTTCCATCTCATCCTTTGTTAATATATTTCATACTTTTCTGTATGAGAATCTTCCAATAGCATTTCTCATAGATATCTAGAACGGACAACGCAGGTGGCATGACCGGCTCATGCAAGGCATCAATACAAGTGAACAAACTTTTTGGCAGATGCAATATATCCCACTACAACAAAATGTTGTGTATTTGCGTATTGATGACTTGCATGAGCCTGTCATGCACGTGCATGTCTCTTTTCAAAAACTTTTGGCCTTCTTTCCTTGTGCCCTTTTTAAATTGAGACGAGAGCGCAGCAAGTCGATTTATAAGAAAATGACCCTTGCAGCTTTTTGTTTATGAAAAGAAGTTGATTGATCAATTGTTTTACATCAATCCATAAAAGATTCCAATGTGTGTGCACTAATTTATTTTTGTTATCCTCCCGATGACCCCACTTGTTAAAGGTCGTTCGAGCTTTTCTTGGGAGTGTAGCTATTTTTCTGCTCGAAGGCCTTTCTCATACTTTCTACTAATGCTTTATTATCTTTTGTATTGTACCGTGATATAAGATTCAATACATTCGAGCTTGAAAGGCCACTTTATTATCTTTTGTATTGTACCGTGATATAAGTCAATACATTAGATCTTGAAAGGCCACTATTCTGTTGAACGTGGGACCTTCCTATGCCAAATTTGTTAGGCCGACTGTGGAATTGTCGTAGATTTCTTCTTATATTCTTGAGCTGTCACTTTGATTTTGCAGAGTAGGAATTCTTACAACTTGGAAGCTACAAATAAATCCTCATATATACACAGACATGCACGTGAACACGCACCGTTGTTTAGAGGGTATGTCATCTGGATAGCAGACGTGGAAAGCTATGGATAAGGTAGGAAATTTATGTTCTAGTATACTCCGAAAATAATTGCATAGAAGTGCTAGAAATCAAGTGATGCTTTTGTTTTTTTGAAAATACAAGAAACTTGAATGTTCCTTGAGTCGGACTTGAACTTAAGCACTCTGCCCCACGGTATGCAAGTCAATATTTTGCAACAATTTTTCTTACTTAAAGACCCTTCTTATAGTTTCGACTAAAGCAGTTTTTACAAGCTTTCATACATGCTTGTACAGGTCTTGTATTCCATGAACGCACGAACCACTCTTGAAAGGTATGGCACTTTTTGGGATAGCAAACGTGGACAGTTATGGATAAGATAGGCATCAATCCCATAAGCGCATCTCATTACTTCTATTTGTCTTTTGGTGAGAGTCAACGATGAACACATCCACAAGGACAGAGGAAATGAATTCTCAATCCACGCGTGCATAGACAAAGCAAGAAATGGGTTCAACATGCGCATGTTGAGCCCATTGGGTTGGGGCTAAGACTTCGACCCCTCCCAACACCGACGAACATGTATGGGCCTTTTAGCAGTCCCAAATCGGAGTTTCCTCATGTTGTCTTTGGAAAGTCCAAATCTAGTGTCGTTTTTGGGCAGTTCAAACAGACTTGCTTAGCTTTGCTTTGTAGAATACGAGGGTTCCATAGGCGCTATGCCCGCTTTCATTTGTACTTCCCTACTAATTCAAACTATGGAGATAATAGATTTGAACTATGGAGATAATAGAATACGAGGGTTCCATAGGCGCTATGCCCGCTTTCATTTGTACTTCCCTACTAAATCAAACTATGGAGATAATAGATCTTAATAATCAAACTTCCTTATAAACAAAGAGCTCAAAGATTTGAAATCATTTAAGGTCGATGTAGAACAAATAAGTAGTGAGGTTTATAAGGAAAATATCGCGTGGACCATACTCAGTTCATTTTATGGCACAAGAGGCCTTCATTCAGAATCCTCATGCTTCAAACAAACATGGCTGTTTTACACTCGTTTGCAATCCTTCTGACATCTGCAAGAAGTCCATGCATGTTATGATAACAGGAAGAAATTTTTTTTTTTTTAATATAAAGGAAGTTCGGCAATAGCCTACTCTCCCGGACTTGAATTGAATTAAGAAACAAAGGTACAATGGAAGGGGACTAGTGCCCACGGGACCCCCCGAATCCCACAAAGCAGGGGAAGCTTGGTTGATACCTAGGTTGCAATACAGAGAAGGTTAATCACCCTCTCGTCGCCCTCATGCGGGACCCACTTGGGTTTGAGCTTGTTGTTGATCAAACGGAGGACTTGATGGTGCCTGAAGGGGGGGGATTTCTTACTGTTGACTATTCTTTTGCCAAGGAGGAAAAGAGATTTTTCAATCGACCACTCCCTGGGGGGGTCGCCGAAGTTGAGAGCACACCGCTCCCGCCAAATTTTCCACAGGACTTCCCCTCTGATTGCGTTCCAGAGAGCCGCCGAGCAACCAATCGCTTCACCCAAAAGGATTTGTTTCCAGCTAAGCTGTTTTTGAAATCTGATTTTCAATCCAACCATCTGCCAGATTTTGTAGGAGTTGGGGCAAGTAAGGAAGATGTGTGGGACATCTTCGATTGCACGGTGGCAGCGTTTGCACCACGGAGGGGTCCCACAAATTTTGCTTGCCTTATGGTTAGTCCAAATTCCGCGGTGAAGAATTTGCCATAAGAGGACCGACTTCTTAATCTCAATAAGTGGGTGCCAGATACCCATGAATTTCATGTCCCATCGAAGCCGCGTCCAAGACAAGCACCACTTCTTGTTGAGGCTGATCTGGAGGTCAGTCGTTGCTTTGATGTTCGGGATTTTGAGTAGGCTATTCCCATTGTGCCATTTGAGACCACGCGCGTTCGGTGCATCATGCCCCATGAGAAGGCGAGTTTTGCGACGATCCCAGGCGAGGCATCTGCTTTGCAAGGTGTTCCATTCTTCGTAGGAGATGTTTATGCGAGGGTCGATATCCTCGTAGTTGATCCAATTGTTGGTGTCATGTTTCCAGAGGTGTTTCCATTTTTTGAAACCTTTGTTCCATAACTTCTTGGCATTTTGAATGTTCCACGACTCCACACTCCGGATGCCATGTATCGGAAACCAGATAGAGTCGTTTTGTCTGATTCCGGCCGCCCACTTCCAGTCCTCGCTGATTCTTGTGAAGCTTTTGACTTTATTCCATCCCTTCCACAGAGAGCAAACGAGAGTGGAGCCTTTCGGGAAGACAGGTATCGGGGAGAATAACAGGGTCATGATGTCAAGGTTCTTCCAGTTCGGGGACCCCGTGAGGGCCAACTCATTCTTGTTTCTGAAGATCAGCTTGGCCCATGAGGCCTCCCTATTGCACCAAGCCTTAATCATCCATTTGGCTGCCAATTTGTTAGCCATGCACCCAATGTCCAGGATGCCAAGCCCCCCGCTATCTCTAGGGCTGGTGCAGATGACCCATTTGATTTTAGGCACCCCCCTTCTGTTATGATCGCCCGTCCAAAGAAAGTTTCTGCAGATGCTATTTAGTTTGGACAGGCCTTGCTCATTCGGTCTCCAGCAAGAAAGGAAATAGATGGTAGACGAGAGGAGGAACGTGTTGATAACCATAGCCCGTCCAGCGAGATTGATTTGCATACCTCTCCAGTAATTGAGCTTGTTTTCAAGTTTGGCCAGCACCCAGTTCCATCGCTGCTCCATAGAGACGCCAAACCCCAAGGGGATTCCAAGCAGCCGAAAGATTTGGCCCTGCGGAATGATTTGGCAGCCATGATCAATGAGGAGGCCAGGTTGATGTCCCACAATGGCCCTAAAGGCGGTCTTATTGTGGTTGATTTTGGATCCAGAGGCCTCACAAAAGGTATCAAGACACCTCCAGAAAGTCTCCAGGCTGGTATTATCATTGCGAACGAACGCGTTCATATCGTCGGCAAAAAGTCTCATGATGATTTGACTGTGATCTTGAGGAAGCTGAAGGCCTTTGATATTGCCAGCCTCCACATGATGAGCCACAAGTCTGCTCAGCCCCTCAGTGGCGATGGCAAAGAGAAGGGGGGCAAGAGGGCACCCTTGTCTAATAGATCTTTTAAGATGGATCGCCTTCGAAAGGTTGCCGTTAACGTTGATTTGGGTCGTTGCGTTGCCGAGAAGGGTCGCGATCATCTTAGTGAATTTCTGACTACATCCGAGGTCTTGGAGCGACTGCAGAATATAGTCCCATTCTAGCCTATCGTAGGCTTTGTCAAAGTCGATCTTGATGAAGACCACGTCTTGATTAGACTCACTTGCAAATTGAATACCTTCCCAAATATCCATAATGGTTTCCAGGATGGACCTGCCTTTGATGAAGCCTTTTTGGTCCTCACTAAGCCAAGATCTCAGGTGGCACGCAAGTCTGTTGGCAATGACTTTGGCGACGATCTTGTATCCTGTTTGAAGCATGGTAATTGGCCGCCAGTTCTCGATTCTGTTTTTTTCCCCCTTCTTATGAATCAGCTTGATAATTCCATTATTTATACAAGAAGGAAGAGCACCAAATTCTAACGCTTCTTGCCAAACCATCCGAAGAGGAGTGGCAACCACCATCTTGAAGGATTTAAAAAACTCATTAGTGAGTCCGTCGGGTCCCGGGCTTTTACCGAGAGGGAGGGCATCAATGACCTCAATGATTTCTGAATCCGAGATCGGGGCATGAAGCAGGGAGTGGAGGTTGGGCGGTATTCTCCGGGGGGAAACCCTAGAAATGGCAGCCATGCAGTCCCTTCTATGGTGGGAGAGGGGGTTTGAGGTTCCCACGAGTCTCGTGAAGTGTCCTTCGATGATGCCAACATTATCTTCTTCCGAGTTGCATACATTGCCATGAGGGTCTAGCAGTAGGGGAATCGTCTCTCTGTTGTGTTTCCTTTTAAGGATACTGCACATCTCCTTGGTGGGTTTGTCGGCTTTTCCAGCCCACCATTCCTTGAAGAAGATTTGCAAGTTTTTCCTTTGTATTTCTTCCTCGTATCTCAACGCCGCTCTGATTTTTCGGAGGCCTTTCTGGGCTTGGTGTTTTCCTTTGTTTACTTCTTCCTCGAGTCGCCAGAGTCTGTGGTAAAGCGCTTCCCTACGGGCCCGCCGCACTGTCTCGAGCGTCTTCTTAGTTCTGATCATAATCTTGCGAGACTTGTCGACCGCACTTCTCCAGCACTTGGCTGGGGCCAAGCCAGAGGCGAACGCCACCTTCCACACATCGGCGATCTCTTGCTGGACGGAGGGGAGAGAGAAGGTGGAAGCGTTGGCATGGAACCACGGAGCCTTGCGGGTCTTGTTGGAAGGTTGAAAAGTGATAACGATCGGGTAGTGATCAGAGATGGTGAGGTCAGTACGTTGCGTGATGGAAGGGTGGCCCCACCGATGAGTAAAACTCTGAGAGATGTAGCATCTATCAAGTCTAGCTTTCCTTAGCTCCTCGCCCGCTTGGAGATTCGACCAGGAAAAGCCATTCGAGTCTTTGAATTCGACCAGATCCAAGTGGAGTTTGGTCATGTCCCACGTTTCTTTCTCCCGACTGTCGATGACCCTGCCCTTGCCCATCCATCTGTCCAAAGGGTCCTCCACCATGTTGAAGTCTCCACAAATAAGCACGTTGTGGGGAAGCGAGTCGAGAGAAGTCCAAGTGTTCAGCCTCTCCAACTCCCCGTTAGGGGCATATAAAGAGACCAAAGTAACACCTAGGGGAGCACCAAAAGAAACCGCAATCCAGCGGTGATTTGCGTCTTCAATGGAGTTCTCAAGCTTTTCAAGCCAGGGTTGTTTAACGCCGATAGCCGTTCCACCGGATCCCCGCTGGTGCTTTGTTGGGATCCACACATGGGCCGAGAAAACCTGCCTGAGCCGTTTCAGAAGGTCTTCTCCGTCAATTTTAATCTCTTGAATGCATATAATGTCTGGTTTTAAGCTAATGTCACGGAGCCATTGACCAATGATGGCCGCTCTTGAGGGGTCGGTTAGCCCCCTAGCATTTAGCGATATGACAATCATTTTTGTGTTGATCCCTCTTTGCGGGAGGGAGCCTTGTCCTTTCTTCGCTTGGCTTCGTCTTTCTTTTTCGCTGGGATCTGATCCCGACTTAGAAATCGGTTCTTGTGGGGGCTTTTCCAGGGTAACTCCAAAGGCTGTTTCCCTTTGCGGGATGCCCCCCGCTGGGGAGAGTTGGGCCCCGTGCTCGGCATCGTTTCCGGGATCGTCGATCCGATGATGGAGCTTTCACTATCCATGTTGTCTTCATTATTAGTAGTGAAACCATCCTCTTTGCTTGTAGTGTATCCCTCCTGGGGGGTTTCTTTGTTGTCAGGGATCTCTAGGGCTTCGTCGAAGTTGTCTACCTCAGGTGGCTTCCCACCTGGGTAGTCGAGCTCGTTGATCTCCTTTTCAAGATTGCAATACAAATTGTTGAGTGGGGTAATTGGCAGGTTGTTCCTCTCACCGTTGGCCCTCGGACTTCTTTTCCTTCTTCTTCTAACTTCAGTAAAGCCGTCGGCATCAGCTTGCGGATGGAGTAGGCCCTTGCCTTCCCCATCCTTGGTCAAGTGGGTCAGATCGTCAGAGTTGTCTTGAGCAGTTTTGGAGGCTTCTTGAAGTCGCTTGTTTTTTTGCCTGAGAGGGCAGTCTTTAATCCTGTGACCTTGCTGGCCACAACGAAAGCACGCGTTGGGGAGGTTTTTGTAGGTGATATCCTGCTCCCAAATATCTCCTTCGCCCATGTCCACTTTGATCGTTGATGGAAGCGGCGAGCTGAGGTCGGCCTCGACGCAGATTTGTGGGTGCCATCTAGCATTGAACGAGTGTCTTGCACCCTCATAGATGAGGCCACCAATGTCTTCTCGTGAAGCCAACGGCTTACCGATCGGGGAGACAATGTCCCACACGAAGTTGTACAAGAAGTACGGGAGGTTAGTGAGCTCAACCCAAAGCGGGTACCGAAGTGCTTTCGATTTGTCGGGGGTAAAGTCCGGGGACCATCTGAATAAGCACATGGTCGTCCGACCGAGCTGCCAGGTGCCAACGCTTAGGGCTTGGAACGCCATCTCTTCATTTTCAAAGACTAGCAGCATGTGGTTTGCTGGTAAGAACTGACATTTGCTGACGATTAGACCTCGAGGGAACCACTCTTTTCGAAGCCATTGTCGCACGATTTCGAGCGGGGGCCTAGGGCCAAACACTTGGCCGACGAGGCAAACTTTCTTGAGCTCCTCCTGAGCAGACAGAATTGCGGGTCTACTGAGGGACACTACGGGGGGTTCAGCACTTTCGGATGCCCCAGGGGCGGCACACGACCCCCCCTCCAGCAGAGCGGCCAGGAAATCGGTCTCCCCAGGGGGAGGGGCCCGATTACTTCTCACGAGCGAGGAAGAAGCCACCTCCATGGCCAAAAGTAGCAAGCACCACTTTTACTTTTCAAACCCCAAGGCAGGCCCCGCCAACAGAAGGAGAAACCGACCGTAGCCCAGGAGGAAATCGAAGCCAACCACCCCAAAAACCAAGAAGAGGGGAAGCCCTATTCCCCTTTACGACCCCCCCTTTTTTTTTTTCTCTTTTTTCTTTTTTTTTTTTCTATTTATTTTTTTTTTTCTTTTTTTTTTCTTTCTTCTTTTTTCTTGTTCTTCTTCTTTTTTTTTTTTTTTCTTTTCTTCTTTTCTTTTTTTCTTTTTTCTTCTTTTTTCTTTTTTGAACTAAAAAGAAAAAAAAGCCTCCCTTCTTTTTTCGAAACTCCAAGTTCCTTTTACTTTACTTCGTTTTGTTTTTGTTGTTGTATTGATTTTTTGATTTTTTTTTTTCTTTTTTTTCTCTCTTTTTTTCTTTCTTTTTTCTCTCGGCCTTACAGACGGGTATCGAAGGCGGTCGCGATCGGCCTTACAGGCAGGTATCGAAGGCGGGAGGAGCCAGGTATCGCGAGTGTGGCAGGGCGGGAATCGCAGCCGTGAAGAGGACCCAGGCGCCTGGCGTCTGGCAGCACACGTCGGAGCGGCGACTCCCCGGCGATACACCGGCAGTGGGCGCCGAAAAGGGAGCGATACACGGGGACGCGCGATCGGCGATCGGGCGATACCGCGAAAATCGGCGATACCCGGCCACCAGGAGCGATCGTCCGGCGATATCGGGAAGACGCGCGAACGGCGATCGGGCAGCACCGCCGATATCGGCGATACCGGACCCACAAGAGGGGAAAATCGGCGATACCCGGCCACCAGGAGCGATCGTCCGGCGATATCGGGAAAACGCGCGAACGGCGATCGGGCAGCACCGACGATAACGGCCCAACTCCGATCAAACGATCAAGCCTCCACCCAGGGAGGCGTCAGCGATACCTCCAACGGAGGTATCGCGACACCATTTCCTCGGGGAAGCGATCGCGATCGGTGCCGGACCCTTAAGGTGTCGCGATAAACCAGGAGACACAGACGATGTCGACGACACAGTCAAAGCAAGAGACGTTGCTGCTGTAGTGAGCGCTGTCTGAGGCAGAAGAGCATTGCTCTTACGACACGGCCGTTGCTCGAGCAGGGACCTCCATAGCCGCGCAGAGCAGACAAAATCTTCTTTTATTCTATACCTTCGATCTTCGATTTTCGAGCAGGGACCGCCAGAGCCGCGCAGAGCAGACTAGAATGGTATTCATGCTTCAATAGTTTCACTGACCGCCATAGTTTCATTTTCGAGCAGGGACCGCCATAGCCGCGCAGCAGACACCCACTCTCGAGTCAACAGGAAGAAATTTTACTTCTGGGCTCCTTCACTTATAATTATTATAGTAGAGCTTAAACAAAAGAAAAGCTAGCCGCATGAATAATCAACATTGGGATGGAGATTTGGGGTCAGCTGAATGGTACTTGTGTTTTTTGACAAGACGCAATAATGGACACATTCATAGCAATCGAAGAAAAAATGAATATATTGCACACACACAAACGCACGTAGGTGCTACATCTTCTACCTATGCTGTTCATCATACAATCGCACTTCCAACTAATTTAAACCCTAACACATGTTTTTTATTGTACAATCGCCCTTTCAATTAATCAAACCCTAAGACATGTAGATAGTAAGATGAAACCTAAGAGACAGACATAGTAATATCAATTTTCTTTTCAAAATGAAAAAAGAGTTTGATTATCATAGTGGACTGTAACCCTTGAGAGAGGATCTAATGTTTTTTCAAAAAGAAAAAAGAGCTTGATAATCATAGTGGACTCTAGCCCTTGAAAGTGAGCGGCACAAAAGAGGTCACATAAAAAGACAAAACAAAAAGCAAATAGTATCTATACGGATCCACGAGTAGATACTTTTTTCTCCATAGAATAGAAAAAATGGAAAACCATATTGTTTTCCTTGAGGATACGCGATCATTGTCCGACTCGGTTGTGGTTGTAAGAATAACTTGCTGATGTGGCTATTTGACTTTCCTAAATGTATAGATAGAATATAGATGGCGACTGCATATTACTCGATTCTCTATCTCTTGAGTCTTGCTTCGTGATATTTCCTAAATGTATAGATAGAATATAGATGGCGACTGCATATTACTCCATTCTCTATCTCTTGAGTCTTGCTTCGTGATATCTCTGTCTTTTGCTGTCAAGGACGCCATCGCTGTGCATCAACATGATCATAGGAACTGTTGTCTTCGTCTTAGATCAAGAATGATGAGCTACCTACATTTCTACAGACATTAAATTTGTGATTATCCACTAAACGAATTGTTTACGTAGGTGTCAAAGTTTCTCCTCTACTTCTTTCATATGTACGAATTGAACGTAGATCACGACTGCATGTTACTCGGACCTTTATCTTTGTCTTATGTGTTATCTTTGGCTTTTACTTTCTTACCCAAGACGCCATCTCTGCAAATCAAGAGGGTCATAGGAATTGTCCGTCTTCGTCTTAAATCAAGAGTAGTAAGGTACCTTTATTTCTATAGACATTGAATATGTGCGTTCCTCTGAATGAATTGTTTTACGCGGGCCTCAAGTTTGTCCTCTACTTCTTCTATTTCTGTTGAAAGAAGGTAGAAATCAAATCTTCCATTTCCGTTGAAAGAAGATAGAAGATTTGTTTATACATATTATTCCCTTGAACTCTCTGTTTGCGATAATTTCATACGCTATATGGTTAAAATAGCTTAGGGAATAACAACCAAACAAGGGCACAGTGAAAGCAACTTAAAGCAAGCATACTGACCATTGCAATCTGTGTATTGTCCAAAGCGCGCCCATTCAAGCATCTTGCTTTCCAAGCATCGAGGGCTACGCGCCATTCTTATGACAATGATGCATGAGCTTCATCACGCGTTCCTGCATTAACGTGGAAGCGAAGTTTTACATTCTTTGAAATTTGAAACCGCACATTTTTATGACAACTATGCATAAGCTTCACGCGTTCCTACAGTGACATGAAAGCGCACTTTTGTTTTTCAAAGGAAGTTGCACATTCTTTAAAATCCAGTCTTCGTGATAGCTTGAATTAATGGAAAATACAAGAAGAGCAAAAGGCATAGCACTCACACGAATGTGCGGATGCCATCTCGAATTAAATGTGTATGAAGAAACTTTATCAATAGCACTCATGATAGCTTGCTTTAAAATAGGACCGTTTAATGGAACGCATATCTGATGGAATACATATGAGGGAATACATATGAGATGGTGAACTCTTGATGAGGAATACTCAAAACCACAAGTTTACGGTGGTGTATATTTATTGACCACTCAAAAACAAGGGAATCCCATGTGTAGCCTACAAGAGTAAGGTACTATGCTGTGGCAGCCACCCTCTCCTTATTAGTCCGTGACTAATCAACCATTAATCTAAAAGGCCCGCGGAGGGGTTATTTTTCCCTTAGTGAAACGAGTGTCGAATCTATTTGAGCTTGAGTGTCCATCGGATCGAAGAAGAAGAGCTGCATCATTTACAATTGAGATTGAAATACATTTTCACATTTGTGTTTATTATCTAGATGCCGTCTAATTTTTTTTTCCACCACACAACATCATAAGCAAGACCTCGAAATGGTTATGGAGCACGAACTAGTAATCATAACCCAACGTTCATCCACGGTTAATGTACTAGATGCTCCTTTGAGTGAGGTTCATCACGCAGCATCATAAGGAAGACCTCGGTCCCATGCAGAGCCTCGAGCTGGTTATGGAGCCGGAACTAGTAATCATAACCCAATGTTAAACCCGGGTCAATGTACTCTTCTGTGATGTAATATCTTCTCATGTACTTCCACAAATGCTTTGAAATGCGAAAGACCTTGGACCAGAGTCTTTCACGTCTTTGATTATTCTCGTCCTCAATCTTCGTAATACTAGAGACGGGGAACCAAATGGAATTGCTTTGTCTAATGCCTCCAGGAGAAGTGGGCTTCATATTCTACCATGCTTTCCACAAAGAAAAAGAAAAGACTGAAAAGATTATTTGATATAGGAGAAAAATGGATACTCATAAGATCGTTATTGTTTACCCAAGCCTTAATCAAGCATTCCGCATACAGATGAAATAATAATAGTACGCAATCCCCCTACTTTGTTGGCGCTAGCATAGGTGTCCCACGTAATTGTAGCAACTCCCTCATGTTAGAATCCCAATTCAAGAGAAATTTACTACAAGCCCTTTCCATCCTATGAAAATGCTTTTTCATTGATATCCAACATGTTACAAAATAGATTATGGAAGAACTAAAAAATATTATGTTCATGGTCATTCTCTTAGCCACATCAAATCGCATGCACTTCTAGTTTTTGCAGCTTGTCTTCACGTTTATTCAACACACAACCCCATCGTTGATTCATCAGAAGTGAGAATGCCAAAGGGATGCCCAAAAGTCAAAATATTGTTTATCTCTTTGGTCACCTATATTGTACTGTCATGAATAGCATGGCACCAAGATTATGATCCATGAAAGGCACGAATCTTACATCCTTGATAACAAAAAGCTACACAACGAGCTACACAATACCCTTGAAAGCCATCTTTTAGAGGTGGATCTTAGAGAAATAGATACTGGGGATATTTTCTAAGAAATGCTAGAATTTCTTGGTGCACCTCATCGTATTATGGACAAAAACCTTAGTGCCATCAATGAACATCTTGGACACCTTGTAATCCTTCCCTTGAGGAAGAGAGCACCGCTTATTTACCACCACTAGACATGACCATCTATCGTACAACTCGCAGCATGGGATGCAATAGAGAACAAAAGAGAAGAAAAAAAGGAACTCTCTCTGAAGGATCTTTTAAGGTATATGGAAGTGCACAACTTTCTGTTAATCTTAATCTCAGGCGAAGAGATCCCCCAAAATATGGACACTATATTGATCAATTTTGAGATGAATTCCAAATCCTTGACAAATTGGAGCATGAAATCTAGTTCCAGTATATCATAAGCTTTATCAAAGAGAGTTTCTAGAAAGTGAGGATTCTGGCACACTCTTTGAAATATTCTAATCCTTCTTTGATATTTATGATGGCTTCCTAGATCAACCCCACTCTGAAAAAAACTGTTTGATCCCTATGAACCATTAGAGGTGAACTATGATCGGATTTTCAAGGGCTTTATCAATGACCTTATATCAAGTCGAAAGCATGCTAACCAACCTCGACTTAGCAATAAAGTTCTTATAGACTTTCATATGTCCTTCATTGAGGCATCTTGGCAAGCCACCAAATTTCGAGGGCTTCTTTCTCAATCAAGCCGAGGGACACAAAAGGGAATATTTGAAAGATCTTAATAGCTTGGTATTAAGCCCAATGAGATTTGGTATCTTCCTTATAGGAGGGGAGCTAATGGATTCAGTCATCTTCCAACAAGATAGCGAACCATCAAGCCAATGAGTCTTATCATGGGGGACCGTCAAGGATCTCATAATTGAGATGGTTGCCATACACTCACACCATTGAGTGGTCAACGTGACGTAAACCCAAAGGAGCCATATAAAGTGAATAAAGTTAAAGTCATGATTCTCCTCCTGTTTCATGCACTGAACCTCGCTGTTGTTGATCACCTTGGGAAGAAAGCCCTTGTCTATCTACCATTCTCTTAATTTTCATCTTTGTGTCTAGATCTAGCTCTTAATTTTGATCTTTTGTTTCTAGATCGTCTTTTGATCTTTACAAGACGTTTCTGAAGCTCCAATTTTTCTTCGTTGGATTCATCTATGAGGAAATAAGTCCATCTAATAATTTATACGTTCTTTATTTTCTTTCTTGTTGGATGTTTTTCTAAGCTATCCGTAATATCGTTTGAGTAGATTTGACCAGTTGAACCCAACAATGTGTAGGAGAGGATCAAGTTTTGGAACGATCCACCGCCCCCCCCCCCCCACCCCCCTACTTTTCTCTATATCATGATGCATTGAGGGAAACGCAAAGATGCAAGCATCCACTTGGAACCAAGGAGCGCTTTTAGCCCTCACTAGAGGACAAAAGGAGATTATGATTGGGAAGTGGTTCGACGGTATAAAGGCATTGCAAAGAGAAAGACTTTATGATCCAAGAAGTTGATGATATGGTGTGCTAGAAGGAGTCTATCAATCCTAAATTTTTGCATTGTTCGACTTTCTGAATATTCAACGAAGAGAAGAATTAATTATCTTTACGTTTATATATTTCAAGCTACAACTTGAGATAGTCCCATTGATCCTATTCAATCCTATTAATGGCCCTCTTCTTTTATGCTAGCGATCATTGATAATTCGCACCATGCTGAAATCCCTTTGAAGCTCGTTAGGGGTAGCTTTCTCTGAGTTTGAAATGACTATTGGGACTATTGTGAAGGGTTAAAGAAGATGCCAGTGCATTGCTACCCACCTATGATGAGAATCAAAGGTGGAATCCCAAAGGGTTCATGGAAGTGCATAGCAACCGATCCATCATGATAATCAGACGTCTACTACGTACATTTTTCGTATTTGCAATGGGTTAGCAGTGCCAACCTTGGTAAGTGGAAGGAGTGATAGCGCAACTATTTGATTTTTAAAAACATTTGGAGTGGGAAGAGCCCTGCGCATGCAATTTAATTATTGTACCCTTTCTAAGGGGATTCCCTAATCATATGAGTTTTGCTTTCTCATTGAAACCAAGAACTAGGAAAATTTTATCCCGTTAACACGAAAGTTCTAGAATCACCTTGCAACTATCCAAGTTTGTTCCAACCATGAGCACCCAAAAGCCGCGTCTTTGCGACGAAGCCTCTTCTTGACAAGCAGCCATCCTCAAGAACCTTAAGCATAAAACGTCCCTCACCATACCATGTTCACGGTGAGAACAATGAGCATGGTCTTCTTAGGGAATGGATTTATATGATGAGAGTAACATGCATGGATTTTCTGCTTTCCGAAACCCAAGCATAAAATGGTTGAAGTCGAAAACATTGCTTAAGCCAGATCATTAAGTCGATCAAGTGACATGTTCTGTGGAATTTGTGAGTTGCCCTCCTAGTAACCAAGGCCCCTCAAAAAACGAAGACAGCCAAGCGAGAACATGGAGCCTTAGAGGACTTCAACGTCCCCCGATTGAGAAAGACATAATGATCAAGTCCCTTCCATCGAATATTTATTCTTTCTGCGGTTTTCTTTTCATTTGTTTAATATAAGAAAAGGATTGCCGAATTCCATTGGATAAGCGACGATAAGAAATTAGGACTTACAAATTATTCAGTTGATATGTTGCAGAGTCCTCACTATGTTCATGCTTTAGAGTAAAAAACGATGGGATTCTTTGTCTGCTCATTTCTTCTATCTAAAACTTTTATTTTTTTTTGTTATAATAGGTAAGGGAACCCAAAAAGAAAATATCTTCGTATTATGCTAAAGTGCCTTCATTGATTGCAGATGCCAAAGTGCTACTGAAATGCGTGTAGGGGGGATGATTGCAAATGAATGAGAAACAACTATGCTTGCGTGTAGGGTGAGCAGCGTGGATTCTGAACGAACGCTTCTAGCCAGGGGAGCTTTTCTTAAGAGAATGACTACTTAATTGTCGTGCATCAATCTTAAAGGATGCCAAATCTTTGAGCTTTTTGTTTTGTCTATGCTTGTCTGCGTTGGAAAAGCATTTGTTATATTGTCCTTGTGGACGTGTTCATTATTGGCTCTTGCCAAAAGAAAAAGAAAATAAAGGAATAACGAGATCTGCTTAAGAGCTCGGTACCTTCCTTATCCATAACTTTCCGCGTCTGTTATTCCAAGAACTGACATAGCCTTTAAAAGCCGGTTACGATACAGGCACATTTATAAGAGCCACTCGAGCACCTATATGAAATACAAGAACTATTCAAACATAGTGCCACACATGGAGGAAAATCAGTCAAGGACTTGGCCTCCTCTCCGGATTGGTTTAAAAGAAACTATCAGCGAACATAGAAAAAGGACCATTTTCTTATCAGTCGAATGTATAAGCTTTTCTCGTAAAAGTGGTGGCAAACATGCTTCAGACAAACATGGCTGTTTCTCACTCGTTTGCAATCCTTCTGACATCTGCAAGAAATCCATGCATACTATGATAATAGGAAGAAATTTTACTTCTGGGTCCCTCACTTATTATTATTATGTAGACCTTAAACAAAAAAAAAAGCTAGCCGCATGAATAATCAACATTTGGATGGAGATTTGGGGTCCGCTGAATGATACTTGTGTTTTCTGACAAGACGCAATAATGCACACATTCATAGCGGTCGAAGAAAAAAAATGAGTATATTGCACACACACAAACGCACGTAGGTGCTACATCTTCTACCTTGCAAGCAATTTGAGACATCCTTGAGTACCATGCTGTTCATCATACAATCGCACTTCCAACTAATTTAAACCCTAACACATGTTTTTTATTGCACAATCGCACTTTCAATTAATCCAACCGTAAAACATGTACATAGTAAGATCAAACCTAAGAGACAGACATAGTAATATCATTTTTTTTTTCAAAATGAAAAAAGAGTTTGATAATCATAGTGGACTGTAACCCTTGAAAAAAGATCTAAAGTTTTTTCAAAAAGAAAAAAGAGTTTGATAATCATAGTGGACTCTAGCCCTTGAAAGTGAGCGGGACAAAAGAGGTCACATAAACAGACAAAAAAGAAATAGTATCTATGCGGACTCACGAGTAAATATTTTTTCTCCATAGAATAAAAAAAAAATTGAAAACCATATTGTTTTTTTCCTTGACGATACGCGATCATTGTCCGACTCGGTTGTGGTTGCAAGAATAACTTGCTGATGTGGCTATTTGACTTTCCTAAATGTATGGCTAGAATATAGATCGCGACTGCATGTTACTCCATTCTCTATCTCTTGAGTCTTGCTTCGTGATATCTCTTTCTTTTTCTGTCAAGGGCGCCATCGCTGCACATCAACATGATCATAGGAACTGTTGTCTTCGTGTCAGATCAAGAATGATGAGCTACCTACATTTCTACAGACATTGGATTTGTGATTATCCACTAAACGAATTGTTTACGGAGGCGTCAAAGTTTCTCCTCTACTTCTTTCATATGTACGAAAAGAACGTAGATCACGGCTGCATGTTACTCGGATCTTTATCTTTGTCTTATGTGTTATCTATGGCTTTTGCTTTCTTACCCAAGACGCCATCGCTGCAAATCAAGAGGGTCATAAGAATTCTCCGTCTTCGTCTTAAATCAAGAGTATTGAGCTACCTACATTTCTATAGACATTGGATATGTGCACAGTGAGCTACCTAGCTTAGGGAATAACAACCAAACAAGGGCACAGTGAAAGCAACTCAAAGCAAGCATACTGACCATTGCAATCTGTGTACTGTCCAAAGCGCGCCCATGCAAGCATCTTGCTTTCCAAGCATCGAGGGCTACGCGCCATTCTTACGACAATGATGCATGAGCTTCATCACGCGTTCCTACATTAACGTGGAAGCGAAGTTTTTCATTCTTTGACGTGAATTTGAAACCGCACATTTTATGACAACTATGCACGAGCTTTATTTGTTCCTACAGTGACATGAAAGCGCACTTTTGTTTTTCAATGCGAGACAAGGCCCCTCCGTGAAAAAAACTTAATTAACCTTCAATAATGATAATAATTTATTTTAATGTTAAAGGTTGTCTGAACCCTCAAGAGAAATTATTATTCACCAATGGATCCATGATAAAAGCCTAAACATGGACTTCATATGCCCTAAAGAGATCAAAGTTGATGGGGAAGACATTCAAAAGAGAGTAAAATGTATTTTCACATCCCATGTCTGGTTTGCCTCCATGCACCCCGGGTGAAATGGAAGCTCAACTATCAACATTAATGGGAGTTGTCTTGCTCGACTTGTGGATACTCTCAATTCCAACTTTGAAATAATTTCCATTTGGAAATCGATGGACTCTATATCCCACAATGTCTTTCTTTATGGAGACCTGAATATGGTGGAGGCACTTTCTGATAGATGGGAGAAAAAAGGGCAAATGATTTATGGTCATGAGAAAGACGTCTAGGTCCAAATCACGCTCCACTTGGATCTCGTGTGGATCAAAGATGAGGCTGGTTCCTCTTAGCGGAACCTCGAATATGGAATCCACTTGAGGAAATCTAGACTAGAGAGAAGCTATGCTACACAAAATATAAATAAAAAGAGGCCCTTCTCCCTCCCCAAATATGTGGACCTAATTCTTTGAGATCACTATCAAATTGTGCATAGCTTCAAGCCACTCATGAACCTCAAGAAAGCCCCTTGGTTTCATACCAATCCAACGTCTTCCTCTTTCCCCTTGATTCAACAAGAGATTACTAATGCGTGGAACTTGTCCTTTGCCAGCTACTCCTCTCTGACCCAGTGATGGAGGATGGTGGTCATGGAGACATGAACCACCTTGGTCAAGACTCATAGGAATCTTCAAAACATTCATCCTGTTAGAGGGAAAAACCTTCAGCAAAGGTTAAGAAATCTTAAGGAAGAAGTGAACATTGGGGCGCTCTCAATACCATAGAAGGATCCCAAAAATCAGAAGCATGCTCAAATGAAAATAAAAAATCCGAAGAAAAAATCTAGAGATATTCTTCAAAGAATGGTGGATGGGAAAGGCAGATAAACCCACTAAAGAGATGTGTGGCCTCCTCAAGAAGAATCAATCCAAGGAAACGATCCCTTTTATGATGGACATCAATGGGGTTGAGTGCAAAACAGCTTGAGAAAATATTATGTTGATTATCAAACAGTTTACTCAACTTTTGAGGGTTTCAATGCCTCTTTCTCCTCATAGCAATGAATGCATGGTGGTCATCTCTAGTGTCTTAACCAAAAGAACTCCACAACATTGGAAGCTTTCGAACAAAGGTTCCACATCTAGAAACACCACAAGAATCAAGAAACATGCCAATGAATTAGATTTGAGGACATTGACATGGCTAGGAGAGTGGACTTTGAAGAATTATGTCTGGTGCGAAGCATGGACATGACTCCCCTCTGCTTGAGGGTCTTTGATGTCAAAATGGCAAAAATATTTATAAAACTCCAAGATTCAAAGAAAAATGTGGACTTTAATGTCATACTCAATAGAAGATGGTGTTTGCATTGGTTGAGTTGTAGGTGGGACTTTAGATTCCAATCCATTTGGCATCCCCTCATCGAGGTTAAAAATCATTTCTTATTTGGCAAATGCTCCACCAAGGAATTTGGACCAATGTAAAATCTAGCAAAATATGCAGTGCCTCTCCGTGGAGTAAATGATTCCTTTATGGCTCTGAAGATTTAGGACACCTCTTCTTTTCTTGCCCTAACTCAATGTCCTTCTTGAAATCCTCGGGACAATCATGTTGCTATAGGGATAATTCAACTAGGAGCAAGCATAATTGGTTGAAGGGATTAGTTGTTCCTTAGCACTACGGAATGCTATAAGAGATGAGACCCTTTCGAAGATGTGGAAAAGGAGGTGTGCGGCCATCTTTGATAGCCCTCCTAAAAAAAGGTAGATAAAAAATTATCTTTTTTTAGTTCAAAAAATATTGAATTCTAAGGAGCCCCCCATATTTTAGACATCATAGACTATTCTTCCTTGAGAGCAGTAAGATAAAAAGCAAGTCCCCCTCCCCCATGAGGAGAAGGAAAGAGTTATCATCCTGCTTTGTAATCTCTCTTAGCAAGATTTAAGCAACCCCTGCGTTGTGGGACTCAAGGAATCTTATGGGTGGTAGGCTCGTTCACTCATACAATTGTTCGTTTGTTTAATTCAATTTCGAAAACTAGGCTATTGCTACACTTTCTTCTAAAGAAAACAGAACAAATGTTATCATCCTTTGAGGACGCATGACTACTGAGTCCTTACTTTTGAGTTTGAAGCATGAAGCTAGCTCAAAATCAATCACTCCTCCCCCACGAATGCACTCAAACAAAGGCTTGCTTCACATTCCATGGCAACACCGCAATGTTGCACGGTCAATCGTATGAGCTTCCATACATCATTCACATTGATGGGTGGCAGTTCCACAATGCACTGCTTTGTAAGCGGCACATATGAGTGATTTTAGTTTCGACCCTCCCGCTCCACCCAAAGTCGAGTTCCAGACTTCCGTGGCATTTTTTAAATAAAAAAGTTAACTCAAAAAAGACTCCCGCTCATCTCAAGGAATCTTATGCTTCCATATCAGATTTTCAATCAAGTTTTTTTTTTATCTTGTTTTCAGCAGCTAATGTGAAATTTTGTGAATACAGGGTCGCCAGCAGTTTGTCGGTTATGATAGTTCTAGGCGGAATAATATGTTTTTCTTTGCGTTTTTTGAAGCTAAAATCTGAAAGCATGAGAGAGAGAGAGCTGTCGAGCCTCCGCGATCGTGCTTCCACATCTGGTGATCGAGCAACAATGATCGGGCTCTCCTGCCATCCTGAGTACAAAAAACCTTGGCGATGACAAGGCTCACACTATAAGAGCACGACATCCCTGGCGATGAACGTCAGCGACGTCGAGCTCGTCTTCATGGAAATGATCTTTTAAGTTCACAGCAAGAGATAATGAGCAGAAATCGAGAGCCGAAACAGAAAACAAAGGCAATGGCAAATCTCACTTCAACGGAATCCGTCTCTCCCATCGAACATTCATTATTCTAACATGCGTCTACGGAAAATAATAATAAGAGAAGGAACTCAAAGGAAAATATATTCCTATCATTCTAACATGCGTCTAACATTCATTATTCTAACAATAATAATAAGAGAAGGCACTGAAAGGAAATTATATTCCTATCATTCTAACATGCGTCTACGGACTGCAGATGTGAAAGTGCTATTTAATTGCTTTCGTGTAGGAAAAATGATTGCAAACAAGTGAGAAACATCCTTGAGCATGCGGATTCTCCGTGAAGGCCTCGAGCTATAAAATGAACTGAGCATGGTCCAAGCCGCACGGGATATTTCCATTATAAAGTTGACTACTTAAATGTTCTACACCAACCTTAAAAAATTCCACGTCTTTGAGTTCTTGTTTTCTTTGTGCGCGTGTGCATCTAGATACGTGCAGACGATTGATGCCTACCTTATCCATAACTTTCCACGTGCTTCGGAGACCATAATGAACACATTGACAACAAGAAAAGAACAAAATTGTTAACGCACATACATGTAGGAAGAGCGATCAAAGATTTTTCCTCTTTTCCGGATTTGTTTAAGTCAAGTAATACATCAGATAAAAAAAACAAAAACCTAAAGAAGTAAAAGAATCCATGGGTCATTTTCTTATCAAAAGAATCGATGAGCTTTTCTCGTAGCAATGATGATTCGGATCAAGGAGTTGTTCCTTCAAGTTAATCGGGGCACAAGATGAAACTTCTCGACAAAAAGAAAAGATGAAGAAACGACAATAATATATTAACTCCAGCTATTGTCCGAAATGTACGATATGTGGCCTATTCTTATAGGTCCGCTTCAAAACTATTGAAGAGCTTGAATCCATCCCTTTGGTTGGAGATATAGGACTTCGAGTTGTCGTTCAGATGTTTTTCTAACAGGATAAAAGTTCGTTGACCCCTTCTAATTGGGTATTGTCGCTTTAAGCTATGCCTTTAGCCAGCGAGAGAAATGAGCAGTTCACCTTGAAGGCATAAGATGGATTGGAGAGGAGGTGCGATCTGTTGGCTATGGCAGTAGGTGACTGGATGACTATTCGAGAATTAGAATCCACAATTAGCTTGATGATTTACAACTTCTCTTATTTTTTAGAGTACTTTTGTTTAGTCATAGTCATGAGCAAGTAACCTTGGACACGGTGAAGCGCTTGGGATGGGAGGTTCTCCGACTTCGGGTATTGGATTGTAGTCTTTGAGATCCCTTCAGGTGCGGACCTCTAGCGTTCATGTCATCTCCACCATTCGTTGATGATTGTAGTCCGTTCCGAATAGTTATCTCGTCGTTGACCAACTGGCCTTCAAGTTGTTCCTCAGTTGAAGCAAGCCATACATTACATGAGATAATGTTATATATATTCCTTTGTTTTCCAAGATGTAGGAGTCCCCGCATTTATAATGTCTCCATTCACTTGTAAGTCCAGCAAAAATTTACCAGAATTTCCTCGCGATGTCATGACCTTTAGATGCTTCTCTGCACTGGTGTTGTAACATACAAGGGTCCTTTGATACTATGTATTTTTAATTCTAAAGCGACCCAAAAGCATGATGTCATGATAGCACTGGAAGTCCTCACAACCAACCCTACCACTTCTATTACACATTACTATCCACCTGGCTGATACGTTTAATGAAGAGGCACTCTTATAAGACACGAAAACCATGAGCGTTCCTCGGGATATCATCTCCAAACGCTGCTCTTTTGACGGGAAACACATCTTCATCGCAAACAAGTTAGTGCAACCCCTCTCGAGTTGCTTCCCCTTCTCTACTTTGATCACTTTGTTCCAAAACGACAAGGGGAAAATTCTTCGTAGCTTATGCAAAATTACAAATGCTATAGCGACGCTTGATCGAAGTAATATTCGTCCTGTTCAATTATGTAAGACAATAATGTCCTGTTGAATTATGTAACACATCGTGCATCGGATCGAAAACAACACCTTTAATCTACAAATGTAATGTGAAGTTAATAATACATAGACCAGTTACGTAAGAAGCGTCTCATGTGTCTGTGTAATGATGCGTTCCGCTTCTTCCACATGGAATTTGCGAGCTCGATTGTTGCGAAATATAAATTGTAATGCCACGTAGATAATTAGTTCACGGGGTTATCTGATGACACCCCTAGGAATCCGTGCTTAACTGATTACATGTGTATATAACTACACCTTCACATGCATAATACAATGGATCATCTTCTTTATGCGTGCCTCTGCGTGTATCTTCTTGATCCTGGTGTATGCGTCTACAAGACCTCCTGTGCATGGTGCGCCAATGTCTTCTTCCAACATGGTATCTGATCAATTTTTTTCGGCGCACCCCTGCCACATTCTGCTCCTGCGGATGCACGCCACTCTCTGGTGATGGTTCTTTCGACTCATGAAGTTCAACAACAGCCAAGAACGACCGGCATCCCTCCTCACTCCTACGCGCGTCTGCCTCACGCATCAACAATTTCCATGCTGACAGAGCCAGCGCCACATCGGAGTGCAGATGATGACAATTTCCATGGCCTTCGCTGCTGAAGACTCCCTTCACGCATCCATCACAGATGATGATGCAGTCATGTCAGCATTTCTTTACACCTATCCTGGTGATGCTACACAGCGGGCCGCTTGTGCCCTCTCATCTGCATGGCAGATGTTGCGGCTACGTCCCTTCCTACCAACACAGTGGTCCAGGCGCGTCCATCGCAACTTCTCCCTCAGACGGGCCTCAGGATCCTCTCTGTTGCGGAATGTAAATTGTAATGCCATGTAGATAATTACCTCACGGGGTTATCTGATGACACCCCTAGGAATCCGAGCTTAACTGATTACATGTGTATATAACTACACCTTCACATGCGTAATACAACGGATCATCTTTACGCGTACGTCTGTCTGTCTTCTTGATTGTGGCATATGCGTCTACAAGACCTCTGTGTGGTGTGCTTCTCCCTAACATGGTATCGGAGCACTTTTTTTGGTGCACCCCTTCAACCACCGATGTCTTGCTACCATTGACGTGCGCCACTTGCTGCTGATCATGACGCCATGTGCTGGTGACGATACCTCCACACCACGTAGGACACTCGCAGCCACGAAGACAATCTTGCCTCTCTAGCAACCGACTACACACATGCGTCCATTACTAGCCCCTCCTGCCCCTCGTGCAGTATCAGAACCGTGGTAATCCCCACGCATGCCTCTTTGTGGCATCCGTGAATCTCACAAACTTCAGTGCCGTCGATGCACGCTGCCTTCTGCTAACGCTGCCTCCGGCTCATGACATTCCTTCTACATACATCAATAGACAAACGATGGTATAACTCCTCGCTCTTGCCCGCAGCTACCTCTCACATCAACGATTTCTCCACTGACAGCGCCAGCTCCACACTGGACTACAGATGAAGACCATTTCCATGGCCTTCGCTGCTAAAGACGCCCTTCACGCATCCATCACGGATGATGATGCAATCATCTCAGCATTTCTTTCCACCTATCCTGGTGATGCTACACAGTCGGCCGCTTGTGCCCTCTCATCCTGCATGGCAGATGTTTCGGCTACCTCCCTTCCTATCGACACAGTCGTCAAGGCTCCTCCATCACAAGTTCTCCCTCAGACGGACGTCAGGATCCTCTGCGCCACTGAAGATCACATTTGCTTCTTCCGGCCTACCAATTTCCCTTATAGCCAATAGTAAAGACCATACCCACCACCTCACTACAAACCATACAGATACCCCCAAGACATCAAAGTAAAGAGGTTCCTAGATATGGCCCTTATCAAGGACCAACCATGGCACCAAGACCTTATGAATACCAAGGATAAAACAAACCCCAAGAAGTACTAGGGTAGCCCACATCCCCATAATGTACTTCTAGTGAAGTACACACAACCTGAAGAGAACCTCAAAAGATAAATACTAGCAATAACCCCATTAACACATTCAGAAAACTCAACTCAAGGATCGACCAGACCCATGGAGACTATTATGCATATGATTCGAGTCTCATGGATTAAGAACCTGTGTGAGCAAAAATATTATGGATATGAAGGCTATGAGAGTTCATATGGAGAAGAATTTGCTAACCTAATGTATATAGCTCCAAGAGCCCTAGTATCAATTAGACATGAAGAAAAACCACCTACATCAAGAGGACCATGTTATAAAGGTGAAGGAGATCATTTCATTAGGGAATGCACAATGCCATACCACCCACCATCCCCATGGGTCTAGGAAGGGTATTGCAACGATTGTGGCAAGGAACATTTGTCTAGATATTGCCCTACAAACCCTAATCAAGCTTCACCCAAAACACAAATCAATTTAATTGAGGTGATATAATCCTTTGAAAGTGACAAGGAATACATTGTCCCACTAAATTCCATTATTGGGGCAAAAACAAGGGAAATCTTACAAAAACAAAATATAGATAGTCGTAAGAATGACGATGGACTAGACTATTCACCTCAAATCATAGAAGAATCAGAAGAACCAGAAGACACTTCAAGACTTAGAAAAACTCAAAGATGAAAGAGAAGGTGAGAAAACATAAAAAACAAGTGGAATAAAAAAAGGGTTGAAGAGAAGGAAAAGATGGTAAAAGAGACTGAACCCAAAGCAAGTAATTCAGCCAATAGGAATACCAATGTGGTTATTGAGAAACAAATGGAGAAGTGGAAAGGAGCAATCCTAGTGGATCCTATGCTTGAAGACCTACACTTGTTGTTAAAAGCTTATCAGTCTAGAATAGAGCCCCAAGTGTAGAGCAACATGAAAGAACTTATCCTAGAGGAGATTTTGAGCACAAAAGACTCAAAATATGCAATAACTTAATTGAAATTTTTCAAACTATGATAAAATAGTCAATACCAATCCTCCCTCTAAGAGATTGAAATATGGGAAGAAAAATTTCATGGATGTATGGGAACCCTCAACTCACAAGCAAAGAAACATGTTCAAACCAAGGAGATTGAAGAAGTAGGTTATGAGAGTGAGGAGAGAAATTCTCTAATTCTATAAGTGGAAGCTAATTGGCCACATGACCTATGGGCCAGAGTTTAGGAAGATACATGGAAGAATACTGAAGAATAGATCCCTCCTTTGGTGGATTTAGATGCTTCTAAGAGTGAACAAATGATAGCACAAGAAGTAGATTATGAGGAATTATCCAACCTATATCATAATCGAGAGGAGGCAATTAGCCTGACTACACTTCGAAACTCGACTAGAGAATATGAGAGAACCTCAAAATTCTTTCATGCACCAATAATAAGAGGCAAAGAGGGGAGTCTTTAGAACAATCATTAAGCACTTTACAAGAATTGAAGAGGAACAAGGTGCAATGCTCTATAACCCTAGAAGAATTGTTGCAAGCTAAACCCAAACTATGGGCAAGATTCGCCAAACACTTGAACTTGGAAGAAGTAAAGCAATCAATCAAGAAGGACACAGTGGAGAAGATATATATGATCAAAATAGTTGTAGACAAAGTTGGATCCTTTAGTGAGGGAGATGAAGGGAATACATGCCTCCCAACCACTTTCTAAGGATACATAACCAAAGATATTTTAGATACAAGAGGTAGATTTGGAATAACAATTAAATAAATCTAGGAGAAGTGGGGTAGACCAGCTCTATGAACAACCAGAATGAAGCTACAACTAGCTGCTCATCATGTAGAAAGACCATTAGGACTCCTTGACAATATAATTCTAACAACATATGCTATAGAATTTGTACATACTTTAGCTATTTTTCAATTTTGTAAGACAAGTAATTATGAAATGATCTTAGGAACACCGTTCATGCGATAGTTAAAGGTATTTCAAGATTGGGGAAGAGAAGCATTGTACCTAAATATCCATACATTCGCATATCAAGATGTCCCACCTCTACCATGGAATCCCATACATTAAGATGAAGATGTCTCATATCTCTACGTCAATTCATAGTGTTGGGTGGAGTAATCAATCTTGGATGAATGAGGACACCTGACTATGGATTTGCAAAGTGGATAAAAGAGAATAGGAGAGATTAGATTCATAGCAAGCACGACCTAGGAGCCTCAGATCAATAGAAGACCCTAATTACATGCCCGAAACATTTCCAAACAAAGCATTTGAGCCACATGGATGGATGGGAATATTAGCCACCTTGGACATATGTGTAAATGAAGAAGTATTGATCATGAACAAGTGTATGTATCAAGAAGGATACAACCTAAGTTTGTACATGGTAGTCCTTCAAGAGGCTGAGGCACGAAATATTATAGCAAAAGAATGGAAATAGGAAGCATCAAAATAGATCGTGAGTTTGATTTCACAAGAATAATACTTAAAGAAAGTAGAAATCGAAGACACCAATGAAAGCAACAAAATATTCTCTATAGAAGAATATCAAGAAAGCCCTAAAAAAGAGAGAAATGAAATTCAGAAGGAACCACATGAACAATACAAAGTGCCCAAGCATTTGAAAAATTATGAACTGGAAGAAAGGAAAAGAGCTAATCAAATGCCTAAGATAGAGGCGCATGAAGGAAAATCATATGACATTAAGGAACAAACAAAGAAGTTAATAGTGGCTATGAGGATATTGATATGTATGCTCTAGAGATAAGCTCGTGTTGCACAAAACGTGCTCTGCACCTACCAAGGTAACTCTAGGGATGCTCAATAGATTGTTTTAGCTTCACATTAACACATTTGGAACCAGCAAGTGCTTTGGAACATCATTCCCAAAGGTTTTCATCAAAACAGATAACTTGCATGTAATAGAAATATGAAAAAACCTTCTATTTTGGGATAAAAGTGCTCAATTATTTGCTCAGAGCTGAGAACTTGGTATGAATTGACCAAAGAGCTTTTGAAAACATATAATTGGAGTGTATAGATAACTAAATCAAGTTATTTCTTCAATTCAGCCACACCATAAAGTGAGAAATGAATGTAACAAGTTAGGGGGGTCATCATAGCATTTGAGGATCTAGAAGATGTATAGTCAGAGTCAACTTTTGGGATTTGTATCTCGAGATCCGGAGAGGAAAATGTAATGAACATTGATATGCAAGTAGTAGAAGATTCAATTTAAAAGACCCAAGTTAAACTATTGAATTTCAGTGAGTACACTAAGAGAAATAAATTTCACAAAAACACTCTAATGATGAAGATATTGCAGAGAATAGTAGATAGAGATATACTTAAAGAAATGTACAAAATGTATTTGCTAATGAACATATGATACAAGGGGCCTATTGGAATAATCATACATGAAGTGGGCTCAATGTGGGCTCACTAATGTAGCTCAAAGTCTCTCACAATGGCTCTATCTTCCTCATGACTAAAAGAATGTTTATATATACTCATAATTAGAGTTTCAATTTGAATTTTTGCTCACCTAAAAGTGTTCTATACTTTAGGGACAATTTGAATTGATTCTTCCTACCACATGAGTCATGGGTTCAATGCCCTAAATTCACAAGATTCCTTATTCTCTTGGATTTTACATTTATCCAAGGTGAATACAACTAAATTGATAAGCAAGTGTTCATGTGAGGTTCTCTCTTATGAAGAACTACATGAATGAGTACTCCTGAATAACTAGCCAAGGACTTAGGCTTGCTAATTGCAGCAAAAACTCCACCTCAAGTGCAAGATGATTGATTCTTCAATTCTTTATGATTTCCCAAAATCCAATCATTGATTTGGACCTTTTTAATTCCTTCCATCCAATGTCTTTGTCATTATATTTGCACATTGTTGATGTGTGGAGACATATGACAGTTGTATCTCCTTACTCATGATCTTCTCCCTGACATAATGATAGTGAAATTCTATATGTTTGGTCCTCATAGGATAGATTGGGTTAGCAACAAGATGTAATGAACTAATGTTGTCTCCAAATATGTGTGGAGTAGAAGTATTCAACCCTATATCTGAATATAGGGTCTTAAGCCACATTGTTTCTTGTGTAGCGTTTGCAAGTCCTCTGTATTTAGCTTCTATTGATGAAAGAGAAACTATAGGTTGCTTCTTGAAAGACCTTGAAATTTTGTACATGCAGAAGTAAGATAACATGGCGTGCTTCTCCTATCATCCTCTGAACCTGCCCAATCTACATAAGAGAAGAGCTTGAAATCTATATGAGATGTATATGGATAGTACAATGCTTCATTGACTATACCCTTCAAATACTTCAGTATTCTCTTGGTTGATTCCATGTAAGGCTTCCTTGGACTGTGCATGAATTGACTTAGAACACTAACACCATAGCAAATATCTACTCTAGTTAGAGTAGCATAATTTAAGCTTCCAACTAAGCTTTGATCGCTAGTAACATCTTCAATTAACTCATCTTCATGATCACTTAGCTTCAGATTTACCTCCATGGGTGTACATGCAACCTTTGTATTTTGCATCTTGAATTATGTAAGCATATCTCCAAAGTAATTTCTCTGAGCTAGAAACATTCCTTTCTCTCTATATACTACTTCCAGACCTAGAAAGCACGTGAGAAGTCCAAGATCACTAATCTTGAACTCTTCTTTCATTTGAGTTTGATTCTCTTGATTCCATCTACATCATTACCTATAATGACTATGTCATCCACATATAGACATCGGTATATGACTTGTGAATGGTTTCTCTTAATAAAGAGGGAAGGATTTTCCTTGCGTACCATAAAGCCTTTATCTGACAAGTAAGTGACAAGTATATGACTCCAAGCTCTAGGAGTTTGCTTCAAGCCATAGAAGGCTTTCCTTAACGTGCATACATATTATAGATAGGATTTATCTTCAAAGACAGGGGGTTGGGCCATGCATACCTCCTCGGAAATCCTACCATTTAGGAATGCATTTTTAACATCTATTTGATAGATATTCAAATTCTTGGAAGATGCTATACTCAAAAGTACTCTAATTGTGGACATTTCTGTGATATGTGAGAATGTCTCTTCGTAATGAACACCCTAGGTTTGTGCAAACCCATTGGCTACAATCCTTACTTTGTACCTATTAAGCCAGCCATCAAAATTTTGCTTTACCTTGTAAATCCATCTTGAGCCAATGACCTTCATAGATGGTTTCTTGAGAAATATTTCTCAAGTGTGATTTTCTTGTAGAGATTCTATCTCTTACTCCATGGAATCCTTCCATTTTGGTTTCTTCTTGGTCTCTCCATATTGATGTTTCTTTAGAGTTTGAGTTGTGTGCTATGTATATTGAATGCTTAGTCACTAATGAGGTGTCATAACTAGACCTTTCTGGTTTCCTTTTCTCTGTAGTGGATCTCCTTGTAGTAGACCCACTTTGGCTTTGCCTTTGGAGTTCCAAGATTTGACTTCCCTTTTTGCAGTCTTTTGGTCTTCTTCAAAATCACTTGATTGTTCATGTGTATGCTTATTTATCTTTGACAATGTTGGAAAGTCTTCCTCAAGGTTATAGTGAAGTTTGATTTTCTTGCAATAATCTTCAATCAAGATTTGTTTTCATCAAAAACAACATCTTTACTTATACTGAAACCTTTATTGCTTGGATTATATAGCCTATAACCTTTTTGATTAAGGTCATAGCCAATAAATATGCATTTTCTCTGCCTTTTGTTGGAGTTAGACGTCTGCAGAAGCACCCAAACATCACAAGGAAGAAGAACAACCTTGGAGCACATCACACAATGCTGAATGTATGACCACTAGAATGCACAAAGATAAGTAGCCCATTAGGGCAATAAGCCTATATACAAGCTGGGGAAAGAAAACCTCGTGAAGAGGGAAAAATGATCCCAGACCATCCTAGATGTTTCACACACATCACTACCTATATATATCAACAAATCCCCCCTAGGCATGATGCAATGAACAAGGAGCTGACACTCACGTATAAGGAAGTGCCAAGCTATGTGGAATCAATCCACAAATGGAAGTAAGCCCAAAGCTTTGCGGAAATCTTCAAACTTCCCCCTAGGTAGAGCCTTCATAAAAAGGTCTACAATGTTCTCTTGCATGGGCACATATGCCAAGATGATCTCCCCAATAGAGCTCCTCTCCCTGACATAATCATAATGCACCTCAATGTCCTTGGTGCGAGCATAGAACAGAGGGTTCCTCGCAACTACCAATGTGTTGTGACTATCCGTGAAGATGGTGGTGGGAGAAAGCTGACCAACACCCAAATCACGCATAAGGCGTTTGAGCCACACACACTCAAGGGTCGCTCTGAAAGCTGCCCTACACTCACCCTCACAACTGGAAGTGGCCACAGTAGGCGGCTTCTTGCTCAACCAAGATATACGTGAGCTACCAAGCATGAAGCAAAAGCCACAACTGGACACATGAGTGTCATAGAAACCAACCCAATCACTATGAGAAAAAGCATGAGAATCTGGCGGTAGTGATCCCCCTTGGGATAAAACAATCCAAGTAGCTGGGTACCACTCAAGTAGCGAAAGATACACTTTACCGCATGCCAATGCTTGACACCAGGGTAATGCATAAACCTGCTCACCTATGAGACAACAAACTGAATATCTGGCCAAGTAATGCATAAGTAAATCAAGCATCCAAACACTTTCTGATAGAGAAAAACATCAAATGCATCTCCAACATCATGAAGACTCGATCATAAACGTGGCTCCATAGAAGTGGCAATAGGGTTATAGTCTTCAAGGCCAAAAACACCACAATAATGTGTCAATATATTTCTTTTGACTCAATGCCATTCCACCATCAACTTGCATGAATTGAATCCCGAAATAGTGATGCAAATGCCCCAAATCAGATATCTCAAATGAGGCATGCAAATCAGCCTTAAAATCAGCAATATGTGTGTCATGAGGACCAATGAGCAGGATGTCATCATTATATACCATAATGATCAGAAGCACATCATTAGCATGCTTAACATATAAGGTGCTTTCAGTTGGACTATTTTCAAAACCATGTGCAATAAAAAAGGCATGTATCTTTTCATACGAAGCACGTGGTGCTTGCTTTAAACCATATAATGCCTTCTTTAACCTGCACACTTGGTTTTCATGCCCTTTCTACACAAAGCCACGGGGCTGAAAAACAAACACTTCTTCATGCAAGTCACCATTGAGAAATGTTGTTTTAATGTCCAACTTATGTACATTACAACCATGATGAGCTCCAAGTGCACAAATGCTATGAACAGTAGTCATTCGGCAAGTATGAGCAAAGGCTTCATCAAAATCAATGCCTCTTTCTTGTGCATAACCCTTTGCAACAAGCCTAGCTTTATACTTGTGGACTCTTCTATCAGCTTTACACTTCAGCTTGTATACCCACTTAGTGCCAATGACCTTGTTGCCAGGAGACAAGTCACATAATGACCAGGTACCGTTTTTCATGATAGCATCATATTCAGATTGCATTGCAGTCATCCAATGTTAAGAATTTTATGCTTCATCAAACGAAACAGGTTCAGTCTCATCATAGAGTTTAGAGGTAGCCATAACATAGCAATCTGATGCAAAAGAGGCACTATCAGAGTGTGACCGAGTATGATATGATAGAGCTGCATCTAATTTGCTACCATGCAAGGTCTACACTAGCCATTTTGGCATAGTTTTTGCTTGGTCAATATCTGCTCTCTCATCAAGAAGTGCATCATGTAAATCTACATAAAACATGGAATGATTTGCATCATCACATGAAACCTACAGAGGCTATTAAGTTGCCTCATTACGACCAGCACTAGACTGTCCATCTGAAAAAAGAGGCAGCAAAGTATCATACATGTCTTTAGAGTTAACAGATGTCTCCTTAGTACATGAAATCAATGGCTGAAAAATATCTTCCACAAAAACAACATCACGGCTAACCAAAATGCATTAAGTTTGTGGATGATATAGAAGATAGCCTTTACTTTCAAAATTGTACCCAACAAAAATACATTTTACTACTTTATTATCCAATTTTCTACGATGTTGTTCAGGTACTAATGCATATGCCAAACAACCAAAAACACATGGATGAGTAATAGCTGGCTAGCGACCATGCCAAGCCTCATATGGAGTGATAGACTGCAGTGCTTTAGTGGGACACTTGTTCACTAAATATGTTGCACACATAACAACCTCAAGCAAGAAACTATGTGGTAAAACCTCACTCTTGACCATACACCTCACCATCTCCATGAATGACATGTTCTTTTGTTCAACAAATCCATTCTGTTGAGGTGTATATGGCATTTTACACTGATGTTTTATCCCATGTTCAGCCAGAAATGCATTAAAGGCAGAAGACATATATCCCCCCACTTGATCAAAACGAAGGTGCCGATTTTACATGCTGATAAATTTTCAGCCAAAACTAGAAACTATTTGAAACACATAAACACTTTGGACTTTGCCTTCAGTGGATATACCCATGCATGCCTAGAAAATTTATCGATGGTAGTTCCCAAAAGAAGGTGTCTGCATAGAACCACAAACATCACTATGTACAAGGTGCAATTTTTGAGTAGCCCGAACTCAATCATCTTTTGGAAAGGAAGAATCATCCTTCACGTACATGTTTACCGGGTCCCTCAAGTTTGGGCAAAGAGGATACCATTTTAGATTTCTGCAGGCATAGCAAACTAACAAAATTCATATGACCAAAGCGTGCATGCCAAAGCTTTGCATCTGACATTGCTTGAAAATCATGTACTACACATGCCAAATCAGTTACAGGTCTTTCATAGTCTATGAGCTTATATAGCCCATGACATAAAATGCCAGAAGTAATAATGAGGTCACCATTTGACAAATCATGAAGTGTACATCTGTCATCAATAAATTTCACAACCAAGCCAATCTTGGCTAATGCAAAAATGGATAATATATTTTTCTTGATCTCTGGCACAAACAAAGCATCTAAAAAAGTGAAAGAACTACCATCAGCAGTAGTCAAAATGATCTTAACAACTCCCATAATAGGATAGGAGGAGTTGTTGGGACATGTAACAATATTCCTTGTAGGGGCAGACTCGAATAAAGAGAAGAAACTGCACTGTGAGGTAATATGTTTGGTCGCCCCAAGATGAAAGTACCAGACATCTGAGCCTACTGTAGACATGCACTACTCATGAGAAGATGGGTCAAAACTACAAATAGTAGTAAATGCCCATTCTTCTTCCTGCACAAGATTAGCAGACTCTATTTTCGGTGTAGAGGCCTCTGCAACAACCATTCTGGCCTCTTCTTCTTTGCCTCTTTAGGAGCGAGTTTTGGACAGCTCTTGATGACATGATCATTTGTTTTATAGTATTCACAAATCAATTTTTGCTTTTCTGATTTCTTCGCATCTTTGTCTTCCTTCTTCGAATGTGCAGCATTTGTAGATTTCTGCTTACTAGTAGAAGAGCTCCATTTACCTTTGCCCTTCTGAATAGCTAGGAAAGCTTGATCTGCAACATGCATAATATAATTGTTCTACCTAGACTGGTCTTCTTGCAATAGAACATAGTTGAAGTCCTCAAATGATAGGGCATTTGGATTAGCCTTTCATCATCAAATGAAGATTAGAATCAAAACTTTGATAGGAGTCAGGAAGACCATTGAGAATGGTCTGCACAAGTGAGCTATCTATTATAACTGTTCTATCTATCTATCTATTATAATGGTCAGCAGAAATCAATTGTTCTTTCGAATCCTTGATCTTTGTGAGAAAACTATCCATAGAATCACCTTCATTCATGTGCTCACTCTCCAATTTTTTTTTGGAGGTAAGCAACACGAGCCTCATTCCTAGCCTAGTACAATGTGGTTAGTGTATCTGAAGCATCCTTAGTTGTTGTGCAAGAGGGAATGTGATGAATAATGGCATGTTTGAGAGACAAAGCTATCAATGCATGTGCCTAAGGATCTGTGCCATCCTAACCAATTTTCTCTACAATTGGTGCAACAAAAACATCAGCACTAATAGGAATCTGGAGAATACCATCATCTTCGACACCATCTCCATCACCTGTATTTGCAATACTTATATTTGTAGGTGTAACAGGATTTCTTTCAACATCCTGCACAATATTCCATAGTCCTTTTGCGACCAATACATGATGCATCATATAAGCCCATAATGAGTAGTTGGTACCATTCAACTTATCCTCAACAACTAACATACTGAATACATCACTACTTTCAGCCATGGCTAGTGACTAAAATACCTTGATGTAGAAAATTTACTGTATCTCAAAAAGTTGAACAAAACTACCTAGATGAATTCTGCTAAACTTGTAGCAGACTTGGAGATGGTTATACTGGCGAACCGAAACTGGTATATACCTTTGGCACAAAAAAAGGAAATAGCCTACACAAGCACTACGATAGTGTGTTCGGAGGTCAAAACGAGCTCACATCGTGATTTCAACACCACATTGTGAAGCTGTTTTGATCTCTGAAACACCTTGAGTATGCTTACCAAATTTTATGTGATTCAGAGACTACAACTGCAGCGGTGTAGACAATGCCCTAGATGAAGTGACGACCTACTCTGATACCAATTGTTGGAGTTAGATATCTGTGAAAGCACCCGAAAAACACAAGGAAGAAGAAGAAGAAGCTTGGAGGAAAACACACAATGTTGAATGTATTACCACTAGAGTGTACAAAGATAAGTAGCCCGTCAGCCAATAAGCGTATATACAAGCCGGGGGTAAAAAACCTCCTGAAGGGGGAAAAAAGTGTTGTGGTGATCCTAGAGTGTTCACATGCATCCCTACCTAAATATATTAACACCTTTGGATCGAATTTGCCTCTGATTTGTGAAGGTTTGTGTGTATATGCTATGCACCCAAATATCCTGCAATGATCAAGGTTAGGTCTTCTTCCATTCCATGCTTCATATGGTGTGATACCATCTAATGCTTCTGAGGAGAGTCTACTGATCAGATTGGTGGCTTTGGATATAGCCTTTGCCCATATATAATTGGGCAACTTCTTAGTTAGCATTGATTGTGTAGGCTCAACTATGGTTCTATTTCTTATCTCTACAACTCCGTTTTGTTATGGAGTATACTTGGTTGTAATCTCTCTTTTGATTCCTCTCTCTTGGATATAAGAATCAAATTCATGGTAGAAATATTCTCCCCCTCCATTTAACCTTATCCTCTTCAAAGTTTCACCTGTTTGGCTTTCTACAAGTGCTAGATATTTCTTAAAGCAAGAAAACACTTCATCTTTATGCTTCATAAAATATATATTGTCCATCTACTACAATCATCAAGAATGATACATAATACCTAGATCCAGAGGTTGATGGTTCCTTGCTTGGTGCCCATACATCACTATGGACTAGCTCTGATACATCTCCATGAATATATCCTTTCTTTGTGAATGGTTGCTTGTGAGACTTACCAAATTGAAAAGCACTACATTTGTAAATCATATGTTTTTTGGAGATATTTGTAGACCAAGCACAATTGATCCCTATTGATTTGCTTCAGAGACCTTTTACCTATATGAGCTAACCGCTAGTGCCAAATTTCCAACTCTCAGAGGGTTTGACTACCATAATTGGACAAAGCAATGTTCCTAGTATCTTGGAGCTCTTGCTATCCTCTTGATTCCCTGATGTGGATCCTCAACAAATGCTTCATTCTTTGTGAATATAACCTGCAATCTTTTTTCAACAATCGGATCTACACTTATGAGGTTTTTGGTGATGGTTGGCACATACAATACATTGCTCAAGAGGTTCATATTACCATCTGGAGTCTTTACATTGCCTATCTTCTCCACTACATGCCTTGTGTCATCTCCTATTTCGACTTCATGTCTATTCCTTGGGTCCTCCAAGTATGAGACTAGAGCTACATTTCCTGCTACATGATTTGAGCAACCTGAGTCTGTATAGAATACATGTTCATCTGCTTTACCTTGCGTCATGGTCATGTTCATCAGAAGTAATGAGTCCTCGAGTTTGATCATTTATGTAGTTGTTGTGGTATTTCCTCCCTTTGTATCCTCCTTGATAGTTATTATTGTTTTGTGAGTTGTTGTTGTAACCATTGTTGTTTTTGAATCTGCCTCTTGAGCTTCCCTAGCCTCCTCTATTGTAACCTCTTTCCCTTTGATTTCTAGGGTTCCTGAAACAATACTTGTAATGTGATTAGTTAAGCCACATATGGCACATGGAGAGGATCTTTGAGATCATCCCTGCCTTGCCTTCCTCCTCTACCTCTTCCTTTTGAGCCTCTACCTCTATCTACAAAGTTTGCTTGAGAGGTATTGCCTTCGTCATCATATTTTTTTACCCTTTGCTTTTGCTATCTTTATTTTTGTTCTTACTTTTATATAGAGTAGAGGATTGATTACCTTTTGAGTTGTTACCATTCTTCATAATCTTTGCCTCACATGTGAAAACTTGTCCCATGACGACGTTTAAACCAAGAACCTGCATGTCGGTGTGGAGATTCATGGTTGTGGTGAAACCTTCCCATTTTTCATCTCCCTTTATTCCATGGATCACTTGCCTTACTATCTGCTCTTCATCAATGATCTCTCTAATGCTTCCAAGTTGATCTTGTAGGTCCTCCGTTTTAGTTACGAAATCAATCACACTTTTCTTGGGCATCTTCTTCAGTGTGGTGAGCTTCATCCATAGTTGATTTTTCCTTGCCTTGGTGCTTGATGAGAAGAATGCTTCAAGAGCATTCCATGTGAATTCTTGCAACTCATGATCTATAGAAGTAAAAAGTCAAAGATGGATTTAATATATTATCTTTCTAGAGCATCCTTTGAGCACTATGTGGTTAACCTCTCTTGTTCTTCTTGCATTGGTCTTCCCCTACTTCTGAGGGTTGGCATCATGTCGTCTCCAAATATGTAATCATAGGGGTTCCTCCATTGAAGATAAGCTTCCATTCTAAGTGACCAAGCTGAGTAATTACCTTGAAAAAATTTGTCTACGGATTAAGGAAATCCATCTCCCATGTTGATTTGTTATTGCTTTGATACCACTATGAGGAGATGGATGGGTATGCTCTAGAGATGAGTTAGTGTTGCATAAAGCCTACTCTACACATGCCAAGTTAACTCTAGGGACACTTAATAAACCTCATTAGCTTTACATTAATGCACTTGGAAGCACCAAGTGCTTTGGATCATTGTTCCCAAAGGTTTGCATCAAAATAGATAGCTTGCATGTACTAGAAATGTGAAGAAACCTTCTATTTTGGGAATAGAAGTGCCCAGTAACTTGCTGAGAGTCACAACCTAGTATGAGTTGACCATAGAGCTTTGATACACATCTAATTGGAGTGTTTATCTAAGTAAAATAAGCTATTTCATCAATTGAACCACACCATAGAGTGAGAAATGAATATAACAAGTCAGGGGGGTCATCCTGACATTTGAGGATCTAGAAGATGTGCAAACACAGTCAGCTTCTATGATTCATATCTTGAGATCCCCTAAACATAATGTGATGAGAACCTATATGCAAGTAGTATACAAATCAATCTAACTTAAACAAGTTAAAGTATTGAAAATGAGTGAGTATACATAGAGAAATAGTTTCTACAAATCATTGTAATAATGAAGATGCTATAGAGAATAGTAGACATAGATATACTTGAAGAAACATATGAAAATGTATATGCTAATGAACATATGATACAAGGAACGTGTAGTGGACTATTCATATATGAAGTGAGCTCAATGTGTGCTCATTGATGTAGCTCAAAGTCTTTCAGAATGGCTCTATCCTCCCTATGACCAAAAGCAGATATATTTATACTCATCATTTGAGTTTAAATTCGAATTTTTCCTCACCTAAAAGTAATCCTATACTTTATGGATGATTTGAATTGATTCTTGCTCCCACATGAGTCGTGGGTTCAGCTTGCTAACTTCAAGAGATTCCTTATTCTCTTAGCGTTTACATTTATCCAGGGTGAATACAACTAAATTGATACGCAAGTGTTCATACGAGGTTCTCTCTTGTGAATAACTAAATGAGTGAGTAGTCCTCAATAACTAGCCAATCACTCAGGCTTGCAAATTGCACCAACATTGGCTATAGAAGGAGAAAAGGAAAGATGCACCTATATAGGCAAGGATGTGTCCTTAGAGGAGGAACAGGAACTTATAGCTTTAAATAGAGAATATAGGGTTGTATTTGCTTGGACCTATAAAAACCTGAAAGGTGTAGGTCTCTCTATCTATTCTCATAGAATTCCCATGACTCCTAATGCAAGCCTTGGAAGCAGAGAGTATACACATACAATGATGTATATTGAGCCAAGATCAAAGAGGAAATAGACAAACTATTATCACATAGATTTACATAAGAAATAGAACACACTGCATGGGTTTCACTTTGTAGTGGTGCTAAAGAAAAATGGAAAGCTTAGGTTTGTATTAACCTCAAAAAGGTTAACACAACCACCATTAGAGATAGCTATTTGTTACCCATTACAAACCATCTTTTGGAAAAGGCAGCAGGAAAGGAAGTCTACACCTTCCTTGATGGGTTCTCACGGTATAATCAAGTATCCATCATTATGGAAGACTCAACATAAGACCTCTTTTGCTATTGAATGGTGTGTATACATATTTAGGGTTATGCCATTTTCTTTAACAAAGGCCCCAACTACTTTCCCAAGATTAATTTTCCATGTATTAAAGGAATTTCTCAAGAAAAGCATGGAAATCATTGTTCATGACCTATGCACATATTCGTCTCAATGTATTTCTCACATATTAGAATTAAAGAAAATAGTCAATGAATGTAGGCAATATAGAGTTTTCTTAAATCCATAAAAATATGCCTGGATGGTAAGACAAGGGAAAAAATACATATAGTGTCAAAAAATCATATCTCAAGATGAAGATAAAATCTAAGTCATTTTGGAACTATGAATGCCTACAAATGCGAAAGGACATACAAGCTTTTATGAATCATTGTGGATAAAACCATCGATTTATTCACATGTATGTCATAATTGCAAAAACCATGTATGGGATGCTAACTAAATTCACTTGGAAAAATATTGAGTTCAAAATCTATTTTGAAAGTTCCTAATTTGAATAAACCCTGTATGGGATGCTAACTCAATTCACTTGTAAGAAAGAGTGTGAGAAGGCTTTCAATGAATGAAAAAGAAGATTGAGTTGAAAATCTATTCTGAAAGTTCTTAATTGGAATAAACCATTCCTAATTGATTCACACAACTTTGCCATTTGATATATCTTAGCACAACGAGGTAACAAAGAGAAACTAGATCACCCGACAACCTATGCTAGTAGACAATTAAATCAGGTGGAATGTAATTATACTAGTATCAAACAAGAAGGTTAAGGGATGGTGTATGATGTAAACAAATTTAGACATTACTTGCTAAACAATAAATTCAAGTTCTTTATTGATTGCCAAGCACTATTATACTTGGTTAAAAAACCATATAACACTAGAAGGCTAGCAAGATGGTTTCTACTACTGATGGAATTTGACATTGAAATAGTAGTCAAGAGAGTTAACACATATGTTTGAGCTGATCATTTCTCAAGAATGGCACATGGAGGACTACCAATTGAGGTAGTAGATTAGCTAGCAGACTCCTATTTGTTCAGCCTAGAAGTATGTCCCAAATGGGCCAAAAATTGATACCTATACTTACACATGGACCTAATCATGGGATCAACTCGAACCACAACAAGGAACTCTATCAAAAAAGAAACCTTCACATTTTGGAAAGGAGTTTATTCTAGAAGGATTCCAATGGAATACTTCTAAGTTGTGTGGAAGATGAGGAAGAAATTAGTTTACTCAAACAAGCCAATGCGAACAAATGGAGAACACATATGGGTGTTAGTGGAACAACACAAGAATTGAAGAGATTAGGAGTGTATAGGCTAGACATGCAAAAGGATGTACATGAACATGTGACCAATTTCCGAGTGTGTCAGGAGAGTACACCTGATGAACATGCATCTTTATGGTATTGAACAATAGCTCCTAGATGGAGTTAACCACTGGTTGAGTTCTTGAAATCACATACTTATCCTAAAGGAGCCAGCCTAGCTAGGAAACGAGCATTAAGAGAACAAAGCAAAGATTATTTGATTGTAGGGAAACAATTGTTTAAACAAGGAAAGGACAAACAATTATGATTGTGTGTGCATAAAGGAGAGTATCTTCCCGTTGTAGAAATGGTGCATGCTGGAGCAAGAGGAGGTCATTTTTGAGTGGAGAAGATGGTAAAAATGATTCTTTTTGTGGGCTTATGGTGGCCAATACTATGCATGGATGCAAAAACATATGTATGGAGCTGTGGTGTGTGCCAACAAACCAAGTACCCGATACGACTGGATGATGTGCCCTTAAGACCAATTATTAGTGCAAGAGGTTTTTAAAGATAGGGAGTTGACTTTATTGGACCAATTAGTCTCATAACAAAAGGTACTCATGCTGAATACATTCTAATGGCAATTAAATATTAAACAAAATGGGTAGAAGCAAAAGCTACTAAGAAAAATGATGCCCAAACTACCTCCAAGTTCTTATTTGAAAACATATTTAATAGATTTGAACTAGCCATTGAGATTGTAAGTAATACATGTATGCATTTCATTAATCAATTGTTTGAGTCATTCATGAATGAATTTCTAGTGATTCATAGAACCTCAGCACCCTATCACCTACAAGATAATGGACAAGTGGAGAGTTCAAATAAAGTTTTATATATTGTTCTAACCAAAATAGTGAAGAATGGAAGGTCAGATTGGAACAAGCAATTACACCATACAATATTGGCATTCCTAGTAGCTTATAAAATGGTTATCGGAGCTACAATTTTTAATCTAGTCTATGGACAGAATGGAATTCTACTAATTGATTTCTTGATTCCTACTTTATGAGTAGTCGAGAATTATAAGTGGACTCGACATGAACTACAATTGGAACAAATAGAAAGATTGCATGATACTAGATTACAAGTTGTAGTAGATATCTATGCTACAAAGAAAAGTTAAAAGGCTTATTGTGATGTTCATATTAAGGATAAAGGCATTAGAGTTGGAGATCTGTTATTGGTCTATACCTTGAAACAATATGCGAAGAAACTATGACAATGAGGATATGGATCATTGCTAATAAATAGGATCTTCAAAAGTGGAGCTATCAACCTAGCAACTTTAGATGGAGACATCTTACCCAGTTACATAGGTGGAGGTAGAGTCAAAAAATATATGAAACCCTTTAGAGAATAAATGTTAGTCAGAATTTTAGGAGCACAAAGCAAAAAGAAATAAAAAGAGAGGATACAAGAAGAAGAAAGATTAGAATCCTTAGAGAAGATCACAAAAGTTAAGGAATGGATACGAGAACATGATGAAAGGTATTTGCAAGGAGAAGAGCCTATTCCCATAAAAAATTACCACACTAACTAAGTAAAAATCGTAGGAAGTCAAATACAAAAACCATACCTAAACCTAGGGATTCTTAGGGAAGAGTATCAATTAGTGGACTCATTAATTGACATGCAAGCACCTCTTAGTTGTGGACGTGCTTAGTTAGTAGAAAAACTTAAGTTTTCAATTACCCCAACCAAATCTTACATGATAGAACTTGGGGTAACATTATAGAATGTTTAGGGGAAGTAATTATAAACTTAAACCTAGGAAATAACACAATGGAGCAAAGACTTTTGGTCTATAATGATTTAGATCTACTGGAAGAATTGGTCCTAGGTTAAGACGAGATTTACAAATATGAGGTTACAATACATCTTGTGCAAGGATCTATATCAGCCAAGATAGGACATATATAAGTCTTTGGTCTCCTAGATGAGAAACCTCTAATGACTGTAAGCATGGAAAACTATAATGTCCCAAATCAAAGTATACATGTAAGTGAAACCCAACCAAAAAACTTGTCTAGTCATTCTACCATCCTACCTTAAATAAGTGTGAGTAAAACATTTTGCTCCACTACATGTAATCAAACCACCTCTCCTTCTCAAGAGATAATTACGGAGAGCTTGAGTAAGGTTATCTAATCTCCTAAAGAATAGTGGCAAATCACTTATCTCAAATCTAAAAGAACTTGTCAAAAATATCACAAAGACATCAATAATACATATCCAAGAGGGCACAAGAACAAGAGAAAAACCCTAAGAATCAAGGAGGGATCAAGGAACAAATGTTAGAACATGAGAGATCAAAGATAATGGAAGTGTGGATACCCAAAGGATTATTGGAAGCTCAAAGACCTCAAAATCATGTGTGGATCCAAAAGAAGATAATGAAGAGAGCAAAGGAGGAAGTAAAGGCCCTGTATCCAAAGTAAGTCATATCCAGACCAAACCCATCAAAGCATCCCGATACGATAAAAAAATAAGAGGACCAGAAAAAAAAAGAAAGCTCAAGACGCAAGGCAAATATATATGGAGAATCAAAACAAAGGATGCAACATCTGAACCGAAAGAGATATAGAGAATCAGTTGTAAGCCGCTTGAAAGGAACTCATATTTCTTGTAAAATATATCCTGAAAAGTTGCATGCATGATGAAAAGATGTAGCGCAATGTTGTACTCTTTGACAAGATTAATGAAAGAAGTCGCAAATGCAGAGGGTGAGTCGCCGGACTGTCTGTCTGGGCGAGGAGCCAGAAGCGAGTGCTGTTGCAGAACTCTATGTAACAGAGTCTGTTTGGTTGATTAAGTCAATCGTTAAGTGAAGTTAATCAAGTATTAAGTAATTTGATTAACATGCTAAGTGAAGGAATTACATGGTAAACTTTCTCACGTGAAAGTGCGTGAACAAACGAATTCATAGTAGTACTGGAAGATAATATGTTTAGCGCTCAATTCAGTGAAGTCACATAATCTTAATCTGTAGTTTGGGAAAATATAAATAGGGCCTCTATTTATAGACCCTGACCATCCCAAGAACCCAGATGTGAATTAAACCTTAAACAATAAAACAATTTAACATTTAACACTGGCGCTGTCTATGGGAAATGGAGTAGCCATTTGCAACAAAGATTAGAGATTGAGGAAGAATTCTTTGATATATGCCTGTAACATGTTCGTGCAAATCATACCCTAAATACCGTAGAGATCAAAATCCTTGGGTAGTTCCGAACCTATTAGGAACGCCCCCTAGTGGTAGAAGTACATGACAGTTAAGTCCAGTTGCAGAAGGTTCGGAACAGCCAGCTAGCAGCAATTCCGGTGGTAGTTCGGTAGTACATGATGAGATTTCGGTGAATTCGGGTGCGAGTTCGGTATCTTTGGGAGAAAGTACGGTGATTTCTGGTTGTACAGAGATGTAGTGCGGAGTCAGTTCCACATTATCGGGTCAGAATTCGGTCACTTTCGGTGCTAGGTTCACGTTATCCGATGAGAACATTTCCAGTGATAGTGCAGTCTGGTCCGATGAGAATTCGGTGAGTTTTGGTGAGAGTTTGGTATTACCTGGTGGTGATTCGAAGTTTTCGGTGAAACTGCGTTGCTGTTTGGTGAACACTTACTGCACTCACCATTTTTCGATGCATGACTAGCTAATTTTCACACTCAAGTCGAGGAAGGGCTGATAGATTTGGAGTTAAGCAATCGGTTCAACGACATCTTAGGACCGGAAAGTGAGCAGGTTGACCATACTGTCCAGGAAGATCAAGAGATACCTCCCCAAAATTCGGGTAATAATAACAATGCCACCAACAACAACACAATGAGTGGCTTAGAGCAACAACAACAACAACAACATCAACAACAACAACAACAACAACAGCAACAACAGCAGCAACAGATTGTCCCACTGCGTCCGGTACCAGCATGGGTCACGTATACAAAATTTGGAGTATTTCCGGGGGATGATCCAGATGGGCATGTGCGGACCTTTGAGATTAATTATGTAGTTATGAACTACCCAGCAGACCATGCCTACAAATCTATTGTATTCCAGGCAACCTTGGTTAATGAAGTTGCACGATGGCTAACCGAATACGATTTGAATCACTTTCGGCAGTATGATGATGTAAAGGATGCCTTTATACAACAGTTTCAGTTAAAGAAGAACCCCGCTGAAATTTTTGACTACTTGCAGAACAATAGGCAGAAACCACACCAAACTGTCCAAGATTATGCCACGTTATTTCAGACTCACCTATGGCAGTTACCACCAGCACATGATAATCTACCAGATGACGTTATCATGCAGTGGTTCATCAATGGATTAAAGCCCCAATTGAGGCAGATTATGATCATAAGGTGTGTGGGTGGAATCACTTTAGATGTCGTAATTGCTATGGCGTTGCAATTAAAAAACAAGGTGGGTGGGTTCGCCGAAGATCTAGAGTGGCTGAAAGCATCTAGGCAATCCAATGAGGACCCTTTAAAACCAATTTATTGTACGAAGTGCAAAAATCCAGGGCATAATAGTTCACCGTGTGCACTAAACCAAATGTATTATGCCATTTTCAACACAACAGAACATACCACGGAGACTTATCCGTATAATGCCAAGGTATAGAACAGAGTAGCAGTTAATGCCATCATTCAGGAGCAGGGACAACCGGCTAGCCATTATGTACCACCACAGATGAGGAACACCCCGTACTAGGGATACACGAATTATCGAGGAGGGCGGATAAATAACTTCGGTCAAGCTCAGTGAAATGCAAGCCCGTCAGGAGAAGGTACATCTAATCCAACTCCTAAATGTCATTTCTATGGGGAAATAGGGCATATCCGGAGGTTCTGCAAAGATGCAACGGAGTATGACAAAAAGAAAAAAGAACGACAACATCCGATGGCAAATATGGTGTATATCTCACCTGTGGATATGCAAGCAGCAGCACTACAAACACGATCGGGCAAGCAACTACATCTAGCTCCGGAGATCTTCGAACCAGGAATTCATGAAGAACAGAAGGCGTTCACAAAGGCAAGCAAGTGGGCTACACAGGAACAAGCTATTTTCCCTAATCCAGTTCCGCTGAAGCAGCAAAGTATCTTGTCGGAGGTACTAGAGAAGCGAAATTTGACTCATACGGTACCAGAGTCCATACCGAAGACCGTACCGAAAACAGCCAAAACAGATTCGATGTGGGATGTTCTATCTAAGGCATCAATTACATTGCCCTTGGGTTAACTATTGGCTTTGGTCCCTGGAGTGCGACAACAGTTCCAATAGCAGGTCATTCCAGGTTCCGCGAGTGCTCCAGCAACAGCTACAATCCAACCGGAATTGGACCCAATGGTGGATCACACGGTAGCACTGATTACGGTATGGTACAAAAATCACAAAATCACACAAGTCTTAATTGTTGGCGGATCTGGTGTCAATATTGCCACAACAGCCCTTTGCAAGCGGCTAGGGTGGATGCAAATTGAACCTGTTTAATTCTTTGTATATATGGCTGAATCTCGAGTCCATCCGATGGGCTTAGTGCGGGATATTCCGATCACTCTACAAGGTTCTATTTTCAAAATGACCTTTCTTGTGCTAGATTTACCAAAATCGAGCTTGAACTACAATCTGCTTTTTGGACGTCCCTGGCTAAAACAAGCTAAGGTAGTGCAAGACTGGTCAGCACATGAATTAGTCTTTAAAAACAATCACCAGAAATATGTTGTCCCGCTAGACGACATGAAACCCTGTGACTTACATGCACGACCGTATTAGCGGAGCTTGTACATATGCTGGATGGTCTCTCCGATGATGAAGAGGAGACTTTCCTTCGAGCCAATAAAGACCTGATGGCACTTGGCATTGTAGATTTACAAATGGTGGCTGATAACTAGAGTCTGGCAGCCTGCATGGTGGTACCGCTGATCGAAGAGCATGAGTCGAATACCGAACAGACTTTGGATGACGTGATGCTTCAACAATTACTCTAGTCCAGAGACGATGAGGAAAGGTCCCAGCAGTTCTATGTACCAAAAGATCAGCCGATCACTTGCAATTTAGGTGATCAAACCAACCCATGACCAGTAAAAATAAAGGTAGGATTGTCTGAGACTTTTTGGGAGCACCTGTTGCAGCTCCTACGCGAGTTTGCGGATGTGTTTGCATGGGATTACAGGGACATGAAGAGGTTGGACCCACCGATTTATCAACACCGAGTGGTGCTGAAACCGGATGCAAGACCCATCAAACATCCCAATTACAGGATGAATCCTAACTATGCGGCACAGGTTAAAGCCGAACTTGATCGCTTGTTGAAGGTGGGGTTTATTGCGCCTATTGAGCACGCAGAATGGATCTCTCCCATTGTTATAGTTGCGAATAAAAACAAGCAACTATGGATATGTGTGGACTACCAAAAGCTTAATGCTGCAACTATACCTGATCCATTTCCGTTGCCATTCTTGGATACCATGTTAGATGACGTAGCCGGCCGAGAGATGTATTCCTTTCTAGATGGATACAATGGTTACAATCAAGTCCGAATGGCCGAGCAGGATATACCAAAGACCGCATTTATTACCAACTGGGGTGTCTATGCGTGTATCGTCATGTGGTTTGGACTGCACAATGCTCCTAGTACATTCCAACGTTGTATGCAGGATTATTTTTCTCCTTATCTCACCACATTTATGAGAGTGTATCCGGATGATTTCTCGTTATCTGGTGATATTATTGGTGCAATTCACAAGTCTACACATTTGGCTTGTAATTCATACACATATGAAGATGCATAGGAATCAATGCTAGTGGTTATTTACCACTTTATCCTTTTGTAAAAGTCACTTTTGACTTGGAATCTCTGTAAACACCTACGAAAAGGAACTCATGAAAAAGTTATCTTTGATTGATGGAATATCTCCTAGGATGTAGGAGCATGACTATAGAGAGCCAAAAGTTTGAATTCAAATTCAAACTTTGAACTCAACTACTATAAAAGTGATCATCAAAAAGTCGCGGGTATGCAAGTCACTTTTCGAGCTCCTCAGGATCATCCCCGAGTGTGTGTGAGGCCTATACTGTAGCCAACACCTATCTACACCATTAGGCTATGGTCTTCATGCCAATGACATTGTATACAAGTGTTCATTAATACATATATCTACATTGTTCATTTTTGAGTACATGAAAGTCTATCAACTTGTAGAGATCATATCTCACTCATTTCTTTACCAAATTCAAACATCTATAGCTTGTTGGAACCAGCTCAACGTCATCTACGTGCTATCAAAATTTGAAGGATTTCTATTCAGCCAGTTCAGAGAAAGGTTCTTCGAAGTGATCACTGGTCGAAGTGTGAAACAATCCTAAAATATCAGGGGTAAAGGTTTACTTGCTAGATTGATTTCTCTGAGCATAGTTAATCTTTTTAAGTGATATCACTTGGAATATTTAGCTTACTAACCTAATTAGATACCCCTAAAAGGAATTTTTCCAATGCTGGTCATACTGAGCAAAAGATACAGCAGGTGTATTATCAAAAATAGAAGGTTTTTGAAGACTTGAAGTTCAAAGTTGTCTGTTTTTAATTCTATCTTTTCATACATAATTTCCAAAGTACATAGGCCATTTTATGGTGACATTGAATAGCTAAGAAGGTCCACTTATCAACTCTGAAGCATCAAAGGGCTGGTACAAAGTAGGATTTGGCAGTACCTACTCATTCTCTTCAAGTGTCCATCCATCATTCCCAACAGTGGTATCAGAGCAAGTTAAGGTAAAATGAGATATGGTTTTCCTTCATTTATTGATAAATTGGATAGGACCAACTATCAGGCATGGTCTCTAAGGATGAAGAAATACCTACAAGAAAGGAGTCTTTATGGATACAATTTCAGGAGATGAGGAATCGCCCTCATTCAAAACCAGAGGACTACCAACAAAGGAAGAACATGAAAAGCTCAACACATGGTGTGCCAAGGATGCATTAGGAAGGTCTTACTTACTCAAATCCATCTTTGATTTTCTTTTGCCACATATTAGAAACTGTAAGACATCCCAAGAGACTTGGGAAACCTTGTCATCCTATTTCTCTTCCAACACAAAGGCCAAAAAAAATCAATTGTGGATTGAATTCACCACATTAAGGAAGCAACCTAGCAGGCTATTTCAGAGTTTGTGACCAAGATTAAAGATGTAGCAGATCAGTTAGCAAGCATGGGAGAAAGAATTGAAGAAGAGCAGATAGTAAGGCAAGTGATCAATGGGATTAAAGGTGATGACAAATGGGAAAGCTTCACCACTGCCATGGACCTATACATGGACATCCAAATTCCAGATTTTACCACTCTCATGGGGAAATTGTTCACTCATGAAGCCAAGCTCAACAAGAATGGAGACTCATCCAAAGGTAATAGCTCTTGTGCCATATACACTAATAAAAGTAAGGCTAAAGATAAAGGCAAGAACATGAAAGGAGAGGATGAAGGCACTACCTCCCAAGAAAACTGTGCAGGGAGAGGTAGATCATCAAGAGGAAGGGGGAGAGGAGGTAAGCAAGGTAGGGGGAGATCCTATAACTCCTCACCATGCAACATTTGTTGTTTATCAAATCATACTACAGATGAGTGTTTCAGGAATTACAAGAATCAAAGAGGAAGAGGATACCAATGAGGTGGATACTCACAATCAAGAGGCAGATTCAACCATCATCAAGGATACAACAACAACTACAATAACAACTACAACAACAATGGTAATTACCAAGGAGGATTCAAAAATAGAAAGGACTACAACAACTATACAGAAGAGCAAGATGATTCTCTTCTGATTATGAACATGACTTCATAACTAGGTACAAATGATGACCATCTCTTCTACATTGACTCAGGATGCTCAAATCATGTGGCTGACAATGTAGCCCTACTCTCTAACCTTGAAGAACCAAGAGGTAAGCATCAAGTACAAACAGGTGATGACACCAAGCACTCAGTAGTTAAAGTTGGAAATGTTAAGACTTGTGATGGAAATCAAAACTTGTTAAGTAGGGTACTATATGTACCAACCATTACCAAAAATTTGATGACTGTTGGATAGATTGTGGAAAAAGGTTTGCAAGTTAGATTCAACCAATTTGGAGCATTTGTGGAGGATCCCAAGCAGGGGTTCAAGAGAATTGCTAAAGGAGAAAAGACAGGTAGACTTTTTACTTTTGAGCTAGAAGACACAAAGAATATTGCACTCTACAGTTATAAATATCAAACACTTTCAGAGCTTGAGATTTGGCATAAAAGATTAGGGCATGTAGGAGAAAGAACCTTGAAATAGATATGCAGGGATCAATGTGTAATTGGAATACCCAATGTTTCCAAACAACACATGATATATAAATGTGGTGCTTGTCAGTTTGGGAAGTCTCAAAGGTTACCCTTCTCAAGGAAACGCTACATGCATGAGGACTACCTAGAGCTTGTCATACAGATGTATGGGGACCAAGCAAAGACCCCTCAATCTCAGGATCAAGGTACTATGTATCTTTTATTGATGATTATAGTAGGTGGACTGTATTGTACTTCATGAAGCACAAAGATGAAGTGTTCAACTGTTTTAAAAAGTATCTTGCACTTGTTGAGAATCAGATAGGGAAGAATCTAAAGAGGCTAAGGTCAGATGGAGGAGGTGAGTACTTCTCCAATGAGTTTGAAGCATTTTTGCAGGACAGAGGAATCAAGAGAGAAATCACCACAAGGTATACTCCTGAACAGAATGGGGTAGCTGAGAGAAGAAATAGGTTGATTGTTGAAACAACTAGGTCAATTTTAAATGAAAAGAAATTACCTAATCACCTATGGGCAGAGAGTGTTTCTACTGCCACTTACCTCATAAACAGGTTACCATCTAAGACCCTTGATGGGATGACTCCCTATGAAGGATGGCATTGTAAGAGATCCTCACTTGATCATTGCAGGATATTTGGATGTGTAGCATATGTACACATTCCTTCGGAGATAAGAGGTAAGCTAGGAGGAGGAGTTTCCAAGTCTTGCTAAGGAGGAACCTACTCAGAATGAAGACACCAATTCAGATGATGAAGACATTATCAATCTTGAATAATTCAAGGCATGGAAGTCCAAAGGCAAACTCAAGATGAAGAAACTTGAAGACATACCTGAATCTTCAAATCAATCAATTAGAAGATCACAAAGGGAGAGCAAAAAACCTATCAGATATGGGTATGATACGTTTCTTGTTACTAAACATTCTGTTTATCTAGCCAAAGACTTGTCAATTGAAGAACCAGGATCATATGAAGAAGCAAAAACTCAGATAGAATGGAAGGAAGCTATGGCTGAGGAGATTGAAGCACTCAAAGAAAGTGACACATGGGAACTAGTACCAAAGAAAGAACCCATGAAGGTAATTGGATCCAGATGGATCTATAAAATCAAAAGAAATTCTGATGGGACAATAAACAGGTACAAAGCCAGATTGGTGGCCAAGGGTTTTGCACAAACCCAAGGCATTGACTATGAAGAAACATTCTCACCTGTGGCCAAGATGCCAACCATCAGGGTGTTGGTGAGTGTGGCTACATCTAAAAATTGGAACATGTATCAATTGGATGTAAAAAATGCCTTTTTGAATGGATGGGTTTCAGAGGAGGTATATATGTCACAACCTCCTGGCTATGAGGATCCAAACAAGGTAACATATGTGTGCAAATTGAATAAAGCTCTTTATGGATTGAAGCAGGTACCTAGGGCATGGAATCACAGGTTAACTACATACCTTCAAGACCAAGGTTTTGTCATGAGCAAGGCAGGCACTTCTCTATTCATCAAGAGAAGTAATTCAGATGTAATATACCTATGTGTATATGTTGATGATAGCATACTTACAGGTAATGATGTCAATGGAATCAGACAAATCAAGAACTAGATGATGAAGGAGTTCAAGATCAATGATCTGGGTCTACTAAAGTACTTTCCTGGACTTGAGTTAGTCTATGCTAACTCTGGAATCTACATTACTCAGAGAAAGTACATACAGGATATGTTGAAGAAGTTTCAGTTGCAGGATGCCAAAGTTGCAAGTATTCCAATGGAGGTAAACCTAAAACTAAGTGCACATGAAGGTGATGAAATTGATGATATTACAGGTTACCAAAGCATAGTGGGAAGTTTGAACTATGCTACCTTGACAAGGATAGATATTGCTTATGGAGTTAGTGTGCTAAGTGAGTTTATGCACAAGCCAAGGGTACCTCACTTAGAAGCTGCCAAAAGAATTCTAAAGTACCTCAAGGGTACTCAACATCATGGTTTGTATTTTCCTTACACATCAGACCTAGACATTAAGATCTATTCAGATGCAGATTGGGTAGGATGTAAGGATGATAGGAGGAGCACTTTTGGATACATTTCATTTGCAGGTGATAAACCAATATCATGGTCTTCAAAGAAGCAACCTACTGTTGCTTTACCTTCTACAGAGGCAGAGTATAGAGGGTTGGCAAATGCCACTCAAGAAGCCATATGGATCAAGTTATTGTATACAGAATTGGGTTTGTATACTGTATTTGGAGATAATACAAGCTCACTTCACCTTGTAGCTAATCCTATCTATCATGCTAGGACCAAGCATATAGAGGTCCATTACCATTATGTGAGAGAGAAGCTATTAAGCAAGGAAATTCAACTAACTTATGTATCAACCACCATGCAATGTGTAGATTTGTTAACTAAAGCTTTGGATGGAACCAAACTTTGCAGGTTCAAATCAATGATTGAATTGCAGGATATACATGAAGACTGAAGAATGAAGACGAAGCCACTATGTTTGGCTTGAGGGGGAGCTGTTGGTCCAATTCACAAGCCTACACATTTGGCTTGTAATTCATACACATATGAAGATGCATAGGAATCAATGCTAGTGGTTAATTACCACTTTATCCTTTTGTAAAAGTCACCTTTGACTTGGAATCTTTGTAAACACCTACCAAAAGGAACTCGTGAAAAAGTTATCTTTGATTGATGGAATATCTCCTAGGATGTAGGAGCATGACTAAAGAGAGCCAAAAGTTTGAATTCAAATTCAAACTTTGAACTCAACTACTATAAAAGTGATCATCAAAAAGTCGCGGGTATGCAAGTCACTTTCCGAGCTCCTCAGGATCATCTTTGAGTGTGTGTGAGGCCTATACTCTAGCCCACACCTATCTACACCATTAGTAAATGGTCTTCATGCCAATGGCATTGTATACAAGTGTTCATTAATACATATATCTACATTGTCCATTTCTGAGTTCTCTATCATAGTACATGAAAGTCTGTCAACTTGTAGAGATCATATCTCACCCATTTCTTCACCAAAATAAAAAATCTATAGCTTCTTGGAACCAGCTCAAAGTCATCTACTTGCTGTGAAAATTTGACGGATTTTCATTCAGCCAATTTAGAGAAAGGTTTGTCGAAGTGATCACTGGTCGAAGTCTGCAACAGTCCTAAAATATCGGGGGTAAAGCTTTACTTGCTACTCTGAGCATAGTTAATCTTTTTAAGTGATATCACTTGGAATAGTTAGCTTACTAAGCTAATTAGATACCCCTAAAAGGAATTTTTCCAATTCCTACTGTGCTGGTCATACTGAGCAAAAGATATAGCAGGTGTATTGTCAAAAATAGAAGGTTTTTCAAGACTTGAAGTTCAAAGTTGTCTGTTTTTTATTCTATATTTTCATACATCATTTCCAAAGTACATAAGATATTTTATGGTGACATTGAATAGCTAAGAAGGTCCACCTATCAACTCTGAAGCATCAAAGGGATAGTACAAAGGAGGATTTGGTAGTACCTACTCATTCTCTTGAAGTGTCCATCCATCATTCCCAACAGATACCTCGGCACACCTGTACCATTTATGGTTTTGCTTTTCCAAGTGTCGAGAATATCGCTTGTGTTTGAACCCGAATAAATGGGTGTTCTCTATTTCCTATGGTAAGCTGCTCGGGCATGTTATTTCCAAACAAGGCATTCAGGTGGATCCAGACAAAGTGAAGGTTGTCTTGGAGGCTACTGCCCCTAAGACACCTAAAGACTTGATGCGGTTTTTAGGCCAAATTCGGTGGCATGGGTGGCATCTGCGTTGGCTTGCTCATCTGGCTATACCACTTAATCATTTGATAACCAATAGCCTGCGTCAGTTCAAATGGACCGAATAGTGTCAACTTTCTTTTGACTGACTGAAAACACTGTTAACTCAGGCTCCCATTTTACAAGCACCTAATTGGGAATTTCCCTTCCACGTCTTTGTGGATGCCTTTGAAAGTGCCATTGGTAGCGTGCTGATGTAGTAGACATATAAATGGTTTTATCACGTATATTATGCGAGCCACAACTTGGCCCTGGCAAAGCGTAACTATTCAGTTACTGAATGCGAATTTCTTTGCTTAGTATATTCTATGAAAAATTTCGACATTATCTATTGGGCAGACGCTTCATCTTCCACGTCGATCATGGAGCATTGGTGTATCTGGTGCACCAACAGCATTTGGGAGGACGGTTAGCACGATGGGTCTTGTTGCTTTAAGAATTTGATTACTCCATCGTACAACGACCAGGGTCAGCACACGCGCTTGCTGACTTTCACTCTCGGTTGGATTCCGGTGACCCTCCGGAGGGAATTGATGATACAACACCAGCCATCTATACAGCAGAGACAATACAAGCTGATCCACCGGAATTACCGGTACCTCCTTCTTACTATGACACCTTACTTCTGTTCTTGACTAGTGGATGTCCGCCTGGTATGATGTCTTGTTGCTTTAAGAATTTGATTACTCCATCGTACAACGACCAGGGTCAGCACACGCGCTTCCTGACTTTCACTCTCGCTTGGATTCCGGTGACCCTCCGGAGGGAATTGATGATACAACACCAGCCATCTATACAGCAAAGACAATACAAGCTGATCCACCGGAATTACCGGTACCTCCTTCTTACTATGACACCTTACTTCTGTTCTTGACTAGTGGATGTCCGCCTGGTATGATCTCTTCAGCTGCTAGATGAAGACTAGCCATGTACAGTCCGTGCTTTCGGTTGACTGTCGGACAATTATATTACATGGATCACTTGGGAGTACTACTCAGATGTGTTCCCCTACACAAATATGCTTCAATCATTAACATGGCCCATACTGTCCCAGCCGGAGGACATTTTACGGCTGATTCGACTCACTGGAAGATTCTGCAAAGTGGATTGTGGTGGCCAACGATGTATTGTGATGTGACCAAATATGTACAAGAGTGCGACGAGTGCCAGCGGATGGGTTAGCCTTTATAGTGACACTACTTCCCTCTCCAACCTGTTGTGGCTCTAGAACCCTTTCAAAAATGGGGATTGGATATCATTGGACCAATTACACCTCTGGAAACAGTTACCAATAATAGATATATTCTGACATGCATAGATTACGCTACCCGATGGGCCGAGGCATGGGCTCTACATTCTGCTACAGCGGTTGCGGTTGTTAAATGCTTAATGAAGGATATCTTTCCGCGTTACAGGTTACCCTTGGAGATCGTCACTGATCAAGGTACACACTTTGCAAATACATTAATGCAAGTGCTTACGTAGACATTCCAGATTGTGCACAAATTCAGTTCTCCTTATTACCCACGAGCAAATGGACTTGCTGAGAGTACCAACAAATCTCTCTTAAACATCAAGAAACTGGTGCTAGATTGCCCAGAGAGATGGGACCAATTTTTCCCTGCTATCCTATGGGCTTATCCTACTATATACAAAGTAGCCACCGAAACAACTCCTTTTAAGTTAACGTATGGATTGCACGCCATTGCTCCAATGGAATTAGTGGTTCCTAGTTTGTGTGTGGCTCTAGAACGAAAGCTCTTACTAGAAGAATCTTTTCCATTTCGATTGGAGGCTTTACCGTCCTTGGATGAAAAACATCTGGAAAGTTTTCTGGTGTTGTAGGAAGTGCAATTGAGACAAGCCAATCCATGATCGTTTCCTCAAAACTCCTGTGTTTACGGTAAACCAATTGGTTCTCTTCTATAATGCTAAGTCGAATAGATTCGCAGGCAAATTTAAGCTACATTGGTTTGATGCTTACCGTATTGCTAAACAAGTGGGACCTGCAACTTTTCGGTTGGCAACCTTAACCGGTGTCCTTCTTCCAAAAGCGATTAATGGCTCCAACCTCTGCCCCTATCACCCGCAATCTACGACCTCATGATGTGTCTTCAGTATTTTTACTCTTTTTCGCTTGTCACTTGATTTTCTTTTCTGCTCTCTGTGTTTCGGTTGACCTACTCACCGTAATCTTTCCGTTTTCTTATCTAACCATGATTAATAGCTGCCTTTGTGTCGTTGCGTCTGTTAATACATGCATGTTGCTATTATAACGGTATATTTCCAATACTACATTATGATTAGGGTTCTTGCCGCCTATTTCTTTGTAGTGTTTCTACTTAAGCTGGTTCCTTTTGTTATTAGTTGCTATTGTGTTTTTTTGTGTGTTTGCAAACCGTGTGTGCCCTGTGTCTTCATTTATCTCTGCCTGCACTATGGAAGCTCTTGCTAACATAGTATCTTTCTGTGCCGATCTCACTCCCGATGTGAGTGAGTATTTGCATGCTCAGGGACTGTTGGCCTTTGCTGAATTGCCTTGGCATTCAGTGGAGTGTCACCCCTTCCATGCACATATCATTTTTGCCATCGTCGCCATGCCTGCTACGGAGCAGTGTTGGCCATTAACGTGTTTAAACCCCCGTGTCATAGTTACTCTAAACACGGTTGCTGAGGGATTCCATCTCCCTCAGGAAGGATTGGTTGATGGACCACTCCTTCCAATCCCAACCATGAAGGAATTGTTTCCCCGGCACTCATCTAATGAGTTTGCCATTCTCTGCCAACCCGAACCAGAGCGTACCACTCTGCAATTTCTTGTAGTAGCGTTAAACTTGCAAAAACACACGTACGACATTTCTAGACCTTTTTACTCGATGATTAATACTGCCTCACGAGAGGGTGTCAATTTCACATCCTTTTTCTTCCGGTGCATTCACTGTGAATGCTTAACCATTACTAAACAACTCGCCAAGAACGATATGCCTCGTACCTGACTGCCCCACCTCCTCACCCTTCTCCTTCTGGTGATACAAGCCGCGCAACCACCTCCAATGACTACCATGGTGCTACATGAAGAATCTACCCAGATGATTGATGACGACGATGATGAAGATCTGCCCCTTCAACTGTTGTTCGCGATGCATCAACCCATCTTCTATCCTCTCCCAATTACTCTCCACCCTCCTCACCTCATCTGATCTCTGCCTCATCATCACAACCTCCTCCTTCTCTCCCCCCCCCCCCCCCCCCAAGTAGTAATGTTCACCGAATTGGCATCCATGGGCCAACTTCTTATTCAATTTTTGCAACAGTTTCCCTTTCACATGAAGATGGCAACTCAGACCATTCAACAGGAGTTTCAGACCAAGGTTGACCTGCTCGAAGCAGATATTGCCCTGCTCCAAGAACAAGCACTTGCAGTTAAAGCTGAGAATCATGCATTGTAGACTCAAATCCAGAAACTCCAAGAATAGTTAGCAGAAAAGGACAATCTGATTGCTCAATGCGACACCGAAATCATTGGTTTGAAGCAAGAACTTACAGACAAGATAGATGCAATGACCGCATTAGGCAATGAGCTCCACAGTACGAGGGATGCACTCAGCATTTTAGAAAAAGCTTCCCATTCACTTGCTGCCAATGTGCTGAAAGCAGAAGCTGAGTTGCATAATGTCACTGAGAGATTGTTCCAGCATATAGTTGAAGAAAGAACTTGCACGTGTGCAAAAGGAGAGAGAAAAATTTTTCAAGACAATGCAATTTCAAGTTCAGGAGCTTAAGAGAAGAGAAAAGCAATTGGGCTTTTAAGCAGACAAGCTTTCTCGGATTGATGCAGAGGTAGCTGAAATGAAGTTGAGAAGAGATGCTGCAATCGCCAATTAATTCTACCTTCAAGAATCCTTTTTGCAGACCTAGATGGATTTATTAATAAGCCAGGTCATTGCTGCCAGTTTTGTTAGGACTGATGCACAACTTATCGAGCCTGCCATTTTGAAAGATATGTTAGATTCCTTAAAGTAGAAGATTACCAGAACCTTTAAATTAGCTAGAACTCTGTATATTCAGGGCATCATTGATGAGCCTTGAAACTACAATTTCCATTTTTGGGTTTGAGTCCACCGTGCGTGCCAGTGTAAGCCGCCGAAAAGGAACTCATATTTCTTGTAAAATATATCGTGAAAAGTCCCACGCATGATGAAAAGACGTAGCGCAACGTTGTACTCTTTGACAAGATTAATGAAAGAAGTCACCGATGCAGAGGGTGAGTCGTCGGCTTTCTGTTCAGGCGAGGAGCCGGAAGTGAGCGCTATTGTAGAACTCTGTGTAACTAAGTCTGTTTCATTGATTAAGTTAATCATTAAGTGAAGTTAATGAAGTATTAACTAATTTGATTAACACGCTAAGTGAAGGAATTACATGGTAAACTTTCTACGTGAAAGTGCATTAACGAACAAATTCAGAGTAGTACTGGAAGATAATATTTTTAGCGCTCAATTCAGTGAAATCACATAATCTTAATCTGTAGTTTGGGAAAATATAAATAGGGCCGCTGTTTACAGACCCCTAACCATCCCAAGAACCGAGACGTGAATTAAACCTTAAACATTAAAACAATTTAACATTTAACACAGTACACACCTAGTGTGGAGACCAAAAGACCATCAAGAAATGTTACTGTTGAGCATGCTGCATCAAAATTGCACTCATGGTGAGCTAATTGCACCTAAAGTATGCACAATAGGACCACACTAGAAGGCCTTGCATCTAGCACAGAGCTCCTTCCATGTGTTTAGTAGTGCACATTTCCTTCCAAGGAATAGGTCATAAATTGTACGATAGAAGTCTAGGATTTACTTACTAATACTTATGTTTGCTTTGGTTATTAGTAAGTTTTGTGTTTTCTTTTAGCAAATAAAAAGATGAAAATCGAAAAAATAAAATCGGTTTACTTCATGAGGTGTCATGCTCTACTCAAGTATGGGAGAGGGGACTAGTTTAAAGAAGAACAACGATTTCTTGAGCACACAGGATTAAGTATATTTTCCAAGAAATTGAATTAATTATGTATTCTCTTTCAAGTGGAAATGGATTCTCATGACTCTAAAGCAATGCATCAATAGGAAGTCAATGAATTTCCCTTGGAAAGTCCACTGAAGGATTAAGTATATTTTCCAAGAAATTGAATTAATTATGAATTCTCTTTCAAGTGGAAATGGATTCTCATGACTCTAAAGCAATGCATCAATAGGAAGTCAATGAATTTCCCTTGGAAAGTCCACTGAAAGCCTGAGCTCATTGGTTTTGAAATGATCAACCAAGAGGTGAACATATCCTAATTATTATAAGGATTATGGATCAAGATCATAAGTTTCCAATGATGATTCATGACTTCAAAGTATTAGATGATTTTTTTGAGAGTACAATAAATTGGAAAGACACACACATGCGACATCGTAAGGTAGAGGCACCATCTTGGGGAATATTGAGGCATCTAGCCCTAGGCGAGACTTGAACCCTCGCTAGGAGTACAAGGCACATCCGCTAAACCACGCCCACTGGATATTACATGAATTATTGAGAACCATGGATACATGGAAAAAAGCTGGGATTGAAGCATATTTGAGCTCTTGATTTACAAAACCAATTTCAAGACTTGCACATAGTTGATGAATAACTACACCCTGCTCTTGATATGCCTTCTTTACAAGAAGCAAAGGTCATGAACATATAAGGGGAATGATAGACGATTAGCTTCAATTATAAGTTAATCAAGGAAGCATTCGAATGGACCAAGGATGGCACTAAACACTTGAAAGAAGAAATTCATGAAGCCAAGAATTGTACATTCGTGGATATCAATTGAATTGACATAGAAGAAGAAGTAAGACTTGTGCACCAACATTTTTGCTTTCCTAACATGCATGGATACACTGCACCACAAAAAATAGTGGGTCACCTGATATCCCTTGCTCTCAAGCAAATAAAAAATTAGATAATCTGGGCGATTGACGACTGAGCATCCTCGGGGAGGCTGATGATTGACAGACTGGCCGACTGACAGGTGGTTGGCGACTGACGCTGGGCGATAGACGACTGAGCCTCCACGGAGAGGCTGGCGACTGACGGCCAGGTGCCGATTGCGGGGAGGGGTACGCGATTGACGGGGGCACGACTGACGGGTAACTCTCACGACTGACGGGCTACACCAAGATTGACAGATTCTCGATTGACGGGCTACACCACGATTGACGGTTCTGAGTCGCCTACGTAGCTGGAACATGGCGATGGATAAAGACTAAGGGACTTCGTTCTCTTCTCTGCATCTTTTTACATAGCTTTGTTGAAGCTGTCCTGAACAGGTTCTCCGATTGACGGGTTGCACCACGAATGATGGGTCTGAGTCGCCTACGCATCACCCAGCGTCAGTCGCCCCCGACCAGCTGTCAGTCGGCCTGCTCGATGATTGACCCATCTTTCCCGGGCTGTCGGCTGATTCCCAGCTAGTTCTGTAGTCTGGTTCGTTCTGAGGTCAGGGGGTTAGTTTTTCAAAAAAGAGAGAAAGCAAGAATAGCAAAGGAAACTGCGTGGGGGCCGTTGCGTGGCTTCTTTAAAAAAAAAACGAAAGGCTTTCAAATTTTGTTTATTCTCATTGGTTCTCCTACGATGTTTTCTTGTCGCAAATGTGTGCTATCTGCTAAGAAAATAGAATCAATTTATGCACTTGTAATTTGGGAAAAAAGGAAACTATGTAACTTTTAAAAGTTTAGTGTTAAAGTGAGCCTCACTTCAGTGCAAGAAAAAGAGTGATCTCGATGGATTTGGTGACCCCCTCATTTGTGAGAAGTAACCTGGTCCCTCCTCCGGGGGAGACTAGTAACCTAGCCTCTCTCTTGGAGGGGGGATCTTGTGCCGCCCTTCGGGCCTCCGAGGGTGTTGAACCCCCCTTGGTCTCCCTCAATAGATCTGCAATTCTGACAACTCAGGAGGAGCTCAAGAAAGTTTGCCTCGTCGGCCAAATGTTTGGCCCTAGGCCCCCGCTCCAAACCGTGCGACAGTGGCTTCGCAACGAGTGGTTCCCCCGCGTGCTAATTGTTTGTAAGTGTCAGCTCTTACCGACAAGCCACATTTTGCTAGTCTTTGAAAATGAAGATATGGCATTTCGAGCCCTAAGTGTCGGAACCTGGCAACTCGGTCGGGCGACCCTGTGTCTATTTAGATGGTCCCCTGATTTTACTCCCGACAAATCGAAATCGCTTCCGTACCCTCTCTGGGTTGAGCTCCCTAACCTACCATACTTCTTGTACAACTTCGTGTGGGACATTGTTTCTCCTATCGGAAAGCCATTGGCCTAACGCGAGGACATTGGTGGTCTCATTTATGAAGGTGCAAGACACTCGTTCAATGCTAGGTGGCACCCTCAAATCTGTGTCGAGGCTGACCTCAGCATGCCGCTTCCATTGAAGATCAAACTGGACTTGGGCGAAGGGGATGTATGGGAGCAAGACATCATTTACAAAAACCTTCCCAACGCGTGCTTTCATTGTGGCCAACAAGGTCATAGGATTAAAGATTGCCCTTTGAGTCAAAAAAGCAAGCGAAACCAAGAAGCCCTCAGAAACGCTCAAGACAACAAAGGGGCATTGACTCACTCGACGAAGGATGAGGATGTCAAGGGCCCCCATAATCCAGAAGTTGATGCAGATGGGTTCATCGAAGTCAGAAGAAGAAGGAAAAGAAGCCCTAGGGCGACTGCTGAGCGAAACAACATGACAGTTACCCCTTCTAGCAACTTGTATTGCAATCTGGAAAAGGAGATCAATGAGTTTGACTACCCAGGTCGGAACCAACTTGCGGTGGACACCAAGGACAAAGCCCTAGAGATCCCGGACAATAAAGAAACCTCCCAAGAGGGTTACACTACAAGCAAAGAAGACGGCTTTACTACTAGTAATGAAGATAACATGGATAGTGAAAGTTCCATCATCGGATCGACTATTCCGGAAATGGTGTCAAAAACAGTGCCCACTTCTTCCCAGCAGGAGGCATCCCGCAAAGGAAAACAACCTATGGAGTTACCTTGGAAAAGCCCCCACAAGAACCTATTGCTAATTCGAGATCCAATCCAAGCGAAAAAAAAGATGAATCCAAGAAAAGAAAGGACAAAGCTCCCTCCCGCAAAGAGGGCTCACTATGTCAATGATCATCATCTCGTTAAACGCGAGAGGGCTAACCGACCCCTCAAGAGCGACCATCATTGGTCAATGGCTTCGCGACATTAGCCTAAACCCAGAATTTTTATGTATCCAAGAGATTAAAATTGATGGAGAAGACCTCCAGAAACGGCTTAGACATGTCTCCCCGACCCATGTTTGGATTTCAACGGCTCACCAGCGGGGGTCCGCTGGAACGGTAATCGGTATTAATCAATTTTGTTTTGAAAAGCTTGAGATCTCCATTGAAGATGAATGCCATCGATGGATTGCTGTTTCTTTTGGTGCTCCTTTTTGTTTTACTTTAGTTTCTTTGTATGCCCCTAATGGGGAGTTAGAGAGACTGAACACTTGGGCCTCCTTGGACTCGCTCCCCCACAACGTGCTTATTTGTGGTGACTTCAACATGGTAGAGGACCCTATGGACAGATGGATGGGCAAGGGTAGGGTCATCGATAGTCGGGAGAAAGAAACATGGGACAAAACCAAACTGCACCTGGACTTGGTCGAATTCAAAGATTCGAATGGCTTTTGTTGGTCAAATCTCGAAGCGGGCGAGGACCTGAGGAAAGCTAGAGCTGATAGATGCTACATTTCTCAGAACTTTACTCATCAGTGGGGCCACCCCTCCCTCTCGCAACGCACCGACCTCACCATCTCTAACCACTACCCGATCGTTATCACTTTCCAACCTTCCACCAAGATCCGTAAGGCTCCTTGGTTCCACACCAGTACGCCCTCCTTCTCTCTCCCCTCCGTCCACCAAGAAATTGCTGATGTGTGGAAGGAGGCGTTCGCCTCCGGCTTGTCCCCAGCCAAGTGTTGGAGAAGTGCGGTCGACAAGTCACGACACATCATGATCAGATCCAGGAAGATGCTCGAGACTGTGCGGCGGGCTCGTAGAGAAGCTCTATATCATAGACTCCAGAGGCTCGAGGAGGAAGAGAACAAAGGTAACTCTCAAGCCCAGAATGGTCTTCGAAAAATCAGAGCACCGCTGAGATACGAGGAAGAAATACAAAGGAAAAATTTGCAAATTTTCTTCAAGGAGTGGTGGGCTGGCAAAGCCGACAAACCAACCAAAGAGATGTGCCGTATCCTTAAAAGGAAACATAACAGAGAATCAATTCCCTTATTGATAGACTAAATGGCAATGTATGCAATACGGAAGAAGATAATTTTGGGATCATTGAAGGGCACTTTACGAGACTCCTCGGGACCTCGAACCCCCTCTCCCACCATAGAAGGGACTGTATGGAAGCCATATCTAGGGTTTCCCCCCACAAGATACCACCCAACCTTTGCTCCCTGCTTCATGCCCCTATCTCTGAAGCAGAAATCATTGAGTTCATTGATGCCCTCCCCTCTGGTAAAAGCCCGGAACCCGACGGGCTCACTAATGAGTTCTTTAAATCCTTCAAGTTGGTGGTTGCCACCCCTCTTTGTTTGGTTTGGCAAGAGGCGCTCAAGTTTGGCGTGCTTCCTTCTTGTCTTAACAATGGCATTATCAAGCTAATATGCAAAAAAGGGGAAAAGAACAGAATAGAGAACTGGCGTCCTATTTCATTGCTCCAAACAGGATACAAGATCATTGCCAAAGTCATTGCCAACAGAATCTCTTGCCACTTGAGAGCGTGGTTAAGCGAGGACCAAAAAGGCTTCATCAAAGGCAGATCAATTTTGGATACCATTATAGATATCTGAGAAGGTCTTGAATTTGCAAATGAGTCTAAACAAGACGTGGTCTTCCTCAAGATCGATTTTGATAAAGCCTATGATAGGCTGGAATGGGACTATATTCTGCAATCGCTCCAAGATCTTGGATGTAGTCAGAAATTCACCAAGATGATCGTGACCCTTCTCGGAAACGCATCGACCCAAATTAACATTAATGGAAAACTTTCGAAGGTGATCAAACTTAGAAGATCTATCAGACAAGGGTGCCCATTGGCTCCCCTCCTCTTTGTCATTGCCACGGAAGGGCTTAGTAGGCTGGTGGAGCATCAGGTGGAAGCTGGTAATATCAAAGGCCTCCGTTTGCCTCATGACCACAGTCAGATCACCATGAGACTATTTGCCGATGATATGAACGCGTTTGTTCACAATGATAGTATTAGCCTGGAGACGTTATGGAGGTGCCTAGCTACCTTTTGTGAAGCCTCTGGGTCCACAATCAACCACTCTAAGACCGCCTTTAGAGCTATTGTTGGGTCACAGCCCGACCTTCTCTTTGATCATGGCTGTCAAATCATTTTGCAAGGCCAAATTTTTCGGCTTCTTGGGATTCCCTTGGGGTTTGGCGTCTCTATGGAACAGCGGTGGAACTGGGTGCTGGCCAAGCTCGAAAACAAGCTTAACTATTGGAGAGGTATGCAAATCAATCTTGCTGGTCGTGCTATGGTTATCAACACGTTCCTCTTATCTTCTACCATTTATTTCCTTTCTTGTTGGAGACCGAAAGAGCAAGATCTGTCGAAACTGGATAGTATTTGTAGAAACTTCCTTTGGACGGGCGACCACAATAGGAGGGGGTGCCTAAAATCAAATGGTCCATCTGCACTAGCCATAGAGATAGCGGGGGACTTGGTATCCTGGACATTGGGTGCATGGCTAACAAACTGGCAACCAAGTGGATGATTAAGGCTTGGTGCAATGGGGAGGCCTCTTGGGCCAAGCTGATCTTTAGAAACAAGATTGAGTTGGCTCTCAGGGGTTTCCCAAATTGGAAGTATCTAGACATCTTGACCTTGATGTTTTCCCTGATCCCCGTCTTCCCAAAAGGCTCAAATCTCGTGTGCTCCCTATGGAAGAGTTAGAATAAAGTCAAAAGCTACACAAGAATAAGTGAAGACTGGAAGTGGGCAGCCGGTATCAGACAAAATGACTCTATCTGGTTTCCGATCCATGGCATCCGGAGTGTGGAATCTTGGAACATTCAAAATGCCAAGAAGTTATGGAACAACGGCTTCAAAAAATGGAAACATCTCTGGAAACAAGACACCAACAGCTGGATCAACTTCGTGGATATTGACTCTAGTGTCAACATTTCGTACGAAGAATAAAACACTTTGCAAAGCAGATGTCTCGCCTAGGACCGTCACAAAGTTCGCCTTCTCATGGGACATGACACGCCGAGCTCGCTTGGTCTCAAATGGCACAATGGAAATAGCCTATCAAAAATCCCGAACATCAAAGAAACGATTGACTATCAGGTTTACCTCAACAAGAAGTGGTGCCTGTCATGGATGTGGCTTCGGTGGGACATGAAGTTCATGGCTATCTAACACCCCCTCATAGAAATCAAAAAGTCTGCCCTCTTATGGCAAATTCTTCATCCTGGAATCTGGACGAACCTCAAGGCTAGAAAATTTTGTGGGATTCCTCCCTGGTGCAAACGTTGCTACCAGTCTATCGAAGATGTTTCACACATCTTCTTTACCTGCCCCAACTACAACAGACTCTAGCAGACGGTTGGAAAGAAAATTAGACTTCAGAAACATCTCAGTTGGCAGCAGGCCCTGCTGGGAGAAGCGATCGGCTGCTCCGCGACCCTTTGGAACGCCATCACAGGGGACGTCCTATGGAAAATCTGGCGGGAAAGATATGCTTTCAACTTTAGTGACTCCCCCAAAGAGTGGTCAATTGAGAAATCATTGTTCCTCCTTGGCAAAAGGATTGTTAACTGTAAGAAGTTCCCCCCTTCAGGCATCATCAAGTACTCCTTTTGATCAATAACAAGCTTAAACCCAAGTGGGCTCCACATGAGGGTGATGAGAGGGTAATTAACCTTCTTTGTAATGCCATCTAAGCTCTGTAAAAGCTTCCCCTGCTTTGTGGGATTTGGGGGGGTCCCATGGGCACTAGTCCCCTTCTCTTGTACTTTTCTTTATTTAATTCAAGTCCGGGAGAGTAGGCTAATGCCGAACTTCCTTTATATTAAAAAAAAAAAAAAAGATAATCTTGACATGGTACCTACAAGAACATTTATTCAAAGCAAAGAAGTAGTGAGAAAAAAAGAAGTTCCTGGATGGTACTACAACATTAATAATACTAATATATCATGCTCTGAATATTCGTGACTATTTATGAGAGATGCCATTAATAATAGAAATGGACAAACATGTTCAGTCAGCCACAACTCCCAAGAAGAAGCATGACATGGTGCTAGTTGAGGAAGCTTGTACAAGCTGAAAGCATAGGATGAGAGGCTCAAAAAGAATGAGAGAGAAGATACTCGTAGATACCACTCCTCCTAAAAGAGTTCATAAAGTTCCAAAGTCAAGATTGGTGAAACCACCTATTACAAAGGTAGAATTAGAACAAGCCCTACAATCCACTCAGACCTACATGGAAGGCAGGGGAACCTTACTGTTCAAGGTCACCACTATCAACAAGTGGGTGAAGCGAGGGACAAGAAACAAATGGAAAAATGATTATCTCAAATGGAGCAATACAAGGAGTTTGGATTAGAGAATTCCAACTCTGGTTTAGAATCCAAGGATCAAGAAGATCAATCAACTTTAAATGCAAATCTTAATGCAGAAATGAATGCTGATGGGAACTAGGATGAACTTGAATAGATGTGGAATCATCACGAAGACAACAACAAACCCAATGATAGAGACGTGTATGCTTAGGAAGAAGAAATTCTTAGAACACGTGCAAAGGGCAAAACATACATCCTCCGCATCAACGAAACAACAAGGACGTGTATGCTTAGGAAGAAGAAATTCTTAGAACAAATGCAAAGGGCAAAACATACATCCTCCGCATCAACGAAACAACAAGGATTACCCCTGAACAAACATGAACATTTGTGCATCCAAAGGAAGGATTACAACAAGAAGACGAACATAAGACCGAGAGGCAAATAAAAAAAAATAAGAACGTAAGAAGAACGTAAGAGATTCAAGAGATTACCCCTGAAGGAACACGAACATTTGTGCATCCAAAGGAAGAATTAGAACAAGAAGAAGAATGTAAGATCGAAAAGCCAATAATAACAATAAGAGTGATGGCAGATCCATCTCCCATGGATGTGCTTTATCAAGGTAGTAGTTCTAAGGCTAAACACGAAATAGAGGCTTCGCCGCACATACAACTTTAGATCGGCAGCCTTTCATTGAAACACTACATGTGAATAAAGGTAAAGATTGAGTGACAAGAGAACTGCTAGTCATCCCTCAAACGTGGCTTAACATGGAGATGGCCCAATTGAAACCTATAGTCAAATACATGATTCAAATGGCTATGGCCCATTGCTGAAGGGAGATCAATAATATCAAAAAGCTAATATGAAAAAGCATCAATTCAAATCTCCTACTGAAATCTTTTCCATAGTCTGATCTGCATAAAGAAGTCATGAAGAACCAACAAGAACTTAAAAAGGAAGTAAATGGGTCAGCAGAAGTGATGCATGAGATCAATACCCTTGAAGAAGAGAACACAACTTTGAAAAGCTGACTCAAGGAAGTGAAGAAGCAACATGAGCAGCTAAAGAATGAGGCAATAGAAGTACAAAAGAAATATAATTCATGTCAGGCTGAGAAGGTATGTCTCAATAACAAAAGTAAGCTTCTAAAAAATGAAATTAAAGTATATATGGACAAGGCGGATTCATTGTGCAACCACAATAAAGAATTGATGGCCTCCAATTGAATCAACCGATAGAGGCATCAATGAAAGTGAATAAAGAGATTCAAGACCTCAAAAAACAATTGGACGTATATGTTGATCAGCTCAAATAGGAGCAAACATTATGTACACAATGGGAAATAAAGTATTGTCAAGAAACCATAGATTTTAGAAGAAAATGGCAAGAAGCTATAAATAAGTACATAGAGCAATGTCAACAAGATGCAAATCAGCTTCAAGTAGCATGTGACGATAAAATAAAGACAAAAAAGAGGTTACAAAAGCAAGAGAACAATGCAACAAGAAAGATCAAATCATTGTAGAGTTGAAAACTCAACTCACATGACTTCAGAGTATTTAAGCAAGTCAGCCAGGGAACATGGGGACACCAATAGTGAAAAGCACTCACCTGACTACTTAGAAGACTAAGTTATGTCCTCTTTCTCCCCCCATTGTTCATTCACTGATATGAGATCAACTAGAGATGGATATTAATGAACACCCAATGCCGTTCATTGAAGAACTATGTTAATGATAGTAGGCACTAGTGGTTTCTTGCTTAACACAAAATTTTGAAGATGGAGTGGTGTGAGTGATGAAAGAAGAAAAATTCAAGAGCAAATATCTAGGAAAGATTGTAAAAGGTGCTCAACATACCATATAACATTGTCAAGGAAGAGACACACTAGTATATAAAGAAGACCACACACAAGGATGTGGACCATAATTTCAACTTCATGGAGACAACATTCACCTATAGTTAGGAGGAATTCAAAAAGGCCAATCTTGTATGGAGGAGAAAAGTTTTCGAGAAGAATCCAAGCTTGTGGGTGCACTAGCAAGAGTACCATACTATTTATAGGTGAACCCACCTTTTTGTTTGGTGCCAAGGCATCATCCATGGGCACAAATTTTGGAAGACCAAAACAATGGAAAAATACCAAGTAAAGAATATATGGTAAAAACTGTAGAATTTTGGCTATCACGATATGCATCAATGCTAGATTTAGCAATAAAAATGACGAATAAGGTATTCAACATGCTTCTAATAGTTTTAAAGGACTTCAGACATGCTGAGTACACATTTTTGAATTTCAAACGCATCAACCAAGGCATAGATGCCTTAATTTTTTATATTTCTATTATGCCAAGTCAACTCACAAAATGGCTTATTATTCCCATTTAATGTTTTTGCCCAATCCTTACATGTAAACCTTTGAAGAAGCATTTTTTCCCTCCTTTTTGGAAATTGACTCACAAAATCTTCTTGAAGATGTCATGGAATCTTAATGCTAGATTAGTAGCTTATAAGGTGAGCTTTTTTGATGATCATTAACTATCACATGGAGTATCACTCTCTATTCATGAGTCAAAGGTGTGAACCATCTTTTACACTTATTGAGTATGATATTCACATGAGTGACAAGTGGCACCCATATGAGAGACTCTGAGTATTACCCTTTATGAGTAATTAGAGAGAGGCAGAATTCATAGAAGAATATGTGATTGGGCAACATGAAAAAGGATGATCTCTGTGTACCGTTTCATCTATAGATGAGTGCAGGACAGAGCCGAAAAAAGGGGGACAATCATTGAGAGCACAGAGATGTCACAACAGGTATCGGAACCAGCCCATGACAATATTGGAATAACATGATGCCGATAGAAGGCAATCAGAGCTCAAAGCCCACAAGAAGCGATGCCAAGACGAAGCCACCAGAAGGCACCAAGAGCAGCCATGGGCTCTCTCTTCCCTCTTGCCCACTTCTAGGATGAATGAAGCTTCTTTCCTCCCTTGCTTATATACTACACCAACTAGGTAGCACACACACATATGGGATAAAAGCCTTCCATGGCAAGCCTTCTACTACTTGGAAAAGCATGAGGAAACAAAAGCAAGAAGGTATAGGAGTTGTGTAAATTCGAGTTTTCTTTTTCAATTTTGGGGGATAAAAATTTGAGCCATAAATTAAGTTATTGAGGAACCAGTGATGCACACATGTATTGTGGGCTATGGACTGGGGTTATGGGTCATTAGCATATTAAAAAAAGCTTCAGGTTCTCAACTATGAGCTTCCAAAGTCAGCCTTTTATAAAGATTCATGTTCCCACTTCGTACCCTGCGCATACACATCTTCTCCGGACCCTAGGTTGGTGATACAACATCCCATTTGAGAAATCTTTGTTACGTTATGAAGCTTCACTCCTAAAATTTACTTTGCAACAAATGATGATTGATTTGGAGAACATTTGGTCAACCAAAATCCCTCTACAATGCTTTAGTAGGAACTAATCAACCACTCTCGGGCCTAGTTTTTCATCTTTTGGCATCCAAATGAACTTTTTTCACTTGGGATAGCTTCATATCTTGAAGCTATTGCTATATGATTTTGGCATTGTTATTGTTGGTTTTTGGTAACTAGAATCTCCTCGGGCCAACTTGACATTTCCAATTTTTGTTTGGGCTTGGTGAGGATTGAAGATGAGTGCCTTCACACTTCAAACATCACTTAGGTTTTGCTTTCAGGAAAAATAAGTAACTAATCACTATATGTAGTGGTTTCTTCCAAATGATCACATGATTTAGGCTTTCCATTTTTTGAACACAATCAACATTTTACCACTATTAGGGCACCAAAAAAATTGATGTCCAATGTCTTTCCATGCTTTGAACACTACAAGGAATACGAGGCCATAGTGTAAGTTAAAAAACATTTTTGTCATTAGATGATCGTGCATTTTGTCAAACCGAGCATGAGTATGTAGTGTCATCTAAACAATGTTAATCTCGATGTTATTTCGAACATTTTTTTGATGCTCCTAACAACATGCACAATAGCATCATCCATTGCATGTCACTTATACCACTTGTTCATAAGTGTTGCTTATATGACTTGTTATTGAGTTTCACCTATGCGATGTTATTTGGCATCGCTTATGCGATGCAAATAGTGCACTTATATGAAGCTTTGGATTATCGAGAACATGATGATTTTGCATGCCTTATGGGAAGGTTGCATTTGATTTGCACTGTGATTATGAGCTCCAACAATGCCTTTCTGGATCTCTCTCTTTTCCAATCCCTCTCTTATTCTCTCTCTCTCTCTCTCTGTCTCTCTCTCCTTCTTTCTACCTCTTTTTCTTTCAATTTCTATCTCTCTCTCTTTCTCATTTTTCTATCTGCTCTCTTTTGATGTCTCTCTCTCTCTCTGTCTCTCTCTCTTCGCTGTCTTTATTACATATTTGAGAGATTCACTTAGCATAAAATATGGTTAATTATTGTAAGTACTTTTTTCATTGTTTGTATATCATTTAAATTGTTTTATTTCTATTAATTAACATACACTTACTCATTCATATGCACATATACACATATACATGACCATGCATACTCACACATATACACATACATACACATGCAAATACACACACATACACAAATACATGCACATACACTTACACATACACATACACATACACACACATACACATGTGCATATGCACAAACATATCTACAAACACGAAAAAGGACATGCATGCATGCATTATTGCATATACACATGCTCATACACAAATTAACACATACTTATACACATGCATATGCACATACATAGGGATGCAAATGAAGATGCACACGCACATGCATGCTCATATATATAAAGATGCATATACCTCCACAAACACACACAACATACGTATGCACATATATACATACACACACATACACATAAACATGCACATACATACACACATATATGCATGTACACTTACATATAAAAATGCACAAACATACATATACACACACATACACATGCACATACACAAAGGTACTCACATACACACACATATACACATACACTTACACATACACATGCACATAAATACATATACACACACATACACATACACATGCACATGCACATACACGTACATATGCACATACACTTACACATACACATGCACATACATACATATACACACTCATACACATACACACATATATACACACATACACATGCATATATACCTACATATACACATACACACACATACATACAATTATACAAATACACATACATATACACATGCCCATACACACATATACACACACATACACATGAATATGCACATACACACATATATGCACACATACTTACACATATGCATGCACATACACACTCATACACATACACACATATACCACATATACACACACATACACATGCATATATACCTACACATACACATACACACATACATATACTTATACACATACACATACACATACACATGCACATACACACATATACACACACACACACATAAACATAGATATGCACATATAGACATACACACATACACATACACACATACATATGCATATGCATAAAACATATGTACATGCACCTAATCATTCTCATCATCATCATGATCATCCTCATCATCATGATAATCCTCATCATCACGATCATCTCCATGATTTGATGTATCTGTAGTGGCATCATGGGTCGAGGTGTGAGCACTCTATGATGATCCAGATCGTCCCGCCTATGTCCGTCTCTCCATCTCATTTATATCTGCCCTTCTTTAATACTCATGTATTACATATGACAAAGGTAAATAAATGAAACATCAAAATAAAGTAATTATATGAAGTTTATTAATACTTACAAAAGCATTTGGATAATCTTGCATATACTCACTCAGATGTCAATATCTAGAATGTGTAGCAAAATGGATTTTTTTTCATAGGATATCAACCATAATCCTTTCACTGCTTTGAAAAAAATAAAAAAGAGAAATGATTAGTGTTTTAAGTAAAATAGAAAATATACTTTCAATAATACATATACTTATAAATGTAGCTGCAAAACCATGATGGCCAATTTGGCCTAAATGTAATGTATGACCTGAGTCATCTCTCTTCTTTGCAACAATCTACATTTATTTAATGAAACAAAAATACATAGATTAAATGAAAAACATATAAAATATATTAGAATTATAAGTCAAAGTAATATAAACTATTAATTTGTATTACCTTCTACTGAGGAAATGATTCTTGAAGAGGTAGCTATGTGCAAAAGAACTGCTATGTCTTAGGCGGTATGTTAGGTCTTCTATTATTTTGTTCTGCCATATAATATCTCCTGTTATTTTAAACTCAAACAAAGAAAAGATGAGAATATAAAAAAAACTTTAAATTTATAAACATGCATACATAGACACACATATATCGTACACTTACACATACATACTTACACTTACACATACACATACTTACATGCACACACATACACATATACATACACTTACACATACATATATACACACACACATACATGGATACACATACACATATTCATACACTTACAGATATATACATACCCACACATACACATACATACACATACATAAATGCATACACATACACATATATATACACTTACACATACATGCATATACTTATACATACATACACATATACATGCATACACATACATACATACACTTACGCATACATACATACACACACATACACATACCCACACATATAGATACACACATGCATACATGCATACATACCCCCACACACACATGCATACATACTAACATACACACATACATATATACATACACTGACACATACATACATACATACATTTATAGATACATACATACATACCCACACATACAAATGCATACATAAAAACATACATGCATAAACATACATATATACATACACTTACACATACATACATACATTTACACATACATACACATACCCACACATTTACATACACATACATACATACTAAATACATACATAAATCATACATTTAGAGTTTTGTATGTGTATTTATATTTTCGAATGTATATTTGGGTATATCTGAATATGTGTATGTTTAAATGTGTACATGTGAATGTGTGTGTATGTAAATAATTAGATTATATATCTATTAACATTATTTGCTACACAATCAGATTCTAATCAATCAGAGGTCAATGACATCAAGATAATGCATCAAAAAATGATGCTATATTGTCTTGATGCCAACATCTCATCAAGATCAGTGGCATCTAGGGCAATGCATATCAGCTAACAGAAGGTTCTTGTTCTATCGATAGAATATAACTTCCTGAAGAAGGTTTATAGATTTGTGAAATATATCATCTCATATATCGAGAGCTCAAAGCAAAGATCAAGTTGAACCTTGTACTAGAAAGCTTTCTTGGAGAATGCTGATGATGATACCGAGATACCATACATTGTGCTTCCTAAGGGGACTCGATCACATGGTGGTCATACAAGGAACAACAAATGGTGCATCAATGTTTTGGGAAGCATTGAGATTCACAAGAGAAAGGTGGATCAATATTTCTAGACATTGACTAGAGGTGAGGAAGAACATGATAGGCCTTTTGATATGAAGAAGAAAGAGTATGAGATTGTACGCCTTGAAGAGGAAATAGAGTCATTGCCGATGCAAATTGAGGATTTATATGGAGTTAACACGTCGAATATGTTTGAGGAGATTTGATGAGATTTGACATATTAACTCCATGTAAATCCTAAGCTTTCACCAGCAATGACTCTATTTCCCCTTCAAGTTGTACAATCGCAACCTCATCTTTGTTCTTCATATCAATAGGCCTATCATGTTCTTCCTCACATGTAGTCAGTTTCCAAAAGAATTGATTTATCTTTCTCTTGTGAATATCAATGCTTCCCAAAACACAATGATGCACCCTTTGTTGTTCCTCGTCTGAACCACCATATAATCTAGTCCTCTTAGGAGGCACAACGTATGGTATCTCAATATCATCATCAACACTCTCTAGGAAAGCTTCTTGATGTTTAACGCTTGGTACAAGGTTCAACTTTATCTTTGCTTTGAGCTCCCGATATATGAGATGATATATTTTACAGATTCATAATGATACAACAAGAACCTTCTGTTAGCTGATATGCATTATCTTGGATGCCATTCACCTTGATGAGATGTTGGCATCAAGAGGGACTTGTTGAGAGGAAAGAAATCAACTTGTTGAGACAATCGCATCAAGAGGGAGTTGTTATGGCCAACTTTTGATAGAAATTGACTTATGCACTTGGTCCTTGGATACTTACAACAAAAGATATTCAAATAGGTAAAAAAACGTTTTTACTTTTTATGATATATTTTTTCAAGTACATAATGATGAATTTCTATTTTTTAAATATTTTTATAGGTTATTTCGAAGGTTCATTGGTTTCAAGCTGAGTATAAAGGTAGTTATTTCCCATTAAAAAGGGATTTTTATCGATTGTTAACTTGAATCATTTAAATGGGTATCAAACTATGGGTTATCCTTTATTCAACTAGAGTATTGGTGAATCCCACCACAGAGATGAAAACTTTCCTACAAATCGAGCCACAAAGGATCTAACTACTGGGTAAGCATTTGTATGGTAAAATCTAATTCCTCATGGGGCATGTCTTCATGCTCATCCATGACAACCCCTAAGAAACTAGGTGAAACTTTCCCTCTCATAAGCTGCATGTGTGTATGTATATTTGTATGCATGTGTATGTGTTTTTATATGCATGTATGTATATGTGTGTGTATGTATATATATGCATGTATATGTGTGTGCATGTGTATGTGAGTATATGTATATGTGTATATGTGGATGTGGGTGTGTATGTATGTGTGTGCATGTACATATGTATATATGCATATGCATTGTGTATGCATATGTATGTAGGTGTGTGTCTCCATTTGTATGTATATGTATGCATGTCTCTATGTGTGTGTATACACACACACACACACACACACACACACACACATATATATATATATATATATATATATATATATATATATATATATATATATATATATATATATATATATATATATATATATATATATATATATATATATATATATATATATATATATATATATATATATATATATATATATATATATATATATATGGGTGTATTTATATGTGTCTCTATGTATGTATACGCGTATGTATGTGTGTGTATGCATATGTATGTATAGTGTCTTGTGTGTGTATGCATGTATTTGTATGTGTGTGTATGTGCATGTGTGTGTATGCATGTGTGTATGTATGTCTAAGTATTTGTACGTATATATATATATATATATATATATATATATATATATATATATATATATATATATATATATATATGTGTGTGTGTGTGTGTGTGTGTATATATATATATATGCATATATATATATATATATATATATATATATATATATATATATATATATATATATATATATATATATATATATATATATATGCATATATATATGTGTGTGTGTGTATGTGTGTGTGTGTATGTGCATGTGTGTATCTATGTATGTGTATGTTTATGTAAGTATCTATATGTGTATGTCTATGTGTGTATATGTATGTATGCATGTAGGTGTATATATGCATGTGATTGTATATGTGTGTCTATGTGTGTATGTATGTGTAAGTATTTGTATGTGTATGTGTGTGTTTATGCTTGTGTTTATGTATATATACATATGCATGTGTGTGTAAGAATGCATGTGAGTATGTATGTATTGTTTGTGCACATGAGTCCAAGCCTACATACTTGGATAATTAGCATTCACTTCATATAGTCATTTAAAGTCACATATGACTATTCGCTTGTAAAAAGCATTTACTTTTATCCTTGTAAGTGCATATGTTAATTGCACTTACTCTCACATGGAGTTAGGAGGAGTCCAATCATGAATCACTTGGTAGGTAATTGATGAGAAAGCAAGTTCTAAAGTTTAAGATTCACTTTATGGTAAGAGTCTGAATTTGAATTCAAAAAATGGGTCAAACTCTAGCTATCATAGATGGATCAAAATCGCGCATGCCAAGAGCTCGATTTGGAGATCATTTGAGAGGGCTCTATAATGCATAGTGAGCTCATCCTATAGCTCCAATAATACCATCAAATTGTGCAACTATATATTTCCAACATCTTTTTAACTCTATGTGATTTAATACATATACATTGATCATATGTCACTCTCTCTTCTCTATCATGTTCATCTCAGAAGAGTGAACTTCTCATACTAAGTTTTCAGTGCATACTTGATCATTTGATGGGATTTAAAGTTGTATAAATTCTCCATACTGTGTATTTTTATTGTAGAAAGTTTCATTGTCATTACTTTACTCAATCTTGAGATATATTCAAAACTCTCTTCATTGGTCTGCATACTATTGAAGCTCAAAATTGTCAGGATGTACCCTTAGCTTGCTAAGCATAATTCTCATAGTAGACTTGATCATTTCAAGTGAAATAACTTTTGATTGATAGCTATTTAAGTCAATTAGATACTCCCAAAAGGAATTTGATCAATTGCTAGCAAGTTAAGAGCACTGTTCATTTTACTAAGCAGGTGTAGAAACCAAAATAGTAAGTTTTAGCTCATAGTTGAATCTCCTACTCATCTGTTTTGATCCATTGATTAGAGGATCATACTCCAAAGCACGTAGGTGATTATTTGTGATTTCTAGGACGCTGAAGGTGTCTACTTTACACTCCACAACTTATTCTTGGCTAGTGTGAAGCAATAATTTGAAGCACCGCTTCATTTATGGAATTTGTCCACCATCTCCCTCAGCATGTACATGTTTGTATGTATGCACACATGCGTGTATGTATATGTATGTGTTTGTATGTACATGTGTGTATACGTGTCTATGTGTGTGTATGCATAAGTTTCTATGTGTGTGTATGCATGTGTTTATATGTGTGTGTGTATGCATGTGTTTGTAGAGTGTCTCTATGTGTGTATATGTGCATATCTTTGTATGTGTGTATGTATGTGTGTGTATGCATATGTGTGTATGTATGTGCATGTGTGTGTATACATGTGTCTACGTATTTATGCATATGCATGTGTATGAATGTGTGTGTATGTATGCATGTGAGTGTATGTTTGTGTGTCTATCCATGTGTATGTATATGTGCAAGTATCTATATGTGTATGTGTATGTGTGTGTATGCATATGTGTGGATTTGTGTTTGTGTGTATGTATGTATGTATGTATGTATGTATCTATGTATGTATGTGTGTGTATGCATATGTATGTATGTACGTATGTATGTGTATGTGTGTGTATGCATGTGTCTATGTATGTATGCATGTAAGTGTATGTGTGTGGAAATGTGGATACGTGTGTGTATGTGCATGTGTGTGTATGCACATGTGTATGTATGTGTATGCATGTGTGTGTATGTATGCATGTGTGTGTATGTATGCATATGAGTGTATGTATGCATGTGAGTGTATGTGTGTGTGTGTCTATGTGTAAGTATGTGTATATGTATATCTATGTCTATGTGTGTGTATGTATGTGTAAGTATCTATATGTGCATGTGCACGTGTGTTTCTATGTTTGTGTATGTATGTGCAAGTATTATGTGTATGTGTGTATATGTATGTATGCATGTAAGTCTATGTATGCATGCGATTGTATATGTGTGTGTTTGTGTGTGTATGTATGTGTAAGTATATGTATGTGTATGTGGACATGGGTATGTGTGTATGCATATGTGTGTGTATGTGCTTGTGTCTATGTGTGTATACATATGCATGTGTCTATGTATGTATACATATGCATGTGTGTATGTATGTATACATATGCATGTGTGTGTACGAATGCATGTGAGTATGTATGCACATGTGTGTATGTATGCACATGTGTTTGTATGCATATGTATGTATGTATGTATGTGCATCTGTGTGTACATGTATCTATGTATGTATGCATATGCTTGTTTATGCATATGTGTGTATGTATGCATGTAAGTGTATGTGTGTGTGTGTGTCGTTGTGTGTGTATGCATATGTGCAAGTATCTATATGAATATGTGTATGTGTATATGTGTATATGTGCAGGTATATATATGTGTATGTGTGTATGTATGAATATCTGTGCATTTGTGTATGTCTGTATGCGTGTGTATGTATGTTTGTGTACATGCATATATGTGTGTATGTGTGTGTGTATGCATATGTGTATGTACGTGCATGTGTCTATGTATGTATGCACACGCATGTGTGTATGTATGTATGTGTGTATATGTGTGTGTATGTATATGTGCAAGTATCTATATATGTATGTGTATGTGTGTATGATTTTGTGTGTATATGTGTATATGTATGTGTGTGTATATGGGTATATGTGTATATGTGTGCATGTGTCTGTGTCTATACATGTGTGTGTATGCATATGTGTGTATGTATGTGCATGTACCTTTGCTCGTTCAGTTCCTCCTTCACACGTTTGGTCACTCCACATGTTCACTTAGGAATAATCATTTCTTTTTCAATTCACAAGGCATCTCTTATGGTATGCTAAAGCATCGCAACAAGTTTGCGATCATTGCTATGCACATCACTAAGCTTCAATGCTCATAGCAATGGTCATTGTAAGCATCCCTTATGCGACGATCCACATCACTTATGTGACGCTCCTGATTTATTTTTTTTATTTTGCAAGGTCACTTATGCGGTGTTATCTAACACCAATGTGGTATAAGTGACAACCCCTGCTTTTTTTTTCAATTGGGGGCATTGCTATCCCCCCCTTTATTCTTGTAGTGCAAGGATCTTTTAGACTATGGATGGGGATTGTGGATTTTTTTAGCATCCAATGAAGACGCTTATTTCTAGCTCAACGCATTTGGGAGTCAATCCATATCCATATTATCAAACTTTCATCCAACCGTGCCTATTGAAAGGTGTTCTTTTCTTATGTAAAATCATCCTCAACCATTAACCATGAGATGACTTTGAGATCCATTGGTGGGGATTTTATGCGCTCATGATAGGTTGCTTTCAAATAGTACCGTTCAATGTAACTCATACCTAATGGCCCATATGATATGGTGAATGTTTGATGAGGGAATACATCTCAACCATTCGACATCATCTAAGAGATATAACTCATTTTGATCTTCTCAGATCCACTCACTCGACCAAAAGCAAATATTTCGAGTGGTATTTCCTGAGTGACCAGTCAAGAACAAGGGAATCCCATGCCTAGCCTACAGTAAGGTACTATGCAAAGGCCACCACCCTCTCCTCATTAGTCCATCACTAATCAACCTTTCATCTAAAAGTCCATGGAGGAGTCATTTTTCCCATAATGAAGCGAGTGTCAAATCTATTTGAGCTTGAGTTTCCATCGAATCGAAATCTATTTGAGCTTGAGTCTCCATCGAATCGAAGAAGAAGATGTGCACCATTTACAATTGAGTTTGAAGTACATTTTCACATTTGTGTTTATTAACTAGATGCCGTATAATCTTTTTGCATTGCTAAACTTAAGCTCTTTTGATTGAGGTTCATCACAACCCATCATTAGGTAGACCTCCGTCCCATCCGGAGGCTCGAAGTACTTATGGAGCACGAAGCACTAATCATAATCCAATGTTAATCCCGGGTCAATGTATCTTCTCATGTACTTCCACAAATGCTTGAACATGCGAAAACTCTTGGACTAGAGTCTTTCGCGTCTTTGAATATTCTTGTTCGCAATCTTCGTGATACTAGAGACGGGTAACCAAATGGAACTGCTATCTCTAAGGCCTCGAGGAGAAATGTGGCTTCAGGATCTACCATGCTTTCCACAAAGAAAACAAAAGACTTAAGAGTTTATCGATTATTTTGCATAGAAGAAAAATGGAACTCATAAGATTTTTATTGTTCGATATGGAAGCACCGAAAGGCAATACGCTCAAGTGGCAATACGTTTAAGTTGTTTTTGAAGGTGGTCTTAGAAACAATTCTCGGTATTATTAATCCAAGCCTTAATCATGCATTCATATACAAATTTATTAGATAAAGAAGAAGCACGAATAGTACGCAATCACCCTACTTTCATGGGCCTAGCATAGGTGTCCCACTTAATTGTAGAAACCCCTCTCATGTTAGAATCCCCTTTCCAGATAAATTTATTACAAGCCCTTTCCATCCTATGAAATTTCGTCTTCATTGGTCTCCACCATCTTAGAAAATATATTATGGAAGAAACAAAAAATTCTGTTGTTCATGGTCACTCTCTTAGCCACATCAAATCCCATGCACTTTTAGTTTTGGAAGCTTGCCTTCACGTTTATTCAACTCCCATCCCCAGCATTGACTCATCAAAAGCTAGAATCCCAACGCGATGCTCAATAGTCAAAATATGAACTTGTCTCTTTGGTCGCCTTAGTTGTCCTCTCATGAGCAACATGGCACCAAGATTATGATCCGTCAAAGGCAAGCTTCTTACATCTTTGATCACAAAAAAGCTACACAAAGAGCTGCAAAATAGCCTTGAAAGGCATTTTGCAATGGCGGATCTAAAGGAAAGAGATAATGGGGAGAGTTTCTAAGAAATGCTAGTGTAACGAGATCTTATAGATGCATGTACACGGAGATAATACAATAACAAAATCACACAAGAGCACACATAGAATAGAGAGACACAAGATTGAACACACATTTGGGTACAATCTCCCCCCCCCCACATACTCTGATGGATGAGTCTCTCAAAGTATGTATATTTATAGGTATTTTCATTACATCTTGAATAGAAGATACATGAGGGTGGCGCTTTAAAATGCATGCATTTATTCAAACAATTGCTTTTTTACAAAACATCGCTTTCTAAGCGATCTACTATTTTTGTAAAAATATATAAAATACTTTCTTTTAAATATCTTCAAAAATATCTGATTAGATCCACGTGCATTCATGCCCTCATGATTCTTCACCTCTGAAATCGAAGCACAATCACATTAAAAACCTCAAGACACTAAAATCCATTTAACATTCCATTATTCCATAAAGTATAACATGCCTCCCAGTTGACAAGCACTTGACAAGAGCTGATAAGAATAAGAATTAAATAGACATCGGTGGGCAATCAAATTTCCCATCATTGAGCAATCAAAAGCATATTCCATGTAAAAACACATGCATGGAAATGGAAAACTAAAATTTAATGTGATTGTGAATGATATGCATAAATCAAATGGTCATAATGTGGAGTTCATGATGTCTTATGAATCCATTGAGATTCTTCAAGTGAGGGATTTTTATATTTAACTAAATATCTATGATATTGCTTATAAGTGCGTGTGGTAGTATCACCATAATGAAATATTTGCTCTAGAACTAAAATTTCAGCATCCTCTTTAGGTAAAGGAGGATCATCTAAAATAGGAGTGAGTGATAAAGTTCCTATAAAGGATTTCCATAAACTAATATCAAAAGAATTATGTATATTCCAATGAGAAGGTATTTCTAATCTAAAAGCATTCTTTCTTATTTTTTTAATAATACGAAAAGGTCCATGATAATGTGGTGCAAGTTTAATGTTAAGATGTTGTAAAATGTTTTTCAAATGTCTTTAAATATTCATAACCACATGTAACATCTTCATTAAATTGTTTAGCTACTACTTTCTTATTAACATTATACATGTAGCATTCTTCTCTCCTCTTAATGTGCTCATGAACCTCATGAAGTCTAGAAATATGATCTTGTGCAAAAGAATCAACCATAGGGATATCAGGTTGAGTGATATTCATTGGAGTGGGAAGCGTTTTACCATAAAAAATTTCATATGGTGCACATTGAGTAGTGGTATTTGTTGTGTTATTATGTGAAAATTGTAGTGAAGGAATTTCTTCATGCCAATTACTTGGATTATCTAAGGAGTAACGATGTAATAAATCTAAAATAGTACTATTCCTAGCTTCACTTTGTCGGTTACTTTCAAGATGAAATGTAGAGCTAAAGTCTATTTCGGAACCTAAATTTTTAAATAATGCAACCAAAAAGTGATTACAAAAACAAACATCTCGATCTCATAGAATAACTTTTGGAAAATCATGATGTGGAAAAATACATTTAATAAATAACTTAGTAGCTTGAGGTTCAAATAGAGTCTTTCTTACATGGAATGAAATACGTTTGTTTACTAAACTAATAGAAAATTTTCCAAATCATATCATTATGAGATAATGTTGTAGAAAGGTCCATTAGGTATAAGAAGTGGCATTAATAATCCAAATGCTTTACCATGTTGTCATTTCACACATTGACACAAAATGCAATGGGAAACATATTCTGCAGTATCCTTTTGCATATTTGGCCAAAAGGAGAATTATTTACACCTAGAAATAGTACTTTGTGTGTCCTTATGACCCATATAGGATGGTTCATGCATCTCTTTCATAAAAAAATCTTTAAAGAATTATGTGATGCATAACTTGTGTTGGAAATACAAGAATCAATTACAAAAAGTATAGTGTTCCTCATTAGATGGTCTAGAATCATTGAAAGCATTCCATGCTTGTGAAAAATCCAAATTAGATGCATAAGTAGGAATCATGTCATGAAATTAATGAATATGAATAGCCGAAATATTATAGTATGAAACAATATTTTTTTGGGGGATGAAAAGCGACTAAGGGCATCAACTACAACACTAGGTTTGCTAGGTTGATATTGAATTATAGGCTGACATTTTTTTAGGCACGAAGCCCATTTAATGTGTGTTTTGGAAATCAATGGTTGATTTAATAAATTTTTAATACAATGTTGGTCTCTTTTGATTAGAACTATAAAACCCATAAGATGATGTCTTCAAACTTCTAAATCATGCACAATAGCTAAGAGTTCCTTATCATATGTATTATAATTCTTTTCAGATGATTTAAGTTTTCTACTTTCAAATGCAAGGGGATGATCATTTTACATTAGTATAATACCTATACCTAAACCACTAGCATCTGTAACTACATGGAAAGGTTGTGCAAAGTCTAGTAATTATAAAATAGGTTCATGAGACAGTGCATGTTTAAGTTTTTCAAAAGATTGTTGTGCTAATCCCCATGCCAATTTTAACTTTTTCTTCAATCATAATGGTAGTGGAAGTTCTAAATAAGAAAACCTTTTACAAACATTCTATAAAAACTATCTAACTCTAGAAAAGAGCATTCTTCATTCACATATTGAGGTACAGGACATTCTTCGATTTCTTTAATTTTCTTTAGATCTACATGAATGCCTTAACTAGAAACAATATGTCCTAAATACTCTAATTTGTTTTGGAAAAAGAACTCTTTTTAGGAGTGGCATAAATTTTGTTTTTGCATAAAAAATTAAAGCTTGTTGCCAAATGATTCTCACTATAGCCAAGTATATCATCAAAAAACAAAAACGACAACAAAAGCTTGGTAATCAAGAAAAATGTTATTCATCATATGCGCAAATGTAGAAGGTGCATTGGTGAGTCCAATGGGCATTACCATGAATTCAAAGAGACGAGCTTGAGTTTTAAAGGAAATCTTATTAATCTCATTTTATGTCATTCATATTTGATGATACCCAAATTTAAGACCAATTTTACTAAAGATAAATGATCCATGAAGTTTATGTAGCAAATTAACTATCCTAGGAATATGATATCTATTTTTAATGCCTTCTTCTCGAGCAGCGATAATGGCCTTCACCAACCTCACTAGGTTGTTGACATCACTTTGCATTTTTTGGAGTACAATGTTCTTTTATCTAGTTTTGAGCTACTTGGAGTTCATGTTACAAAAGCCCCAACTGTTGCTCAAGTGATACACGGGTAGGGGTGATGTACCTAAATCCTCTATAGTATGGGTAAGGTCCATGACCTTATATAGAACCAAAACCTATAACTAAACATTTGAAAAGAATTGTAGCAATATTGGAATTCAAATAGAAAAGCGAAGGTTTTGTGTTGGAAATGTAAACAGGAGGAGAGAGGTAAAGCTAATATTAGATAAAAGTTAAAAGAAATGGGGTATCATCATATGAAAATAGGCTAGTGGATAAAGCATATCTCTTGCAAGTGCGCGGTGATGGGTACAAATCCCCTACATGCTAGAGAGGGAAATAAGTAAGCTCTTATTTCCACTCATTAGTTAGAGAGGGTTCTGTGTAGCCAATGTATACTGCCTATAAAACCAAAGGGAACCAAGAGGACCATGAGTGCTAGAGGAGCCAAAGATGCCATAGTTATGTCATATTTCTATGCCTTCTACGTGGATTAATTGCATGGATTATCTAAATTGATTAACTGAATTCATTAAAATGAATTGTTTAAAAAACATTTATAAAACAAAACAAACTGTAACTCAGACATGGCATAGGGCACAATGCATAGTGTCATAGTGTAGAGTGCATAGTGTGATAGTGTGAGAGTGGGACAATTGACAATGCACAGTGTGATAGTGTCACAATGCATAGTGTGATAGGATCATAGTGTTATAGGAGCAGAGCACATTGCACTCTGTGACAATCTAACAGTGTCACATGGACACTAGTGTATTTGAGAAAAAGAAAAATGAATTAAAAAACACAAAACTAGACTAGAAATAAAATAAATGAACCAAAACAAGTGTCGAATCACTAACAAATACCGAACACAAATCAAAATAGGTGTAAAATCACTAATGGATGCCGAAGACAAATCAAAATAGGTGATGAATCACAAATGGATCCCAAGAAGTACACCTCCAGAGATGCATGCAAGATTTAATACCACTGTAACCAGATCTTATAGATGCACATAGGCAAAGATAATAAAATAACAAAATCTCATAGGAGCACACACAAACTAGAGAAAAACAAAACTGAACACGAGATTGGGCACAATCTCCCCCCTCATACTCTAATGGATGAGTCTCTCAAAGTATGTTTATTTATAGGTATTTTGATTATGTCCTAAATAGAAGATACATGATGCAAATGCTTCAAAAACGTGTGTTTATGAAAAAAATCTACTTTACTTACAAAACACCCATTTCTGAACCATTTACTTAGGACAAAGCCAATGCAAAGAGAAAGATATGGTGTGCTAGAAGGAGTCTGCCAAGCCTAAATTTGTGCATTGTTCAGATTTCTGAACATTTAATCAAGAGAAGAAGTAATTATTTTTACGCTCAATTATTTCAAACTACAACTTGAGATAGTCCCAATGATCCTCTCCAATCCTATTAATGGCTTTCCTCTTTCATTCCAACGATCATTGATGGTTCGCACCATGTTGAAATCCCTTTTCAAGCTCATTAAGGACCCAAAGAAATCCCAAGTCTCAATCGTGGCTTTCTCTGAGTTTGAAATGAACATTCGGACTATTGTGAAGGGCTAAAGAACATGGGAGTGAATAGCTAGCCACTTATGATGAGAATCAAAGGTGGCATCCCAAAAGGTTCATCGAAATGCATAGCAACCGATCCATGATGATAATGAGAGGTTCAAAATCATAGAAGTTCAAAGCTACCCGCCTAAAATGATATTTTGTATGTACTCGTCCTGCGTTCTTGGGATTTTAGTTTTTCTTATTTGCACCACGGTCAATACCTTTTATAGGTGTCATTTCTACTACCTGCATTTGTCCTATTTGCAATGGGTTAGCAGTCCCAAACTTGATAAGTGGAAGGGTGATAGCGCAACTACTAGATTTTTAAAAACATTGGGGGTGGGAAGAGCCCTTGGCATGCAATTTAATTATTGTACCCTTTCTAAGGGGGATTCCCTAATCATATGAGCTTTGCTTTCTCATTGAACGCAAGAACTAGGAAAATTGTATCCCGTAAACATGAAATCTCTAGAATCACCTTGCAACTACACAAGTTTCTATCAGCCATTAGCTTGCACACCACCCCAAAGCCGCGTCTTTGCGATGAAACCTTTTCTTGACAAGTAGTCATCCTCAAGAATCATAAACATACAACGTCCCTCACCATACCATGGTCATAGTGAGAACAATGAGCATGGTCTTCTTATGGAATGGATTTATATGGGGAGAGCGAAATGGATGTACTTTCTGCTTTCCAAAGCTCAAATATAAAATGCTTGAAGTCGAAAGGATTGTGTAAGCCAGAACATTAAGTTGAAAGGATTGTTTAAGCCGCTCAAAAAACCAAGAGAGCCTTAGAGGACTTCAAAGTCCCCCGATTGAGGAAGACATGATTTCAAAGTCCCCCGATTGAGGAAGACATGATGAACAAGTCTCTTCCATCTAATATTTATTCTTTATGCGGTTTGCTTTTCATTAGTTTAATACACTTATAAAATACGATTTCTTACGTTAGTTTAATACACTTATAGGATTCTCTGTCTGCTCATTTCTTACATGTAGAACCTTTTTTTGTTCTAATAAGTGAGGGAACCGAAAAAGAAAATATCTTCGTATTATCCTAACATGCCTACACTGGTTGCAGATGCCAAAGTGCTACTGAAATGCGCATAGGGAGAATGATTGCAAATGAATGACTCTGAACGAACGTTTCTAGCCAGGGGAGATTTTTCTTACGAAAATGACTACTTAATTGTCGTACATCAACCTTAAAGGATGCCAAATCTTTGAGTTTTTGTTTTCTCTATGCGTGTATGCGTTGAAAAATCATTTGTAGAGAGTAGTAAGCCCTTGATAAGGGAAAAAGGCAATCCAGTTAGAATCGGACTTCCTATTCATGGCAGCTCTAGCTAGAAGGGAATGGAAGTGATGCATGAGGATAGTGAGCACACATGTTTGACATAGTCATTGTGGTCATCTCAATTCGGACCACATGACCTAGTTAAAATTCATGGTAGTGTACACTCGACTAGGGTGGAAGTGTGTACATAAATGCATAGTACCTATAATGCAAGGGGAAGAAAAGAGGATATGGGATACTATGGTATCCAATTTTGGAAGTCAAGACACATGCTAACACTGACCATATGGACTTCCAAATCATGAATATGGAGAGGACAAATCTAGTTTTAGGAAGAGAGTGGCTATGGGGGTTGGGAGATATACTTAGATGCAATGAACAAAACAATACTCTTGAGTTTGAAATAAATGGAAGTAAATTTTGTATATATGGAGAGAGAGAGATGTATCTAGTGCATCTCTCATCTCATCTTTAGAATTGTATAGTCTTTGTCATTTTCACTATGTACAATAGATGTTTTTATTATATAGTCAGGTATTTAATCATTGTAGAGACACTTTATCTGATGTATAATTTCATGCTAGAAATGTATATATGTATAGGAATTTTTACTATTTTCTCTTGCAACAATTTGTTAAAGGTTTTAAGGATCTTTTGTTTGAATTTAGAGATGATTCATCCATTGGCTTTCCTAGAGGGCTACTACTAGAGGGGACATTGAACATGCTATTGAGGTAGTTAGTAAGACTAACCCTATTTGTAGGTCACCTTATAGGCTTAATGTTTCCCTGAATGAGGAGGTAGAGAAGCAGTTATAGGATTATTTACATAAATGCTTTGTTAGAACTAGTGACTCACCTTGGGCATCTCCAATGCTCCTAGTTAAGAAGAATGGCTCTATGAGGTTATTCATAGATTATAGGGCACTAAACAATGAAGTTATTAAAAATAGGTTTTGAATGCCTAAGTTGGAAGACTTGTTTGATCAATTACATCAAGCTAGGTATTTAACCAACCTTGAACTTAGATCAAGATATCATCATATTAGGATTAGGGGAGAGGACATCCCTAAGACTCCATTCAAGACTAGATATGGGCACTATGAGTTCTTGGTGATACCTATTAGTCTCACCAATGCTACTACCACTTTCATGAAGCTTATGAAAAGTGTGTTACAGCTTTATCTAGGGTAGTTTGTAGTAGAATTTCTAGATGATATTCTGATCTATAGTACATGAGAATAGGAACACTTGGAAAACTTGAGAAGCATATTCCAAGGGTTGAGGGAAAATTCACTCTTTGTTATGGACTCAAAGTGTGAATTTTTTAAAACAGGGGTTAGATACCTTGGGCATATAGTCTCCCAGAATGGAATCCAGATGGATCCTAAAAGAGTATGGGCTATCATAGAATGGCCACATCCAAAGAATATGGAAGAGCTGCAGATGGTCCTATGTGTATGAGGGTTCTATCAGAGAATCATTAGGAGTTACGCCAATATTTTTGTCTTGATGATGGAGCAGCTTAAAGGGAAAGGGAAATTCATTCATTTGGGAGACAAAAAAAAGAAACGTATGGAAAACGCAAAAGTAGCAGTTGCTACAAATCCACTTCGCACATAGCAGATCCCAATAAACCTTTCATGGTTGAGACTGATGTGAGTGATTATGCTAAAGGAGCCATTTTAGTTTGGGATGGTCGAAGAGTAGCTTTTCAGGGTAAGAAACTAGAACCTGCTGAGAAGACATACCCGGTTATTAAAAGGGATTTATATGCAATTTTCCATGCTTTGAAGAAGTGGCATCATTATCTATGTGGTGCCAAAGTCACAATAGTATTTGATCAAGAGAGCATTAACTGGATTTCTAATCAAATAGACGTTAAAGATCATAAGAGTTGATGGGTGTAGCCTTCAAGAGTTTGAATATGAGCTTAGGTATAGGAAGGGGAAAGTTTAATGTAGTGGGTGATTCACTTAGTGACATGCATATGCTCAACTGATTGAGTTTTACTCAGATCACTAGTGAGCTACCTAGGTCCATGAGATGGAAGTGTATGCTTGATCCTACATGCTCAAAGATTTTTGAAGCCATAGAGAAATGGGATCACGATACATGCATTTGTAATGAGGATGGAGTATTGACGAGTAGGAAAACAGGATTCAAGTGGAATAATTACAATATTCATGATGGATATCTATTTGATAAGGATATGGTATGTATCCCTAGAGACCATGAAATGAGAGAGTGCATTTTGTACGAATCTCATGACACACCTAGTGCAGGACACCTAGGAGTCAATAAGACTTATGATCCTGTTAAGAGGCAGTTTTACTAGCTTGGACTTCATAACGACATCCTAGAGTATGTGCTTAAGTGCACCAAATGCCAAGTCAATAAAGCTCAAAAGTTGAGGATTGGAGGACTACTCCATCCATTGGATATTTCCAATGGGAAGTGATAGAGTATCTCCATGGATTTCATAGTAGGAATACCTAAGACATAGAGAGGCCACCACTCCATTTGGGTAATTGTGGATAGGCCAACCAAAATGGCTAGGTTTATTCCAACGCGTACTATAGTGAAGACACCTCAGTTTGCTAGACTATTTGTAGAGAACTTATAACGAGTATATGGTATTCCTTTACACATAGTTTTGGACCGAGATAGGAAGTTCACTAGCCACTTTTGGAAAGCATTGTTCAAAAGGTTGGATACAAAACTTAGAATGAGTACGGTTTACCATCTAGAGTGAGATGGGTTAAGAGAGAGGGTTAACCAAATCTTAGAGGATATGCTTTGAGCATATGTGAATAAAAGGAAAACTAGAATTGGGAAGAGTACTTACCCACAATAGAGTTTTCATATAATATTGTTAAGCACTCTTCCAACGGGCATAGTTCATTTATGTTTATGTAAAGGTTTCAGCCAAGAGCCCCTTATGCAGTAGGATTGCAATATGAGAAAGTTCAAGCTACAAAGAACTTCTTGGAAGAGATGAACAATATGCTTCAGCTTTCTAAGGAAAACATTAATAGAGCTTAAGAGAGAGCTAGAGCTTATGCTGACCCTCAAAGGAGAGATGTCAATTTTCAAGTAGGAGAACAAGTCTATCTTAGCGTCCCATCTAGGTCTGAAACTTCAAAACACAACCTTGTACAAAATTATCTCCTAGCTATTGTGTACCATTAATAATACTTTAGAGAATAGGAAAGGTGGTTTAGCAGCTCCAACTTCTAGATAATAGCAAGTTCCATCTAGTATTTCATGCAAGTTGACTTAAGAAAAGGATAGGTGAATTTGGAAACCTCATTCTAGATAGTGAGAAGTACAACCTATTTCTATTCGATTTATTCCACATGAGCTTGAAAGCGTACTACGTACTCGAGAGAAACGGACAAGAAGTCACTTATAGAAAGAGTGTCTAGTAAAGTGGAAAGATAGTTTAGAAGATAGTGCTACATGGGAGTGGGTTAGCACCCTTCAAATATGGTTTCCCAATTTCAAGTTACCTTTCCAAAAAGATACAAGGAAACAACATAGAGGTTTGGCCATGTACATCCGATACATGGGGACTTAGTGGGAGTATCGTTTCATGAAATTTCTCTCTCTTAAGCACCTTGCAACACCATTTTGAGGGCAAAAGTGGATCTAAAGGGAACGAAATGTAATATGATCCATTGTGTTAGAGGAAATAGCTTGGATGTGAACCGAACCTATATTGGGGTCTATATGGGCTCTCACATGAGTGCCATGTGGCACTCATGTGCAAAGCCATTTGAATGCTTCTACATGGACAGAGATATATATATATATATAGATCTATTCTGAGGATATGGGGCTAGGTGCAAAAAGAATGCTAAAACTCTTTGTAACGTGCACAAGCATTTAGGAGTATGTCCTCTGATGGATCTCGAAGTATGTATGGCATTTGGCAATGCAAGGAGCTTTGCCGGAGAACAACAAGAGAGAATATGCATAGCACCATCCATCTCCATGCAAAGATCCATCAATAGGAATCTAAGTCATATACTTTCCATTGTAAAGAAGGAAACTACCCTATACTTAGCTTCACAACTCAATTTTGGTACTATACATTGCTTTTTCCTCAACCAAGATGTGCATGAGTCTCAAAGGAAAAAGAAATTACCACTTGTGGATAGGCGAGTATCCTAATAGCAATCACTATCTCTAAAAGCACACAATCATAGCTGACTATCTCTCTCATAAAAGAGACCTATGCTCAGATGGCCTTTGAGATATCTAAACACACATTTCACTACTTGCCAATTCTTAGCGCCAGGGCTATGCATGAATCGACTCACATCAGAAATTGCATTTTGTGTGTCTCGAATTGTGTTGCATGCATACATAAGACATCCCATAACTTGTTGGTAGAGAGAAGTGTCAAATGCATCACTCGATTCCTAAACACATAACCTAAATGATGTCTCAATTTCTGTAGAAATTGGCTTGCAATCCTCAAAGTCTTAATATCAAAGTAGTATCCCAACATGCTTTTCTTGATACATAAAAATTCACACCTCAAAGGATACAAAGTGGATGGCAAGATAATAGCTCAAAAGACCAAGATAAGTCACATCAAAATTATGCTTCAAATCAGCCATAAGCATCTCAAGTATTGTGTCACATGGCCCAATCAAGCGTATTCCATCAACATACAGAACAAGCACTGTAAGATCAACCCCATGTTTGCGTACATAGAATGTGCAATTGGACTACCTTTGAAGCCAAGAGCAATCAAGTACTAATGGATTTTATCATACCATGGATGTGGAGCTTGCTTGAGACCATACAAGGCTTTATGCAAGCCCTACACCATATGATCTTGCCCTTTCATGGAAAATTGAAGACGTTGCTTTATAGAAATATCTTCTTGCAATCATGATTCAAGAAATTCATTTTTTTGTTCAACTTATGTATTTTCCAATCTCGTTGGAAAGCCAATGCAACCATGGCATGAATGCTAGTCATGTGTTAAGTAGATGCAAAGGTTTCCTCTTAGTCAATGCCATATTCTTGCACATATCCTTTGGCAACCTATCTAGCTTTGTGGCAATCAATGCTACCATTTGACTTTCTCTTAATCTTTTAAACCTAGTTTGTAACAATGGAATTTTATTCTTTTGGCAATTCACATAACTCTGAAGTATCATTCCTATGTATGGAATGCATTTTTTATTGCATAGCACTGATCCAATGCAAATCATCACATGCATCCTCAAAATTCAATGGCTCTTCTTTACAGGATGTTGCAATAAGAGAATAATCCACTAAATTACTTGATTCATGGAGAGAGCTTGATCTTGTTCTACCAAGTAAAGGTGGACTAAATTTGTTGCCTTGCAAAGTTTGGTTTAGCCACTTTGGCATAGTTTGTGCATGTATGATATACATTTATTCATTATGTAATACATCCTCATCATATATATCACGTGTCAGTTAAATTTCGTACTCATTTTCAACCATATCTGGACACAAATGTTCGGCCATATGTGGCTAGAAAGTATGGGTACTTTTGACCATTTTTGGCTGAAAAAGCTTAGCCATGTCTGGTTCAAAATTTTATACTTTTTTGCTCTATTTTGCTGGAATTTTTCAGCCCTTTGACATCTCTTCGCTCTTCTACATGGCCATACTTAGTTGCACCACTTTGGAACAAAGGCACGAGTGTATTGAACACATCTTATGAGCTAATTGTGGGCTATATTTTGCATTTAAGTAGATGGAAAACTGAATTTTCAGCAAGTACCACATCTTGACTCACAATATTTGTGTTCATCAAAGGATGGTACAAATGATATCTGTTAATTATAGCACTATAACCAACAAATATACATTACTTTGCCTTGTCATCATGTTGATCTCATTGTTTTGATCACACAAGAGCATATGCCAAACAAAAAAGACATGTGGACATGACTAACCATAGGTTTATGTCCATTCCAAGCCTCATAAGGAGTGATGACTCTGAATCCTTTTGTAGGGATGTGATTCAACAAATATTTTGTACACATGACTAGTTCCATCCAAAATTGATCAAGAGGGTGCTTTCCTTTTACCATAAACCATGCCATTTCAAGGAGTCTTATACTTTATGCTCTATAACACCATTTTGCTAAGGTTTATATGGAACCTTACATTGGATTGAAATTTGTCTTTCACGAAGGAAATCATTAAGTGCATGTGACATGTATTCACCACCATGATTTGTGCATTGAGTCAAAAGCTTGTTTGAAGAAAAAATTTCAGCCATAGCTAAAAATGCTTTGAAGCATGAAAATACCTCATTCTTTGATCTCATAGGATAGACCCATGTATGGTGAACCATCATCAATGAAGGTAACAAAATATACATGCTTGATAAGAGATGCAGCCCTGACAGGACCACATGCATCCCTATGAACAAGCTATAACTTTTTTTGTAGGACATGTACAATTATCTTTTTGAAAAGAAGCATGATGCATTTTTCCAAGAATGCAACCTTCACATGCATGATTTTTAAGGGACTCAAGTTTTGAAAACAAATAACCATGTCCTTGTTTTTCAAGTAAAGCAAACTATTGAAGTTCAACTTACCAAAACAAGCATGCCAAAGATCCATTTTAGCCATGGAAGAAGTATGAGCAACCAAGGCATTTGAGGAAGACCTCTTGTATGTATCCAAGTGATACAAACCATTACATAAGGTATCAGACATTAGGATAATATCATCATTGCTGAAATCATGAACCATACACTTATCATCAACAAAGTACACATGAAATCCCACTTTGGCAATCAACAAAACTAAAATTAAGTTCTTCTTCATACCAGGTACATACAATGCATTTTTCAAGAGAATCACACCTCTATTTGCATATACAAGATCAATTTATCCACTCCAATGATAGGATAAGAGGCATTGTTTGCATTCACCACATGCTAACAACACATGCCCAAGAATCTTGAGCAATGTTGGCTTGATCATTCTTTTCCTTCTTCTTTTCGTCTTGCTTAGCAATTTTTTTACACTCATCAATAGCACAACCAGCCTTTCTGCAATATTTACATCTCTTCTTCTTTTGTGAATCCACATCATTAGAGTAATGAGTGGAAGAGGAAGGTTGCAGCTTTTGTTTTGGTGAATCCAAAGTCGAACCATACTTGTGTTTCCCTTTTAATAAGATAGCAAGTGCTTGTGTTTCCTCAATAAAACCAATAACTAGATTGCTCTTCTTGCAAAAGAAGATACACAACCCCATCAAATGCATAAATATTGGGATTGCCTTTTTCAATCAAATGGAATGTAGTGAAAATTTTTTGGAAACATTGTAGTAAACCTTTCAAATAACATAGAGATGAGTGATGCATCCGGAATAATCTCATCTATGTTTGCCAATCCCTATTTGAAGTCCTTGATGTGTGTCACATACACATACATAGAGTCATTTCCAGCCCTACATACATCCTCAAGTCTCTTCCTCAAGTATACAACACATGCTTCATTATGCACAATATAAAAAGAACCAACAGTGTCCCATGCATGTCTTGATGTAGAACATGATCGAATATGTGGAGCGACATGATGTTTCACAAGTAGTGCAATCAATGCATGAGCTTGAGCATATTTTCCATCCAATCTAATTTTCTTCTTTATAGGTGGAGAAGGAACAACCAATGTACTTGAAGAAGAAGTTCCATGTGTTATAGTAGATTGTGAAGTAGAAGAACCTATGGGTCTTTGATCTACATATGCCACTATGTTCCATAGTTGTTTCTCAACAAGAACATGTTTCCTGATGGATGACCACATTGGAAAGTTGGTTACATCAAGATTATCTTCAGCTTGAGGCATCCCAAACAAGTCATTCCTACTCGCCATTTCACTGAAGAATAAGAATGTGACAGAACTTTACTTCAAGGAAAGTTAAATTTAGCACTAAGAGTTCAGCTCACAATTCGTCACTCTAATGCTGATTTTGACTGCACAAATGGCTTTCAAATGGGGGGTAAAACCTTACTGAGAATGCTAAAAGAGCTTCTTTTGTTCTTAAAATGATTGTTTTATGTTTTGAAGCCAATTTCAAGTATTAAATGTGCATGTATGCCATGATGAGAAAAATTAAAACTTGAGAAAGAGTTGAACTTCCTCTCATACCACTATTGGGTGTGTGTAGAAGTGCAAGAGACAAACAAGAAGCACACAAAAAGAGCATAAACACAAAAAGACACATAAAGAAGATGGATGGCTAAAATAGCTCGCTCTATGGATGATGATCAAAACAAAAGTAAGAGTTGAATAATATCCTTAAGTACAAAGAACCATGAAATATGAGTGAATCATGTATGTGGTAATATGAGAAAATCCTCTTACCAGCACTACAATAAAAGGTGCCCATGAATAGGAAAATTGTTCACATCAAAGCTACTCAAGGAACACATAAGTGCAATAGGGTTATATGTTTAAACTTAAGTTGTACCTCGATGCTAGAGCTTAATTTTGAAACTCTTCTATTCTTGTAGCTCTTCAACTAGAGCTTCGAGCCACTATGAATCAAAAGTTAATGAAATATCAAACGTAAGTCAATCAATCGGATTCCATTCTTAGAAGTCTAACAACTTACAAGTTTGAACTTAACTTTCCACTGGCACTTGCAAATTTGTTTCTTTTGAGAGAACTGAACTTAGGTTTAACCCTCTTATTCTTTTAGCTTCTCTCAACTTTTTGGTGTTTAATGATTTCAATTTAAGTTTGAGTCCGTTCTCAATAGAGGTACAAACTGAAATTTAAATTCAAAGGTGTCTCACTCAAATGGCTAAAGTCTCAAACTTAAGTTCGAGATTGTCTTACACCAAGTTGAGTAGAGACTTGATCTTACATTTGAGCATGTGTAAACCGTATGCTTAGCCAATCCAAGTTAAGCTTGAGCCTGTCACAAAATAACGTGTGATTATGAGAGGCTTAAACTTAAGTTTGAGCCTTTGTTAGTCATTTGAAGTTAAATTGCAGCCTATCTTTTGAATAGGAGAGGCTCAAATATTAATATCAACACTATGTTCCAACCTATTATGTTCTTAATTGTTTGAGATATTTTGCTTTAAATAAAACCCAAGACTCTCCCACTTATAAGACATTATAAAATCAAACTTAATTTTGAGTTTGTTCCACTCAAATAAGATATTAGAACCCAAAAAGCTCAAATACATCATATTCATAAAGCTCGAATTTAAGCTCAATCCACTTTCCCTTTCTCTATACAAGATCTATAACTTCAAACTCAAGGCTTCAATCTTGGATTAAGATTTAGCCAAAAGAAGTTCAAACGAGGATGAGAATTTTTTGGTACAGGGATGGAAACTTAAGTTAGAGACTTATATATCTTTCTCTTTACAAACAACTTAAGTTCACATGTGTCCTGATTTTTTTTTTTTGTAAAAGCTTGAACTTCAATTAGAGACTCTTATCCCCTAGCTTTTTCCTTGAATTCTTGAACCTAATTTATAGGCTCTTATAATGTTATATTATTCAATTGTATGATGTTAATGATTTGAACTCGAGGTCAAACCGTTTTTAATAGAGGTACATGATTGAATTTAAATTTGAAGCTCTACCACTCAAAAGACTAGAGACTTAAACATATTTTTGAGTGCCTCTCACTTCAAGTTGAATGGTGACTTGAACTTAAGTTTGAGCCTATTTCAATCATATGCTAGGAGGCTTGAGCTTAATTTTGATCTTCTTGTATTAAGATAAGAGACTTCATCTTATGATTGAGTTTCATTGAGAACACTTGGCCATTTATTACGAGGATTAAGCTTAAGTTGAAGCCTCATGCAATCAAACTAGTGGTTCAAGTCACTATGAGTCAAAAGTTGAGGGGACTTCCAACTTAATATTAAACCTATTCTATTCTCACAATTGTAAGATCCTACAAGTTTGAACTTAAGGTTTCACTCCTTCTTTCAAAATGTTTCTTTTGAAATAATTTACCTTAAATTTAAGCAAAATTCTAGAGGCCGTGACTTAATTTTGAGGATCTCTCACTCTGATTTTGAATATAGGCTCCCACTCAGCTTGGAGCCTCTTTAACTCAGTTGATTAGAGCCTCAAGATTGAGATATGGATTTTTAATGTCTAACTCATGTACATTCCAATCATGATGAGGTACAAGTGCACATATGCTATGAATAGTAGTCATTCGACATGAAGAAGCAAAGGTCTAATCAAAATCAAGGCCTCTTTCTTGAGCATAACCTTTTGCAACAAGCCTTGCCTTATACATGTCAACCATTCCATCAAGATTATGCTTCAATTTGTTTACCCACTTAGTGCCAATGGACTTGTTGCCTTGAGGCAAGTCCATAAAGACCAAGTACCATTCTTCATAATATCATCATATTCTCATTTCATAGCAGCCATTGAATTTTCTAAATCTTTTGCTTCATCAAACAAAATAGGATCATTCTCATCACAAGGACTAGAGCCAGCCATAGCATAGCAATCTGATGCAAAAGAACTACTACGAGAGCTTGAATAAGTATGATATGACAAAGGTGCATCTAATTTTGAATCTCACAAAGTTTGCACTAGCCATTTAGGCATAGTTTTTACCTCCTCTATTTCAAATGTCTCATCAAGAAAGTGCATCATGTAAATATCCATAAAAAATGGAATGATATGCATCATCATGTGGAACCTATTGAGAAACTTGCTCATTTGGACTAGCAGTAGACTGTCAACCTAGAAAAAGAGGTAGCAAACTCTCATACACATCTTTGGAGCAAACGGATGTCTCCTTGGTACATGAAAGTAATGGTTGAATTACATCTTCCATAAACACAACATTACGGTTAACCAAAATGGGTTTAGATATGGATGATACAAATGATAGCCTTTGGTTTTCAGAACTGTACCCTACAAAAATACATTTCATTACCTTACCATTCGATTCTGTTCATTGATGTTGAGACACTAACACATATGCTAGACAACCAAAGACACCTAGACAAGCAACAAATGGCTTGTGACCATGCCAAGCATTTTATGGAGTGATAGAGTGCAATGATTTAGTGGGATACCTATTAAGTACATATTTGCACACGTAATAGCCTCAAGCCAAAAACTATGTGGTAAAGCATGACCCTTGACCATACACCTCTACATGAGTGGCTTGTTCTTCCTTTCAACAACCCCATTCTGTATTGATGTATACAGAACTGCGCACATGTTTTATCCCACTTTCAACCAAAAATGCATTAAAATTAGAAGACACATATCCCCCCTCCCCCGATTAGTACGGAGGGTGCCCATTTTACATGCTAGCACATTTTTTACCCAAAACAAAAAGCTCTTTGAAGCACATAAACATTTCCCAATTTGCTTTCAATGGATATACCCATGCATGAAAAATAATCAATGGAAATCATGAAGTAAAGGTATTTCCCAAAAAAATTTGTTTGCATAGGACCATAAATATCAGTATGAAAAAGATGCAATTTATGAGTAACTAGTACTGAACCATGTGTTTGTAAGGAGGAACATTGCATTTTGCCCAAAATATAGCCTTCACAGACATGTTTACAAGGTGCATCATTTTTGGGCAAAGAGGGCACCATTTCAAATCTCCATGGGCATAGCAAATTAGCGAAACTCAGATGACCAAAGTGTGCATGTCAAAGCTTTTGCATCTAACATAGACTAAGAATCTTGAAGTGCACATGCTGAATCATTCACAGATTCTACATAATCTACGAGCTTATAAAGCCCACAAGATAAAACACTAGAAGCAATAATGATGTCGCTTTTGAAAGATCATGATTTGTACATCTATCATCAACAATTTCACAACCAAGCCGATATTGGATAATGTTGAAACTAATAACATATTGCTCTTGATCTTGGGTGCAAATAAAGAACCCAAAAATGTAAAAGAACTACCATCATCAGTAGTCAAAATGACCTTACCAAATCCCATGATAGGATAAGAGGAGTTGTTAGTGCATGTGACAATATTCCCTATAGGGTAAGCTCAAGTGAAGTGAAGAAACTTTGCTGCATGGTAATATGTTTGGTTGCCTCATTATCAAAGTACCAAACATTTGAGCCAAGTACAAACATACACTCTTCAAGAGAAGATGGTTCATAACTACAAATAGTAGTAAACGACTATTTGGGTGTAGAGGCCTCTAGAACAACCATTCTAGCCTCTTTTGGAGCCAGTTTTGGACAACAGTTTATGAAATGATCATTTCCTTTAGATTATTTGCAAAACAATTTTTTCTTTCCTCTTTCCCTCTCATACTTTCTCATCCTTCTTTGATTGTGGAGAATTAGCAAATTTTTGCTTACTGATAGATGAGCTCCATTTACGTTTGCTCTTTTGACTAGCTGGGAAAGCTTGATTTACAACATGCATAGCGGACTTGTTTTGCATAGATTGATCTTCCTGCAATAGAACAGAGACTAACTCCTTAACTGTTAAGGAATTTGGATAGTCTTTCATCACCAATTGAAGAGTAGAAGCAAAACTCCCATATCAATCTTGAAGACCATTTAGAACAATCTACATAAGTAAAGAGTCTGGCAAGAGCTCCTTAGCAGAAATCAACTTGTCCTTCAAATCTTTGATCTTTGTCAAAAAATAGTCCATGGAATTTCCTTCATTCATGTGCTCACTCTCCAATAATTTTCAGAGGTAAGTAATACAATCCTTATTCATTGCGTGGTTAAAAGAGGTAAGTGTATCCCAAGGATCCTTTGTTATTCTCCAAGAGTGAATGTGAGGAATAATGGCACATTTGACAGTCAATGATATTAATGCATGTGCATGAGCATCTCTACCATCCCAACAAATTTCCTCTATAGTAGGTGCAGCAAGAACCGTGGCACCAACTAGAACTTGAAGATCATCATCTCGAATTCCATTTGCATCACCTTTAGTAACTGTATTTGCAGGTGTGGTAGGATGATTTTCCACACCCTGCACAATATTCAAAAGTTATTCTATGAACAATACATGACGCATCATATATGCCCATAATGGATAGTTGGTATCATCTAACTTATCCTCAAGCGTAAACATACAAAATAGATTACTGTTTTCAGCCATGGCCACTGACTAAGATACCATAAAACTTCCCCAAGATGGGTGCCTTTACCTTAAGATAGGAGTGTGTGTGTCTTTCCAAATTCATTGTACTCTAAAAAAGAAATATCATGATGCAAAAGAATTATAGTATCTCAAAAAGTGGAGTAGAACTACTCTATCGAGCTTTGTGAAACTTGTAGAAGACATTGAGGTGCTTACACTAGCAAGCCAAAACCCGTATATATGTTTGGCAAAAAAAAGATGAATTTTTGGGCACACACATTGGCATAGTGCATTCAAAGGCCAAAACAAGTTCAACTCTAAGACTCTGACAAGAGGGTTATCGACGACACCCTAGATGAAGCAGGTACTTGCTCTAATACCAATTGTTGGAGTTTGAGGTTCATAGAAGCACATGAACAACAAAAGGAAGAAGAAGAAGCTTGGAGCACAACATACAATACTAAATGTATTACCAAGGTAATTTATAAAGATAAGTAACCCCTTACGGTTATAGGCACAATACTTGTATGCTTCATAAAGATCAAACAAGCTATTTGTAAAGATTAATCCTTCAAATATTTTAATGTACTATCAAATTATGAATTATAGTAAAGAAAAAGAAGATTGTTAAATGATAAAGAGGAATGATTCATAATAAAGGAATCTTTTTGGTTTTTAGAAGCACCATACCACAATCAAAGTATGACATTGCAATCTAAACACACATCAAAAGAGGCATTCAAAGTTGGCTGCATGAATATGTTTTAAATATATATTAAATGAAGATGGAAGGCCAAGGACAATAACCCATTTTTTTCAAAAGCTTAAAGGAATAAATATCATATATATAAGGTAAATGAACGTTCATGTCAAATGTTTGTGATGGTATGGGAAAACATATCATAAGGTGATACTCATCATTGAGCCTGACAAGAGAGAAGTGAACACTAATCAAGCAGCAAAGGTTAAGAGCCTTTTCATAAACTTTTAGAACTACTTCCAAGGATCATTCAAAAAATGGAAGAATACTAATTTGAGTCCATTTTCCATGTTATTGATTACTTTGGAGTAATCACTGTTGGAAAATCAAGCTTACACTATGCTTGAGGTGGATTTCATCTACATCAAAAGCTATCGCTTGGATTACATTAAAAGAATATCCATTGAAGCATTCTTTTACCTATGCTGATTTATTGTATTAAAACGATTTTTCATGGATCTTTTACCATTTTCAAAGCATAGAGATTTACACATGTAAAAGGATAAAAAGAGAGCCCAAATTCCAAGAGTTTGTTGTGCTTGAGTTGCAATCAATCAAGCAATCAATCACCTAAAAGTAGATCAAACTAGATCTTCATTTTTCCTAGATTATAGAAAATTGAATTGATTCCCTCCAACAACTAATCCCACCTTCATTTGTATTCAAGCTCCATTTGTAGAAGTTGTGGAGCACTTCAACAGTCTACATAAAGACTTAAGATCACTTTTACATTAAATGGAAGCAATATACATACATTTGTGGCCATCATTGTCTTACTCTTTCATTTCTTTGCATCATCATCTTCAACAACAGTAAGCTTGCGGAGGTTGTTGCTCTCTCTACACATCTCCAAATTGGATGAGAGAGGACTCATTGGAAGTTTATTAGTGTCTAGTTCATTTTATAAATCTTCAAAGACTTTGGTTTAGTAGATTGGGAAAAATCTCAGTTTTTCTATATGAGGGTCTATCTCTATGCATTCCTGAAAAATAGGAGGTACCACTATTGAGTGTCAGGTTCATTCCAAAAGCCTATTTTTCTTATTCCTTGTACTCTTGTGCATTCTATAAACTGAACCCTATTTGTATCAATCCTCCAAAATTATTTTTTCTAATTGTAATCATGTTGGTTGCTATGAACATTTGAAGTTCATAGTCTCATCCAAAGATAGTAAGTCTTTGGGCAAGTCAATGTGCAAACCTATCTATTTTGTATAGACTCTTTCTTCTTGATGTTCCAAAGTACACAATGCGTTTTATTGCACTTATCACATGCCTATAAGTTCTATTTGAGTCTCCATAAGCTTAAGGGCTTGTCTTGTGTCGGTTGGCTGGACAGAACTTTGTCGCTTTGCAACTCACTTTTCTACATCCTACAAGCTTCTCCAAGTTTCTTTCAATGGCATCAAAGCTAGATCAAGATGGGTGATGGCTTTCCCTCAATGATTCTGAAGCTTGATCGACACAACTATGTGGCTTTGCAAATCATAATGGAGGCCTATTTGAAAGGTAGAAATCTTTATGGAATCATAGGAGGTGATGAAGCTATGCATATTCTAAGATCCAAAGGAGGACCAAGACAAGAGGAGACAAATAAGCTAACACTCTAGTGTGCAAGGGATGTTCAAGCAAGGTCGTACATACTAAATTCTATCTCTGATTTTCTATTACCACATATTGGCTGATGCACGACATCTAAACAGACTTGGGATACCCTAGAGACTTTATTTTTTTTTAGTACCAAAGCAAGATAGAATCATCTTTGCAATGAGTTCAACCAAATGAAGAAGATACCTAAACAAACCATCACGAAGCTTGTTACAAAGGTCAAGGAGGTTGCGGATCAGTTGGCATCCACTAGAAAGTTGATTAAAGAAGAGGCTATCATGAGGCAAATTCTCAATGGGATTCAAAGTGATAAGCAATGGAAATATTTCCCCACGGCTTATGAGTTTATATGTAGTTAAGAAGGATAAGAAGTTGAAAGGCAAGAAGATTGAAGAAGATGAAGAGGAGACTTCCCAAGCCAACTTTGCAAGCAAGAGCAAGTCAAAAGGGAAGACGAAAGGAACAAAGCATGATAAAGCCAAAGGTTAGAATGTTCAACCTTGTGCCATTGGTGATAAGACCAACCACATCACTCAGAATGTTTGGTTCAATGGGAAGACCAAGAAAGGTAGTGGAAGAGGTGGATATGGCAGCAATAGAGGTAGAGGTTGAAACAACCTCAACAATAACAATAGAGGCCATAATAGAAGGGAATTAAAAAATTATTGAGAAGATCAAGCACATGAAGGCTTATTGCTTCTAATGAATCTAAGCCACAAAGAAGGTAAAGAAAATGATCATATTTTATACATAGATTCAGGATGTTCAAATCATGTTGTAGGCAGCATTGCTCTTCTATGTGATATGGAAAGTGCAAAGCATAGACATGAAGTTCAAATAGGGGATGACCCAAAGCACAATGTGGAGAAGATTGGTGATGTCAAAGCTTCCAATGGCAGGATAAACATTCTGAATAAGGTTCTCTATGTACCCTCTATCACTAAAAAACTAATAAGTATAGGCCAAATAGTTGAAAACGGGTTGCAATTTAGGTTCCCCCAACATGGAGATTTTGTGGAAGATCCATGTCAAGGCCTCAAGAAGATAGCCAAAGGTGAGAATCTTGGTAGGCTCTTTACTTTTGAAGTAGGAGAAACCAAGACATAACTCTATTCACTTTTAAGTCGCAAACCCTAAGTGAGCTTGAAGTGTGGTGTAAGAGACTTGCTCATGTGAATGAAAGACCCTTGAAGGATATATGTAGGGATCAAAATGTTCTTGGACTTCCAAACATATCAAAGCAACACATGATCAAAAAGTGTGATGCATGGTAGATTTGAAAGGTACAAAGTCAACCATTCAACCACAAAGGTTACATCCACAACAACTTATTGGACTTAGTACATAGAACTATATGGGATCAGGTCAAGAACCTTCATTGCCAAGATCAAGGTATTATGTCTCATTTATTGATTTCCATAGTAGATGGACTAAATGTACTTTATCAAGAGTAAGAATGAAGTGTTTGATTGCTTCAAAAAGTATCTAGCACATGTGGAGAATCATACAAGTAGAGCACTCAAGAAGCTCCGATCTCATGGATGGGGAGAATACTTATCCAAAGAGTTTGATGAGTTCTTGTAGGATAAAGGTATCAGAAGGGAAGTGACTATAAGGTACTCTCTTCAACTAAATGGAATTGTAGAGAGGAGAAACAAGACATTGGTTGGATTAGCCAGAAGAATGCTTGAAGAGAAGAGGTTGCCACATTATCTATGGGCACAGGCTATTTCAACTACTGTCTACCTTGTCAATAGAATACCATCCAAATGACTTCAAGGTATCACTCCTTGTGAAGCATGGAATGGAAGAAAACCTAGTCTTGGACATTGCAAGGTGTTTGGTTGTTTCGCTTATGTTCATGTACCATCACAAATAAGAGGTAAGCTAGATGAAGGGGCAACAAAGGTAGTTTTTATTGGGTATGAATCAACTCAGATGGGTTACATGTTCTATAATCCTTCAACAAAGAAATTCACTAAAAGTAGAGATGTTGTGTTTGAAGAACACAAGTCTTGGTATGATGAAGACAAACAAAAGCTAACTCTACCATATGATATTGATTATGATTCTCATCAACTAGGAAGCAAGCATGATACACAGGTTGAGGATCCAAGAAGGGATATAGATGATGACCAAGATGAAAGGGAAAGTGATTACAAACTATGCAAGTTGAGGGGCAAATCAAAGATGTAGGAGTGTCAAGAAGATCTCCAAGCAAATACCTAGAAGTCTCCAAGCAAACACCTAGAAGATCAACAATAGAGAAGAAACAAACAGAAAAGTATGGATATGATTCCACATTTGTTACAAAGCATTCAATCTACTTGGAAAAAGATTCAATTTCAAAAGAATCCTGAACCTATGAAGAGGCAAAGGGAGACCCTAATTGGGAAAAGGCCATGAAAGAAGAAATAGATGTGTTAAAGGAGATAAAAACTTGGGATTTGGTTCCAATGTCATCAAATCAAAAGGTAATTGGTTGCAGATGGGTATATAATATTAAACAAAACTTAGATGGATCATTTTGCAAGTGCCTTTCAAAGAATGTACGTCCACCCATCGTAGGTTTCCAAGGCATATCATCTTTACGTATGGGGTATTGAGTTCGCTGACAAATATCGCACCTCTTCACATAGGTATGGGCATCCATGTGAAGGGTTGGCCACCAAAGACCTACTATTTGTAGGTCTTTGGTGGCCAACCCTTCACATGGATGCCCATACCTATGTGAAGAGGTGTGCACCCTATCTAGTCCAAAGTGCCCTCCTGGTACACCTTGATGAGCAGGCTCTACGATCTTGAGATATTCACTCTCATGGACACATAAACTAAGATATCCATATTTTCCTCGTTTGTATAGACTACCACCTATGAGTGTGTAATCTAGTGCTTCCTCCTCTAAACTTCATTGTCTAGCCAATGTCATTTCCTAAGAGAATGTTTTTTTCCTCAAAAACTTTACCAATGGTTCACCCCAATCTAGTACTAAAGACACTCGATGTAGCGTATCATGTTCGATAGGTGGTCTAATAGTTCAGCTTGGGAAATCCTTGCATAGCTTATGCACATCTGCTTACATTTTTGGTCAATATACCCCTAACCTTTGTAGATTTTGTAGGGTTCTATGGTTGGAGTGATGTTGCTACAGTGCACCTACATGTGCAATTTGCAACCGCTTTGCATGCTCATCTTTCTCTACACAGCAAGCTAGTATGCCTTGATTGGTGTGCTTATATATGTTGCCTACTATTATGTTGTACATATGAGAACTCATTACATCTTTCTCTTTGGCTTTTAGTACAAGATGTTTAGGTCCAAACGTGAGGATAGGGGGCCCATTCATGCACTACCTCTAAATTGAACAAGTAAGCATCAGGAAGATCATCTGATACTCCATGAGGTGACTTTCCTAAAGCTAGTCTAGAAAGGTGATCCTCTCCTAAGGTGAGTTCTAGCTTTCCTGACCACAACTTCAAAGTCGTATTCCATTAGTAAGAGGAACCATCTTACTAATCTACTAGTATTGCAAGGTTTGTTCACTAGATGTAATAGTGCTTGATGGTCTATAAAAAATTAAACTTATTTGCAAGCAAATAATGTCTAAACTTCTTAACCCCATATACCATGCCTAATCCTTCTCTTTCTATAGTGGTTTAATCTCCTTCAGTTGCATTCAATTGTCTACTAGCATATGCAATTGGAAGATCCATATTACCTTCACCACTAGGTTGTGCTAGTACACACCCAATTACATAGTTGGATGCATCCACATGAACATGGAAAGGCTTGTTCCAATCTCGCATAGTAAAGATTGATGCTGAACACACTTGTCTCTTAAGTTCACTAAAGGCTTCTTTGCATTCTTTTGTCCATTCAAAGTTAGTCAAAAGGGAGTACAAAGGCTTTGCAATGGTTGCATACATATGAATGAAATGTCAATCATATCCACAATGACCTATGAAAGCTTGTACTTCCTTGACATTCTTTGGCCTTGGTAGCTCTCCAATAGCTCTAACTTTATCCTCATCTGTGGATATGCCATTCTTTGGCACTATGTGTCCTAAAATCTTTCCTTGCCTAACCATGGAAACACACTTTTCTATGTTCAAGCAGACCTAATATTCTCTACATTTGTCAAAGATTTGTCTGACTTAAGGTATATTTGTTTGTCTAATGTTGGAATCAGTGCACAAATCATCAGCATAGACTTCTAGGTTCTTCTACAATAATTCTTTAAAGACATGACACATTAGCCTTTGGAAGGTAGCTCGCACATTGGTGAGCCCAAATAGCATTACCCTAAACGCAAAGATGCCCCATTTTGTAGCGAAATCCATCTTATGTTGATCTTCTAGATCAATGGATACTTGATTATAGCCAAAGAATCCATTGAGGAAGTTGTAAACTTCCTTGCCTGCTAACCTCTCTAATAGATGCTTAGTGATAGGAAGGGGATAAACTATCTCTAATTGTGGCTGCATTAACTTTCTTCAAGATAATTCAAACTTGTAACTTGACATTCTTCTCAGGCAACAATACAATGGGGGACACCCATTGAGTTTGCTCAATTTTGTAGATAAATCCGGCTTCTATCAAATGATCTATTTCTTCCTTGATCTTGGCAGCATAGTTATCATTATATGTGTTTGGCTTTTTCTTAGAGGGTTTGGTATCACAGGTCATGTGGATCGTGTGTGAGCATATGTCATGGTCTGCACATTCCATGCAAAAATATCTCTATATTCTCTTAGCAAGGCTATCAACTCTTGCTCCTCGTCCTCATTCATGTCATGTCCTATGTATGTGTATTTTTTTCTCCTTTGTCTATGGTTACAACAACTTGTTTTGTTGTCTCTTTGTTATCATAAGGCTCTTCTACTACCGTTTCTCATTTCGGCATCCTTACCATGACTCTCCTATCTTCCATCTTGTAGTTCTTGAAATTCTTAGGGACCTCAAACAAAAATTCCTCCTCATTTCGTGAGGCTTCTCTTTTCTTCCTCTTCTTGCCTTCACTTCTGGTGGTTACCTATGTAGTTAACCTCATGTCATTTGTAAGTTCTTCGTTCTCTTGGGGATGAACTTCTACTTCATGTAGGAATTCTTCTTCTGATTCACAATAAGGGTCCATATTGATTGACTCTAAATCTGAGTGACTAGTGTCCTCAAGTTCATCAGTACTATGCTCACATTCTTCAAGATCTGAATCATACATAAGTGGTTCTATAGTGAAGAATGAAATGTCATAGCCATCCTCATCACACTATGGTGTCCATTGATTTTCATTGATCGCTACATCCATTGTTGCTAGAATTTTTGCTCGACCATGAGGTTCAAACTCTTCGTCTGGAAATACAAGAGGTGCATAGGTTGGGTCTCAAGTTGATCTTTGAGTTTCATTTGCACCAACCTCTCTAGCTTTTTCTCTTTTCTCTTCTTCTTCTACAACTTTACACATCCATAAGTGGGTGTCTTCATGCATCCATGAAATTCTTGATCCTATGGAATGCACTAACTTTGTATCATGTGTGCCTCTATGTATGGGATTCCAGTGTATGGGGGGCATGTCTCTGTGAGAAAAATCCTTGAGTTTGACTTTCGTTGTAACACCTAAGTGTTGGAAATACAAGGAATTGGTTCCCCAATCTTATACTACTTGCAACTGCCTCATGAATTGTCTTCCCAAAAGCATCTCATAGGCTTGTTTTCTGCTAAAGTCACAGATAGAAAAAGTATATGCTCAAACTCTACACCACAAGTAGTGAGAGTTATTCCTTCTAATATTCCTAAAGGTCTCTCTATGTAACTATCAGCCATTTGTAGTTTCATTCTCATTGGCCTGAGTGCTGGTTTGCCTCGATGCTTCCATAGGGAAGTGTTAGCAATTGCAACTCCTGCACTTGAGTCCAAAATAACGTTGGTTGTGTAACCTTGATGAGTGATGGGGAGATAGGTGTTTCCTTCTTCTCCTTCAATCATGTCTCCTATCTTATCCAAGGGTATTTCAGGATCTATCCTATGTGATCCTGCCTGGGAATGGGATTTTGCTACTTCAAGCACTTGATTGGCTACATGTTTCCACAATTTTGGCTTGACTTTGACTAGCTCCTCTAAAGTGAGATTGCATTGCACTTTAGTATTCTTTACTACCTCCATGTTCCTAGGTATGACTGAGTCTTCATTTATTATCATGACCGTGGGTGCTCTCATGCATGTCGACTTTACTTCCCATGGACCTGTGAAATGGGGTAGTTCTTGTAAGGAATTAGATTCAAAGTCTAATCTCTGACTAGATTGGATATCCTCCTACTCTCCATAAATGGAAGGAATGTCTCGTGGGAATTGTCATGCAAGTCATCCACAAGTTCAATGGGAGGAGGATTCTCACTTTCTTTTGCCCATTTCTCTTCTTGAATCTCTCTTAGAAATTTTGGTGAATACCGATTCATAGAAGAAGAGGTGTCTAGTTCTGTGGAATTAGGCACATAAGCTTCCTGGGGAGGAATGCTCATTCTTTCGCTTGCCTTGTCCTTACCTTGGGAGGTGGCTTCCTTTCTAGATTTTGCAATTAAACTCTCCAATCTTTCTAAGAGTCCATCAAAATGCAACTGAGTCTTAGTTGAAGTAGAATAATTGAAGAGGCGACTCGTTTCAAACATGGTGTGAGCAAATTCCACCATTTTACCACAAAGCTTGGTTTGTTCCATCTCTAAATCAGTTATAGGGTAAAACTTTTCATGATCTGTTACATTTGGCCCTTCTTGAGTCTAGCATGATATGCCTTAAGCATCATGTCTAGGTCCTCACGAGTGGGATGTGCTAAGACTCATCCTACTTTGGGGGGTGGTAGGGTTACATGCAATGGATTAGAGGGTGGTGGATTGGAAGATGATGGGGATGGTGGTGGTGGTATGAGAGATTGCGTTTGAGATGTGAGTTTAATTATTTTATTTTTTGTTTCTCTTAGCCTTTCCTCAAACTCACTCATCTTCCTCGCCAGTTGTCTTTTCATTCTTTTGTGACTATCTTTCTTGTCCTTTTCTTAGTTACACTCTTAGTCTCACTGACCTCTAAACTCTTTTATTGTCCTAATCCTTGGCTCCTTTGTAATGTCTAAGCTCTTGTGACCACTTGCACTAGGGTAGTGGAAGTCACACTTCTAGTTGAGTCTACTACTAACCCAATGACATTGATAGGAGTGATCTTTGGCCCATGGTTTGGGTTCTTCGGTCAATCTCCTAAGAGGTGCTCTTTCCCACAGTCTTGACAAAAACCTTGAATTTTCACTGATTGGGGTTGCATGGGTGCAGGTAAAGGACAATCATGAATGATGTGATCACCTTGGCATCTTTAGCATGATTCTCTAGGTGCTTGGGGTCTAATCTCTCTTTGTTGGGGCCTAGAATTAGGATTTGCATACATGAAATTAGTGTAATTGGCTCCCCACTAGATTCACTAGGATCTTCATAATAGTATGTTTCATTATGCTCAGGTGATTGCATATAGTAAGCTTGTGGGCTATCAATATGAGTCAAGTCAAAATTCTGATCAATCGGGTCATTTTCTCAAAGCAATGATGATACTGGCACTAAGGCTCTATTCACGTTTTCTTCAGTGGTTGCATACTTCACTAGAATCACATTGGTTTGAGTTGGAGGTTGTTGAGCTAACCCTGGCTGAGCCTTTGTTGAGCCTGGTAGGGTGGCTGATAGGGTTGCTAGGGCCTACCATACTATATTGGGTACTGAATATGATATCTCCCTTGTTGTGGATATGACTGTGGATAATTTTGCCTAACTGCTTGTAGTGTGGTTAGTGTACCTCCTTTTGATGGTGCAGTATTGGCTATTCGGATTCACTTGGGGTTGAGCCATGATTGGACACACATTAGACATGTGGTCTCCACCATAGGTATAACACCGTTATATAGGGGAAAATCTAGGTATCGGTTTGCTAGAGACTCCCAATTTCTAAGCTACCTTCTCTGCAAATTCCTCTATAGATGTGGATTGTTTGGAGGTGAGGCTACTAGAGCTCTCTGAATCCTTGTAGATTTTAGAAAGCTCCAATTCCTCCCCTAGATTATCTTCAATGTCTGTACACATTTGTACACATTTTTATATGGCTCTAGGATCCTTTAAGTACACATAAGATCTCAATTTGGTACTTAACAATCCATCTAGGAATAAAGTCACTTGTTTGGTTGGTGTGGGTAACTCTGGAATGGGGCATCTCTCTAAGTATTGTCTAGACCTTCTTCTTTCAAGTCTCACTGTCTCTTGAGGTGTCTGTTTGAAGCTATGTATCAGTGAGGAAGTATTATGTCCGATGCCACTTTCAATCATAATTGATGCCTTCAATCATGATGTATAGAGAAAATTAAAATTTTTGAATTTTTTTTGTGGATTAGTGTTGTGCAAGGCCTCTAGAGTGTGGATATGCACTTAGTTTTACCAAAGAGGAAATTTTTTGTCAATCATGATTGATAGAGCTCAATGCTCGAGGACCTGTGCAGACATTTTGCGTACCTACGTAAGTTGTTGGAGATGATGATGTAGCCAAAACCTGCAAGAAATGCTAAAAAATACACAAAAACAGATTGCACACACGCTCTCTCTCACCTCCTCTCATAAGTGAGATGAGGGGAATGAGGTGGGGAAGGTGATATGACAAAAAAACTGAAAATTTTAGGAAGGTGGATATAGAGGTGGGAGATGGTCAAGATGATGATGGTGATGATGATGGTGAAGTAAGAAAGAGAAAATAATGAAAATTAGAGAAATTACCTAAGACTCCAACATCACAACTCTACATCTTACCATCACACACTCGTCCTCGAAGCTCTCTCCCTGACAACAACACCAAATTTGGTGTCACTCTAGCATAATGGCAAGAACGAACATGAGGAGATCCACCTCATAATAGTGAATCCATGGAGACATGAGGACTAGTATGATGACTATAAGCAAGTGATGGCATAAGTGTGTGAGTGAGAAGCACACAAGCATGCACAAAGATACACAGACACATGCACACAAGGCAAGATCAAAGAGAGAAACAATGGAGTTCTTTGTATTACTCAAAAATTCTCTTCCAATAGCTCAAAACTCTAACAAGCTAACCTCAAAAATGAGATCTCTCGATTTTTTTTATAGTTTTTGACTAGATTTTGGCCCTGTCGAGACCTAGTGTCCAACCTAGTTAAAAATTATGTTCTAGGGCTTATTTGAAGGCTCAAATGAAGTCTAAAAATTATGAAAATTGGTATGTAGCTACTTCTAGTATGCCTCAAGCTTGAGTACTCCTTGACTTGAAAAAAATGTAGCCTAGTCTACCAAAAACGGTATTTACAATGTTCATGTAGTGATGAAAATCACTATTAAAAAGGACTTATCTTGGAAAATTGAAAGGCCTAATTGCCAGATCTTCTTTGATTGCTTTGCCTACTTTGTCTTTCTCTTTGCTCTGACTCTTTATGTTGGCTCCCCTGTCTTGTAATGCCTTGATGACTGCCAACACACAACAATTCAACATAGCATCAGATGTTGCAAGAAGGAAGACCATTGAAAATATTGAAGGACATTCCATCATTCATGAGAACATTTTAGAGTCAGATACATCCGATTCTATGTTAGGTGATGAAATAATCAATGTGAATGTAGCACTAATTAGAGAAGGATATCCACATGATCCTTTCATTTGTACTTTTCATAATGTTCATGAGGTTCGCAGTCAATATGCCTCACATGTAGAGGCAATGTTAGATTATGAGGGATCTAACAAGAAGAAAATACACCAATTTTCTTATAAAGAGCATTGGAAGATATACTATCCATGGAGCTATTCTATGCATGATTCAACTAGAGAAGAAAGAATATATTTTCTTTTTTGCATGGATCGTAAAATGAAAAATGCATTTGCAACATGTGGTAGCACTGTGATACAAAGGTATGCGCTAGAGATTCATGAAAAATTTATGGAGCATGAAAAAACAAAGATTTTATGGAATCAGAGATGTAATAAAACCATGAGACCAATGAACGTGCATGTAGAAAAGATTAATTGTCCAAAAATGCAAAAAATTTGTTCATATCAAAACTCTTTTGCAAGTCATGTATTTTATTGCAGTTCGTAAGAAACCACTCCCTAAATTTCAAAAGACTGTTGAAGAACTAGAATTCGTTGGGATTCAAAATGTTTCCAAAGAAAGGACATATGCATCTTACTTATCTTACACATCATTCATGATGTTTTTGGATGCATGTTATTTGTATTATTTTGATGCAATAAAATTAGAAATTAGAGATAGTTCTTTCTTTTCTGTGATGGTTGATGAAAGCACATATATATCAAATAATCATCATGTGATTGTTTGCATAACATATTTGGAAAATAAAGCTTATGGTTAAGTGATGAATAGATTTATAAAGTTGATACATTCATCAAATGGAACAACACTCACATTGTATAATGCTTTGAATCATTTCTTCTTGAATATGTCTTATGTGAACAAAAGCTTGTGGGATTATCAACAGATGGATGTAGTGAGACGATGGGATCTAAAAATGGTTTAGTTGCAAGATTTACACTTGATGTTCCTCATCTTGTAGGCATTCATTGTATAGCACATTGAGATGCATTGGGACTAAAACATGCTTTAAATTCATATCCTATATTTCAAGTTGTGGATAATGGGGTGAAAAAACCTACAAATGGGTGAAGACTTCTTATAACATAATGGAAAAATGAAAGATCTTGCTTGTGATTTTAAGGTGTAAAGCCATGAATTATTAGTCATGGAGATAATCCAACTTTGTATGAGTATTTTTTTTTTCAAAGTTCAATTCTTTTTGCACTTATTTTCAAATAGATCGCATCATCTCAATAACTTGAATACCAAGTTTCAGATGGCACATGTGGACATTACAACAACTGTCACTCAACTCATTAACACTATTGATATGTTGGAAGGAAGGTTTTTATCTAATGAATTTGGTTAAAGATAACAAAAAATTTAGGATGTTTTATACCTCTTTTAGATATGGATGTATGCATTATGAGGGAGAATCATATATGTTATACACACGAACACTTGGACAAAAGGATCAAACAATAGAGCTAGTGTCTTGGAGATCTTGCATCAACATTGGTGTAGGTTTTGTATGTTCAGCTATTACATCCTTACATTCTCATTTTCATGATTTGACTCTCTTTGAAGCAACAAAAATATTTATTCCAAGAAAGTATCTTGAAGATTTGAAAGGTATATTTCAACTGGGAGCAATTCCGATGAAACCTCTTTTACCAAAGTTTCCAAGCTTTGTAAATGTTGATGCATGTCATTTACAATATGAGGACTTCATGATGAAATTGAAAAGAGCATATCGTGGAAAGACAATGCATATAGCATGGGAGTTTTGTGGACATGACAAAGAGTGGGAACAATTATTTGGTGAAATGAAGGAATTGTGGCATGTCTGCTTGGTAATAGTTGCAAGTATAGTTGATTGTGAAAGATGATTTCCTACCATGAACCCTATAAAGTCAAATGACTAAGACATATTACCTTTTGAAAATCTTTACATTAGGGGAAAAAATGAACCCTGCATGGGCCTTTTAGATTAAGGAGTGATTAGAGATGGACCAATGAGAAGAGGGTGGTGGACACACTCTAGTCCCTTAATCACATAGGCTAGGCATAGGCTTCCATGGTTTTTTTGTGGTCAAAAAGGAGAAAACCACCTTGAACTAGTGGTTTGAATTCTGTGAATGGTTTTGAAAAGCTTAGGAATAAATTAGAGCCCTTGGATTGGCTCAATGATCCAAAGGCCAAGGTTGAATTGCAAAAGTCAAGGCATCTTTGATCATGAGCCCTTGGATTTGAGAGAAGGGAAGGGTTGAGATGTAATGCATTCTAGAAAATGCACCTTTGGATGTAAGCCCTTGGATTGGATGCTCCATCGGACGGCTCCACTTGAATTCCTCCCATTTTGGGCGCCTAGATTTCAAGCCATTGGATCAAGACATGATCTAATGGCTAAGATTGAGATCCAAAGAGGCAAAAGCGCCTTTTCATCTGTGCCATTAGATTTGCAGCTTACCGGACGGTTTAAATCCTCCCCGAAATAGTGCTCAGCCCGAAACGCGGAACGCCGCTGGATCAAGCTCTCATCGGACGCTGCAGATGACTTAAAAGATTGTTCTCAGCCCCAAATGCGGGGAGCCATCCGATTTCCCCTCATCTAAGGGTCCAAAAGCTTGCAGAACTTCTGAGAAAAATTCGTGAAAGGCTCTCTCTCTACTGCGCCATACCACGCATGTCAGAGCCTTTCTCTCTCTATTTTTTTATCACTTTCAATCGGAGCCCTTAAATAAAACCATCCAAAGGTCAGAAAATTATTCCTTTTTAATATTCAAGTACACATGCCTATGAAATAATATTATATTTGGAAATACCACTAGTGGTTTTCTATGGAGCCATAATCTCCTAGATTAAGCATTTTAATCCCTAAAAATTAGGAATCCTTACAAGGCCCATGCAGGGCTCATTTTTTCCCCTAATGATAAGTTGATGTTTCTCTCTTACAATGCAGAAGAAGATTCATCTATAGTGGATTAGGAATCCATTTATATGATATGGAATAATTTGAAACCACACAAAAACATTGATCTAAATGCTTTAAATGATGAATAATAAACCCATTTCTTAATTATTCGTACCAAAGACTTCAATTTGTATGTTTTTTCATTATCTTTATTAGCAAGACGCATTGAAGTTCTTCATCAAGGTATTCAACAGGTATTTGGTGTTTAACAAATACATACTTGGTCCTCAAGAAATACTTGATATTCACCAAGTACTTGGTATATGGAAGATACTTAGCATTCAATAGGTGTTTGGTAGATGGTATTCAGTAGGCATTTAGTACTTCAAGTTTAGTAGGTAGTTGGTGTTGATGTTGACATAGTTGTTGAGTTTTCAACAGGTACTTGGTGTTTCCATCATAAGAAAAAGATAGCTTTAATGCTAGGAAGTTGGTACTTAATGCTAAGAAATTAGTAGATACTTGGTCTTCTAGTATATATATACTTGGTCTTTTACAAATACTTGGTATTGAGCAGGTACTTGATCTTCAGCAAATGCCTGGTAGTCAGTAGGTATTTAGTTCATGGTGTTCACTATTCAATAGCTATTTGGTTCTTTGTGTTCAATAGGTACTTGGTCTTGCTAGCAACTACTGATGGTACTCAACAAATACATACTTGTTCCTCAAGAAATACCTTGTATTCAGTAGGTACTTGATATTCAATAGATACTTAGTATTCAATGTGTATTTGGTACTGGTGTTCAGCAACTATTTAGTACTTGGAGTCTAGTACGTACTTGGTGTTGCAACTAACATAGTTGTTCAATGTTCAATAGGTACTTGGTGTTTCCATGGTAAGAAAAATATAGCTATAATGGTTGGAATTTCATACTTGGTGTTTAGAAATTAGTAGATACTTGTTCTTCCAAGAAATATGTACTCGGTCTTCAACAAATGCTTGTTATTCTGTAGGTACTTGATCTTTGGCAGATACTTGGTATTTAGTTGATATTTGGGACATGATGTTTACTATTCAGTAGGTATTTGGTAGTTTGTGTTTGATAGGTGGTTGGTGTTGCTGGCAACTACTAATGGTCTTCAACAAATACATACTTGGTCCTCAAGAAATACTTGGTATTCACCTGGTACTTGGTATTCAAAAAATACTTAGTACTCAATAGGTGTTTGGTACATGGTGTTTAGTATGTATTTAGTACTTCAAATATAGTAGGTATTTGGTATTGCTCCTAACACACTTGTTGAATGTTCCACAGGTACTTGGTGTTTCCATGGTAAAAACAAGATAGTTGTACTGGTTGGAAGTTGATACTTGGTGTTTAGAAATTAGTAGATACTTTGTCTTCCAATAGATATGTACTTGGTCTTCAACAAATACTTAGTATTCAACAAGTACTTGATCTTAAGCAGGTATGTGGTACTTAGTAGATATTTTGGTACAGGGTGTTCACTATTTAATACATATTTGGTACTTTGTGTTCAATAGGTAGTTGGTACTACTAGCAGCTATAGATGGTTCTTAGAAAATACATACCTGGTCCTCAAGAAATACTTGGTATTAACGAGGTACTTAGTATTCACTAGATACTTAGTATCCAATAGCTTTTTGGTACATGGTGTCTAGTAGATATTTAGTACTTCGAGTCTAGTAGGTAGATGGTGTTGTTGCTAACGTATTTGTTGACTATTCTATAGGTACTTGGTGTTTCCATGGTAAGAAAAACATATGTGTAATGGTTGGAAGTTGGTACTTGGTACTTAGAAATTAGTAGATACTTGGTTTTCCAACAATTATGTACTTGGTCTTCAACAAATACTTGGTATTCAATAGGTACTTGATCTTTAGCAGATATTTGGTATATGGTGTTCACTATTCACTAGGTATTTGGTACTTTGTGTTCAATAGGTAGTTGGTGTTGCTAGCAGCTATTGATGTAGTTGTTGAATGTTCACTAGGTACTTGGTGTCAATTCATTTTCCATAACAAGAACCAAAAAAGTGTAATGGTTGGAAGTTGGTACTTGGTGTTTAGAAATTAGCAGATACCATGTCTTCAATAGATATGTGGTATTCAGCAGGTACTTGATCCTGTGTTCATGCAAAAGGGAGACACACATATATGTATCATGTACATGCACATTGTACACATATACCAAGTTTCTTTTATTTTTCGTGAAACTAGCTCACTTATTTTGTCCACTATTTGTAAGTTGAGATGAAGCATTTCCCTATTGGTTTGATCTTGAAAGACCTAAACGTTTATAAGCTTTCTGGATTGATGTTCATCTGCCAAGAAGTTACCGTGGCTGAATTTGTTAAATGAAGCATGAAAATTTGTAAGTTATCTTTTCTTTTATCTCTATGTATGAATGTAAACTTTCATGATTGAATGTTTTCATGGTCATAAACACTAAAATGTACAAGCTAATCTTTTTTTCTTTTGTATATATGCATATAGAAAATTGTACAACACAAATGACACAAATACATAAAAGACAAGTACATCAATGCATATATGCACTTAAGCTCCTTATCGTCTCTTGATAATGCATTTAGAAGTATGCACATAGCACAATCATACATAAAGGCATCCATCCATACCTAAATTATTTTGATTTTTTTTCTAATGGGATATTGATAATTTTGTTATCTTGATATCTGGTAGTGGGATGAATGGAAGATTATTTTTTTTAAGGTGTATTTGCTTGTTCTCTCATGAAGACTGAAACATATATGAATTCACACATATATTTGTACATAGTTTCATCATGCAGGCATATGCATATGCATGTATATATATACACATGTCCATATATTGACTTGCATATAATTTAAAACTTACAAATATGTAAATTCATCCATGCATATAAATATGCACTCTATGTCAAATCTTTAAAAATCTATATGAGATGGGCATTTCTTTTTCATCCATCAATTGAAGGGCAAACTCAAAAAATCGCCCTTCTCAAAGAAGGGCACTACCTACTGTGAGCTTTCATTTGAAAGTACATTGCTGGACTCTTTATGTTTGTCTTCCTTATTATCTCTTTCTTTTGTTGTCTTAGCGGCAACGCCATCACAACAACAAGACCATATGAATGGTGCGTCCTCATCTTCAGGAATGGTCAGCAACTTGTGCTTCTATAGACTATGGATCTGTGTGTTGTTCCACTGGTTGAACTGCTTTATGTGCGCCTCAAGCTTATCCTCTACATGTTTCTTTATTTGTTAATAGGAAATTTAAATACAAGGACATGCAACTCTATTTTCAGTTATGTTTTCATATGAAGTCTTCCTTGAACTCGCGAATCGCCATTATTTGCCATGCGTTTGTTAAAACAAGTCACAAAATAACAACAAAATCAGGGCATAGTCAAAGCAACTTAAAACAAGAATAATGACCATTGAAGTATTAATTTGTCAGAACCGCGCTGATGGAGGGATGTTGATTTTCCATGACCACTTGCAATTATAATAATGGCCATTTGAGAATAAAGACCCATCTCCTCGGAAGCCATGAGAAGAATATGGAACAGCTTCCCATGCACCATAATATGTTTGAATATGGATCTTCCTTCTGCCGTTATCTCCTTGAGTTCTATCAAAGAGAACTTATAGAACCTTAGTTATACTCCAAAGTAGCGCCTAAAGGAAGCTATGTGGGAAAAAATCCAAGCACACTATCTTTATTCACCATACCTCTGCCCAGGAGCTCAAGGCTCTCTCATGAAGGCATAACTCTCTCATATGACATCCAAATAAGTGATTCAAATTTCTCACAAATTCTCACCTCCAACACTATCCAATGAACGCCTAGAACAAACATTTTGGTCTCTGCAATAACTTGATTGCTCATGCACTAAGAGCTTCATATAAGATCATTAGAGGTATAAGGGCAATTCACTTCAACTTGAGAATGCTCAAAGGGTGGATTATGATCATTTTTAACCTCCTCATAATAGAACTTTCTCCTTGTTTTCTCTTGTCAATAGTTGCATTTTAATTCTCTTTTAACCATCCATTATCATCTTGAATAAGCATTCAGCTTCCATATATTCATGGATGCTTGTAAGTATTCTTATGAACCTTTGAAATTTTTCTAAAAATATCAGGTAGGAAAATAACATGATCTTTTTGCAAGTATTTAAAGGAGGAAGGAAGAGCATGTAGTGCTCGTATGTAAATTTTGGTATACTTGCCACAAGCAGGTGGATTTTGTGAGGTGTGTGTAATTCCCTTTGGTGTTTTGTCGCTGACTATGTTCCTCAAGCACAATTATGGTTAAAGTGTGTGGAGTACTTTAGTCTTTTTATTAAATCATCATCTTGCTCCTAAAATGATGCTAAAGTTTTCAAAACTGTATGTCAGATTGTTCATGCGTAAGTATCTGTTGCAAAAGATAGTGGCTGGCTAGCTTCTTACTGCTACCCTTTGTATCATTCACAACACATACACACATAAAACTTTAAAAAGATAAAAAAACGAAACCACTCAAATAAAGGACATAAGAAGAAAAAATCTTACACTCCCCTGGACCTAAATTCAAGACCCTTATCTCCATGTAGAGAAGATACACATGGCTGAGCATTCTATAGAAACTATGAAAACTATGGTTAATAGAATATCACATTTAGATAGCACACTTCATACTATCATAGACCATGTTTCTGATGCACGAGAGGTATCTAGTGAAGGTGTCTCAACTAGAGAGACTATGTTTTATCTTAAGGACCTTAATCCACCCCACTAATATGGATCTAGTAGTGAATGCACTGCTTACACTATCGAGTAGTGGCTCAACCAATGAAAGAAGTGGTTTCCCTTATGCCATATCACGAATGACACACATAGATTCTATGGGCCACATCCAGTATTATGGATATCTCTATAAAGGGTGATGTAAGATAGAACTTAATAAGAAAGAGCCCATGACTTAGGGGTAGTTCAATTTTTTTCTACAATAACTTAATTCCACTATATGAGAGGTTTATGACACTTGATATCTAGTTTCACATTATTAAAAAAAAGAGCTAGATGGATCAAGAATATGTAGTTAAATATAGGGAACTTCTTGAAGTACGAAATTCCATTCTTAAGTTTCTAGAGGTCCGTAATTTTAATGTCTTCGGACTAAGAGGATTTGAATCTTAGTTAGAAAGTAGAGGTGTCACTCTTTGGTGCACACCATAGCGATTGTTGTAGTTTATGAGGATGGACATAAGGGCATAGGCTACCACAACTATAGAATAAGATGAGGTGATCCTCTTCCTCGAGCACTCTTGTTTTGACAATTATACAACCTCCAAAAGAGGCTAAGTAGGTACACATGATCAAGATAGTTTTTAGAGAAAGAAATAAACTATTTGATCTACTTGAGAAGGCTTACAATAAGTCTATTTTCACCCATCCACAAAAAGAGAGGGCAATGAAAAGATATTCTCTCTAAGGGGTGCTTAGGAGATCATCTATTTAAAGACCATTCCAAGATAAAAAAGATAGAATTCTCCATTATTATATGCCCTAAACAAACAAGGAGTGATACATATGAGGACTTTTGAGATTTCTCATCCCAAATATCATCTCCACATAGTGGACATGACAAGCACTAATAAGGTACCCTCTATTCTAGACATTGTGATTTCACGAGTGGTATAGAAGCTTTCCCAATTCCTAGACATGGAGCTCATTATTATGAGAGGACTCATGGCAAGATAGCCTATTCATTAGGAAAAAAGGTGAACCCTGGATGGGCCTTTTAGCTCAAAGAGTGATTAGTGATGGACCAATCAGAAGAGGGTGGTGGCCACAGTCTATACCCTATAAAATACTAGGCTGAAGGGGGAAGAGGGGACAAGATTCCTCTATGTTCAGGGTTGTCTTCTAGAGAGAGAAGAAATCTCGTAATCAGGCTAGGCCCAAAAATTCAAAATTTTTTAAAAGTTGTAAAACTCATCATAATACCATTAAATGACCTCCATATCACTTTTCAGGGTCAAAAGTGCTATTTTTGACTTTTAATTCAAAATCCGTGCATATTTGTGGACTAAAAAAGTGACTTTTTTCAAAATGACTCAAAAAACTCTATTTTCCCTCTTCAAACTCCCATTTTCATACCCAAAACCCAAAAAGTCATATTTTTCACCTCTATTCCCTCCATACCATACAACAGAAGCATTGTTTCTCCTCCTACCATTCTCCCAACTTCTGCAGCAATGACAACAACTCTTACTCCCATGGAAAGCTCCAGAGCTCATAGGAGACCAAAGGACGAAGTTCACACAATGACGTGCCACAACATCAAAACAATGGAAGGAAGTTGGCTACCACAAGAGTTTTGCAAAGGTGCATGGGTGTACATGCAGCCATCTGGACTTGGTCCTCATCGTGTTCGAGATCGTGGAAATTTGGATCTTCATTGGAAAGGTAAGCTCTTAGGCTTCAAGCAGCAAACACATGGTGGGATGGTTGCTATTGTACAACATGTCTTCACAGTTTCAACCATGAAGTTAGAAAACTCCAATAGAATTAGATATCCAATCCATTGTGAGTATTTCTATTTTCTCAATGCTTCATGGTGTTAAATGTCTTAATTACTCATCTCATATGTTTTTCATTGCTACAGTCATATTTCCTTCTAGTTTAGTGGAAGAGCAACCACTTCATAGTCTCACAGGAACTTTCAAAGCATTACATGCAGACATTGGGGCATTAGTGTTTTCAGATGTACCTCCTGCTAAACTTATTCGTGAAAGGATCTTCTTTTACACTCACGAGTACATTGTTCCTTCCACAGATGGTGAATATGGAAGGTTGGAGATTATCAAAGTTGACTCTCTTCTTAGTTTAGAGTGGCCAAAACCTGATTTTTGGTCCATATCATCTTTCAAGCGTAAGATGGTGATGGACATACATAACTCTTTGAAATTCACACGCGTATCTAGATCAATAGGTCTTCATTGGACTCTACCAATCCATTGCTTTGTTTTCATATTTCAAGGCATTCCTTTTGTAGAAACTCCTACAATGTTCCTATGTAAAGATATTACATACGAAGCAGTAGAAGGATTGTTAGGGGAAAACTGGGGTTATGTAGAAGGATTGTCAAAAGGGGATAGATATCGTTGTAGAATTGGTGACACAGGTATAGGGTTTCGCTATTTAAAACATCGCACCTCATTGTACATCAGATTTTATTATGATCGTTGGATGTGTAAACTAGGAGAGTGGATACCTTTGCAAAGCTCGGAGGGATCTTTAGCTTCATTTGAAATTAATGTGAAGTTACCAAACAATGATATGGAGGTGGTTTTAGTTAATCAACATTGGAACTTGGCCAACTTGAGAGAGCACTTACTTATCATGGGATATGATGATCTTCATGATTTCAAATTTCGAATACGAGGGAACAAGGTAAGAGTTGTATTCCGTATATACATATATATATATATATATATATATATATATATATATATATATATATATATATATATATATATATATATATATATATATATATATATATATATATATATATATATATATATATATATATATATATATATATATATATATATATATATATATATATATATATATATATTATTCTATCACTATTGTTCATGATTTGAAAATGTTTTACTCTTTTATGAATTGTCCACAGATTGGAAAGAGATTGGAAGACAAAATCAAGGTTCTTGCAGATTGGAGCATGGATGGAACTGACATTTCATTGTCATAACTCTTTTTTGTAAAGATACTGTGAAACCTGTAAACAAACCTATTTTTGCAATGAAAAATTTTTCACATTTGCTTCAAGGATATTTTGGCCACATTCTAGTTGTATCTGTAAATTCTCAAGGTTTTTCTTGAAAGAGCATTCTTATTGTTTATTTCCTTTGATGTGATCTCGAATGTCAAAGTTTTCCTTTTCAAGACTCTTATGTTTTAATTTAAGGAAAAGTCACTTCTATGAAAAAGTGGGACCCATCACTTAAAAATTCTAGAAAAGTTATAAATAGGAGTCCTCTCTCCTCATTTCTCACTTTTGCAACCACATTGAGTGTTAGAACAGTCTGCATTTGCAAGCTATGGCTTCCACCTCTGTACCTACTAAGAGTGCACGCCACAAGTTTCTAGAATTTTTGGAGGATTCAGATTACAAAGGTCAACATGACCTATATGATCTTCTCTCCAAGGTTCCTGACCTCCATGGAACCGTGCAAATGAATGCCGATGCTTTGGAGGAGCTACTTCAATATATGCAAGTTCATATATTGCGTTTCTCCATTGAAATACCACCATATGATGGAACTTGGGTTCCATGTGACCTTCTCACCTACATTCACAAAGGTGATGAGGCTTTTGCAAAATGATTGAAACGGTTCCAGGCAATTGCAGAGGAAGCAGGGCACCTTCTTGATGAAACTGTGCCACTTATAAGGAAATTGAATAGGAAACGCAAGATGGGTCCAAAATATCTTTCATTCATTGCTGCCACAATTTTCTTTGTGAATGAGGAACCAGAACCAATTCCTCATGAGATCCCTCATCTTCTTACAGGTGGTTTTGTCGAGGATAAAAAGGAACCACCTCAAGAACCCTTGAATCTCCTATTAGAGAGAGAAGCTATTGAGAAAACTTATCCTCTTGGTGTGGATGATAAGTTGAAAGAAGTGCCTAAGCCATCCACCTCTTCGGAGCCAGAAGCAACTATTCCAGAGGTGGAGATTGAAACTTTTTCAGTGGTTCTTGTCGAGGGACAAGAATATTTGTTTTTACATGATGTAGAGAAGGCATTTGGGCTACGGCTTGATGAATGCCTAAGTTTGTTTTGTACTTTGTCAGAGTGTCCTTTGGATAGTACCTCTGAGTTGTTGGAGAAAAAGTGTTTGCCATTTGGTGACTCAGTGGCCGACACAATAAAATTGGTTTGCAATGACATACTCACAAGTGAACATGAACATATCACAGAAGAACAATTTAATAATGCACAAGAAAGGATATTGGAATCAAAAATTCCCTCCTCACCAGTAATCGAGCAGAGTGGGATGTCCCACTCCAGCATTAATTTACAACTTCAAGAGAGAGGAGAAGAAGAAGATAGAGTTCAAGATGTAAGTATCTTCAATTCATGTCATTCATTCTTACAAACACATGCAGCTACTAATCATAAAACTTTGTGCAGGAGGTGATTGAAGTCGACAAGTTTGCAGCAAGGAGCGGAGGTGATCGAGTGGCTCGTGGAGGTGGCTCATCCCTTGCAAACTACATTGGGAAACTTCCCAAAGACCATTTTGTAATTATCCATAAAGAGTTCAGTCCTCAGGGCCACTTCATGACATGGTGTCTAAAGGCCTTAAGTAAATTGCTTTGTTTATCAACCATTACACAGGGGAGTAATTGTATCTTTTTAGTTAAGAAATCCCTTGTAACTACAACCTTAGGTTCCAACTTCCGTGGAAAGGTCTTAGGCCAAATAGGTATATCTCTAGGTCTAGGTGTTAGAAGTGTTGATCAAATAGCAAACTCAATTTTGACTTACACCCTACCCATGGCTTTGGAGCGTCGAAAGAGAGTCATTGAGAAACTCAAAGCCAATTGATGTAAACAATTGAATTAATATCAAATTTTCACTTTGCTTTATTTACAATTGTCTCAAGTATTTCTTTTTCAGTATATTATCTAAAATTCTTTTGCACCTGCATGTGATGTATTGATGTCATGTAGGGCATTGGGAGGACCTTTAGTTTCATTCTTTTGGACTCTTGATAATATCCCTGTAGGTCATGATCCCCTGATGGTTACCTTACCCCTGAACTAGCTTTACTAGTCATGATCCCTCTGATGCACTTTCAAAGGTCTTGTAGGGCATAAGGAGGCCAAATAAGGCCCTGCCACAGAAACGCGGGAGAAGGCCCTGCAAAACGTTTGCAGGGCCTTCTCCCGCGTTTCTGTGGCAGGGCCTTATTTGGTCTCCTAATGCCCTACAAAACCTTTGAAAGTGCATCAGAGGGATCATGACTAGTAAAGCTAGTTCAGGGGTAAGGTAACCATCTTGAAAATATCCATCTAGTGAAGGTTGAGTCTCATGTAAGGTAACCTTGGGCATGTCAGGACCTTTAGTTTCATTCTTTTGGACTCTTGATGGGATGCCAAGATAGTTGCTCAAAAGACCAAGATAGTTGCTCAAGATAGTTACCTTACCCCTGAACTAGCTTTACTAGTCATGATCCCTCTGATGCACTTTCAAAGGTTTTGTAGGGCATTAGGAGGCCAAATAAGGCCCTGCCACAGAAACGCGGGAGAAGGCCCTGCAAACGTTTTGCAGGGCCTTCTCCCGCGTTTCTGTGGCAGGGCCTTATTTGGCCTCCTAATGCCCTACAAGACCTACATGACCTTAAATAAAAAAGAAATTTCAGTACAGGGATATTATCACTAGATCAAAATGACAAGATAAGAAAACAATCATTCATATATGAGAGATTATCACAAGAAAACACATGGAAATGTAAAATGACTGCTCATGTTTCATTCTAAATAATGAGATTATAAATGGAATAGAGGAAAAGTGCTAATGTTTCATTGAAAATGGCAATATTTACAAAAAATCTCTTGTCCATAGAGATCAGTTACAAAACTTAGCTACGATCACCCCTAATTCTCCTAGCTAATTGTATGTCCTTCGGTTGTATAGTGACTCGCTTAGCATGGATGGCGCACAGGTTGGAATCCTCTAGCATTGATATCAAAAATGCTTCAGCTGCCTCTTGTAAAGCTTCTAAAGCTAGAGCTTGGATCGTTAACCCTGCACAATACCTTTGTAACTCTTCTTTGACCACCCTTGCAAAGGGTCTTCTAGGTATGAGAAGCTCAGCTGTCTTTTGATAGTGCCTTATCTCTGCAAATGCCTTCGTATATCTTCTTCTTCGTTGTGGTGCTCTAGCTTGTGGTGGTGGTGGTGGTCTTCGTTGGACATTTTCTTGTGGTCTTGGTTGGGGTGGTCTACGACGAGGTTGAAAGAATTTCTTCTTCCGTTGCACGCGTCTTGAGCTTTCTCCTTGTTCAGGATGTTGTTGCTGGCTTTGCTCTCTCTCTTGATCATTGGGTATGGCCCCCTGATTTGATGGTAATGTCTTTCCCGCTACAGTAACCCTATGATTTGTAGGTATTTCTTCGTTACCCCATGGTGGCAATCTTTGACTCTCATCACTTGCTTGTGAACCTTGTTGAGACACATCCTCATGCGATTCATCAAAATCATCATCAGAAACTACCTGTCTATGAGCACGCTCCTTCACCCTTCTCTTTGTTGGTCTCTTTGGTGATGGAGGCTCATCATATGATGATGGTGGTGATTGGGGTTGATTTACGGCCTTTTCCTTGGATTGCCCATGTTCCACTTGTTCATGCAACTGTTCACTCCCAGAGGTATGGCCACCACCTGTTTCACGATGGGATGCAGAGTGCGAGACACTACGTCGCCTTTTATGGTGATTCATCCATGGTGGCTTCTGAGTGCCTTGCACATAGCTAGGAAAGTTAATGGGATCCTTCCTTGCAGTTTGCTTTGTTTGTGCCATCCTCTATAGTGCTAGAATGTTGAAATGAGACAATGAGTCTCCTTTTATAATGTTTCACTTAAAAAGGTTTTGTTCACACCTGAATGGACAAAAAATAGTTTAAAAATTAAAACTTACCTGAAGAAATTGCAAAGAAGAGATTAGTGTGTAGCAAACCTTATGAATTATTCAGAAAATGCCATGAATGTATTAAATGACTTCACTTCCATGATGAACCCTCTCGTGTTCTTGTAGCTCGCCATTGAGCATGACGTAAAGGTCCCAATGATGACTTCCATTTTTCACTAGCTAAGTTGTGTTGATGAAATCTTGCAAGTTTTGCAACTTTCGACTCCTTGGCTCGTTCCATTGCATATGTCCTTGAAAATGCAGTACGATAAAACCAATTAAACATCTCTTCCATATAGTTTGATTGCATTGCACCACCACCATGTCGTGTGTTCTTGAAGTAAACACCTCTAGCCTTGTAATGTGACTTCTCCATTCCTTGTGTACTAAAAATCTCCAATGAACCATATCGATGCATAAAAAATGCTCCATGTGCAAATAAAATATGCTGAAATGATATAAGTACATATAACACAATCTTATCAACAAGAAAATTGAAAAAATAAGAAAACTTACAATGTAATGTGTAATATTGCTCTCTCCCCAAGATAGGATGAAACACTTTGCAAACTCCATTAATGTATCTTGAAACAACTGACGGTCATTTTTGTTGGAGCTATTAAGACTCATTAAACCTACCAACTTATCTAAGCATGACCAAACCTTCTTTCGCCTATTACTAAGGTCAATTTGAGAATCATTATCAGTGGTGATCATGCACAAGTCTTTCCATAGCTCCCTGCATTCATTTTTCTTAGGGCTTACACCTGTTCTGAAAAATTTTCTTGCCTTCTTCCCTGTCATTGACACTTGTTGCAAACTATTTTGCGATTCACCAGGTTTTTTGACAACTAGAGTTACATTACCACCATGACAACCAATCGAATTAAGCAACTCTTCCAATTTTTTGATTGCTTGTACAGATTTATCAATTGGCTTCATGGAAAATGCATATTCTATGTGGAGCTTCAATAATCTATCAAATATTCTCATGAAAGCATGCAATGTGCAAAAGTGAACATTAACTAATGGAAATGGAATAATGGGATTCCAATCTTTATCTAATGTGTCACGGTTAGGTATTTCTAACATTGGACACCTTAGCAAAGGTCTATCCCATTCCGTGGAAGTAGGTGCATCTATGTATTCATCTAAGCTAGATAGTACTTTTTGTTGTCCCTTTGTTACTTTGTAGCCTCGAGTACAAAATGGACATGGATAACGAGCAGATGCACCTTGCTTGCAACCTAACATGCATTTGATAGTTTTTAAATCCCCACCCAAGTGCCAATCTATCTCAAAATCACCCAAGTTTTCTATGTGGAGCTTTGCACCATGAATTTGAGAAAGTATTACTTTAGTGATCCATGGGGTCCTACTAAAAATCCATGAAAGAACATCATTGGATTCTTTAGGTACTTCAATAGCACCTAACCACCATATTTCTTTCTCGGATTGAACACTATATGTAGACTTAGAGCTAGAGTTACAACTTTCATCAGATATGGCATTTCTGATAGCTTCATTCATGAGTGTCAAACTCAATCTCTCCATTCGTCGTCCCTTTATAATCTGGCATTCATCTAACTTCAATATAAACTGTAATTTGGTATTACAATCTGCATAAATTAGCAAAATCTTTATAACATCAAAATACAATGTATATCAAGGTAACAATAGTGCACATACCTGGTATAGTAGATTTGTAAAATTGAACCATTGCCTGTTGAAGCCTCTCCAAATCCACGAATATGTTGTTGTACTTTGTGTAAGGAAATCCATTTCCAACTGCGCTTTTCAACTCTTTTTTGGATGTAGATAAATGATAAATAGACATAGGCATAATATCCTCTATATATAAGTAGTTTCCAAGAATACTAGTTATATCTTCATTGGACATTGACTTCTTTAGCGATACCTTGTAAGGAGATGGAAACATATTCTGTAAAATACCTTCTCTTTCTAATGAATGCTTCAAAAGGTTGTACAATGCACTGTATCCTTTAGTACTAATTCCTGCTTCATCACATACCATCTGCACGTCTCTAGGAGTGATAATATCTTGTAACTTTTTTGTGAAATCTTTAATCACTTTCTTCTTGATTAGGTTTCCTATCCGTGACTCCAAAATACTAACCACCTGCTTGTTGGTCAAACAAGAATTTAATAACTTGAATTGATCCTCTGTTGTTGATGATGCATTAACATCTTCAACGAATGACCTACATAACAAGAAAAAAAAAAAAAATATATATATATATATATATATATACATATAAAGTCTTCCAAAAAGAGAAACGAATACAAGCCAAACCTTATTGCAAAAACTCGTCGTTTGCGTGCTCCACCACCAATTGAAAGAGAGTCAAAGGATGTTAATGATCGTCTCCTACGTCGCATCCCAAGTGGAGTCTCTCTCAAGTGTTGGACAGTGTTTTTAAATTTCTCAATTGTTCTCTCCTTTTCTTCCATATGCTTTTCAAGCTCTGCAAGCTTTTCTTGTAAAGATATGATTGTGCTTTCAAAAGTGACCAACCTTGTATGATTTAGTTGATATTGTTGAATCCAATACTAAGTAATGGCAGTTGAATGTGTAGATAATCGTTGACAATAACCTAAGAGCCCAGCTTTACCGGCACCGATGAACTGAAGTAAAGTTGAGAGGTTATGGAATGTTGGATGGTAAGAAGACATTGGATCAGGAGGGTATAATGAACCATGAGTCCAAAGATCAATATTCTTTTCTCCAGCTTCACGACGCTCATTTTGAGAGTTCACATCATTGTTGCATTGTGTATTTGGAGCAAACTCTCTGGGCACACGAACATGGATACTTGTTGATGCTGGGGCATGAGGACGTCCTAATGTGAGGTTTGTAATAGGTGTCAACACCATCTTTTCCAACAATTAAACAATACTGAGAAAGAGACCAGAAATTTGTTTGGAAGAGATGCTAGAGCATGATTTTCTCAAGAAAAGTTTGTTTTCTTGGATGAGGATGGGTAACAGTGTGTTTTTCCACTGAGAATAGCCAAAAAAGTTGAAATTTTGAAAAAGTCATTTTTTGGGTGAAGAGTAGTTACGGATTTGATGATGTGGCACTCTACTTTTGGAGGGATTTTAAAAATATTGCTTTTTCAAAAGGAAAATTAAAAACTAAACTCAAAAAAGGTCACTTCTGACATATATATTAAAAAATGAGCCCTTTCAAGTAAATAAACACTGAAATTGAGACTTTAAAAAAAAAATCATTTTTTTATTCCCATACATGCTCGAGTTTGATGATGTGGAAAGTAGATTCCCTTTCTCTCTCTCTAAAAGAAGAGAGAGAGGAGCCTAGTAAGCCTTAAAAAAAGCCTACTCCAGCCTACTAAAAAGTGCCCTATTAAATGCACTTTGTCCCCTTAGACAACAGCAGAATGAGGCTTAATCCCTGAAAATTAGGGATCCTTACAAGGCCCATGCAGGGTTCACCCTTTTTCCTAATGTAGTTCCTAGTTGATACAAACTCCATAAATAATTTCATGAGTTATACTCTTAGTAGATGGTTATATCTACAGAGTGTGCAATCTAAGTATGCTAACACAGTTGAGTTACCCAATAGGAAGGGCATTGATGTTGATGACATGATTGCTCCTACTTCATCTACATTTGTATTCCCATGAGTGCATCTCCATTTTGTATCTAGGAGGCACTCCATTTCTAGTCTATTTCCATTTTATATTGTATTTCCTTTGTATTTGGGTACCTTGCCATGTGCTTCTACCAATTGTATTCATTCTCCTTTCAAGAGACTTATCCCACATATGATGTACTTTTGAGAGCCCCTCCCAAATCTATATAAGGAGGGCCTCTCCCCTCATTTGTACTTGGTTAGAAGCTTGAGGAGCCTACTCCATGCTCATGGCAAGCTCATTTCTAATCCACATGAGTTTACCCATTTCATGGTCTACTCATTTTGAGTCTCACACATTCTTGGTTTTGTGAGAGTACTTTACTTTTCATTTTGCTTCCGCGTGTGTACTATCTACATGGTATTAGAGCGCTAGGTGGAGGTCTTGGGGGTGCGTTTTGGTGGTCATTTTGGTGGTGGTGGTGGTGCTTGAGTTTGGTGGTGTTGCTCTCCACTCATTTGGAGGAGCATTTTTCCATCATCTTACTCTTTGGCTGTTCATTTCGCCCATTTTCCCACCCTCCCACCCATTTTCATCCTTGTTATGAACAGCCTTTAGCCCCTTTTTCCCTCCCACCCACCCTTTGTTGTAGCGACATTTGCTAGTTTATTTCATTATTTCGTTCATGATTGTGGATTTAATATCTCCTTCTTTTCATTTCGCATGAACATTGTGTTGGTAAAGCATCTCTATGGTTAACGTGGCAATAACCACCTAGTTGACTTTCTCAAGTTTTTCTAACATCTTCTGAGACATTACAATTGTATTCTGCTCTCAGAGATCACACATGTTTTCTGTCTTATTCTTTGTGTCATCACCTCGGTACCACTACTTTATGATATTGAATGCTTGAACAAGCAGATCTTTCGCATTCACGACATCTCCTGTTTTGGAAGATGTGCATCACACTTGATGATTTCGAAGGATGGAGATGCCACAATTGAGGCATTGACACAAACAAGGCAAGACTCATGTTTTGTGCAACCGCAGCAACCAACTCGGAGCAACAAGCATAGTATCTTTCAGAGCAAAGGTGGAGTGCGACTAGCATGCACCATTGTTGGCTTTGATTTCTGGTTGCTCCAGAATCAGTTGGAGAAGCTAGCAGAGAAGAGCGCTTCTCCTGACATCGACTCCCAACAGACCTACTGTTTGCGGGCCTCTCTCTTGGGCTTGGTACTACACCTTAACCTCTCCAGTAGCCACCTCCACACCATGCCTCTATACGTTCGACAAGGCAACCCACTCAAGTGACTTGAGCAGATGACCATCTCCGTTGCACATGAACACCCGATGCATTTTGCCATCGCCGGTCTGCTCCAACTAGCCTGTGAGGCGGCCATTCACTTAGGAGCCGAAACTCATCCTTGAGCCTATCTCAACAGCAAAAGTCTCGGACCTGCTTCCATATCTCATCAACCGAGAGAGAGAGAGAGAGAGAGAGAATCAATTCTGTGCTATTGCGCCACCTCTATGTTACACAGAGAGAGAAAGAGAAACAGAGAGAGAGAGAGAAACAGTGAGTGAGAGAGAGAGAGAGAGAAACTAGTCTCCTCTCTGTAATCGCATGCACTTGGCAGCCTGCTCGTTAAGAGTGGCGAAATATTTTCTAGCTCAAATGTGCTCTTCATGACTTTGTAGTTGGTTCCGCCAAGCTCACCAGCGCCCGCCATATCTCATAGACAGAGATAGAGTTTCTCTAATATGCATCCACTGTAACTACTGAACACTCTCGAAGGCACGACTGAATACAGGACAATCGTATTTGGACATTGCACATATAGAGCTCCTTCAATCACATGAATCATGATCCATAAATATCGGCTACATTTGTAGCATCCTTTATGGACTCAAGCAAGCTCCCCGGGAGGTATGAAAAGATTCACAAGTTCTTTGAAGACAAGGGATTTCACAGAAGCAATACTGATGCTGATATCTATATCTATCAAAAGGACTCTTTAGTAGCCATCATCATTCTCTATGTAGATGACTTGATCTTGACAGGCTCAGACGAAGAATGCATCCAGTTTATCATCACACAGATTCATCTTGAGTACTCTATGATAGATCTTGGATTACTACACTACTTCTTGGGTATGTAAGTTTGGCAAACAAAAGAAGGTATATTCCTATCACAGAAGAAGTACTGCTCTGATCTACTTTCCAGATATAACATGGACGAGTGTCGCTTAGTTTCTACACCACTTGATCCAAGCATCAAGCTTACGATGGAGGACTCATCATCACTTGTGGATGTGCATACCTATTGATAGCTTGTTGGTTCATTACTATAACTTGCCAACACTAGACCAGATATTGCTTATGCAGTTGGTATACTCAGTCAGTTTGCACATCAACCTCGTCAGAATCATTGGGATGCTGCTCAGAGACTACTTTGATACCTTGCCCTCACCTGACATCATGGTCTTTGGTATAGAGGGGGCATCGAACTCGCAAGATATTCACGTTCTAATTGGAATGGTGATCCTGATTCTTGACGGTCTACTTTTGGGTATATATTCTTGCTTGGCTCCAGACCTATCTCTTAGGCAAGTAAGAAGCAGCCTACAGTTGCTCTATGATCCACAAAGGGTTGAGCACCGAGCATCGAGCTTTGCAGCATGTGAGGCCGTCTAGCTTTGACGTTTATTATCTGACATTGGTGTTTTGTAGGATAGTCCGACATGTATTCACACGGACAGCCAGTCGGCCTTGGCCATCGCCGAGAATCTAGTGTTCAATGCTCGGACAAAGCACATCGAGATCTAGTAGCACTTCATCCACGAGAAGCTCATATCTTAGGAGATTACTCTAGAGTAGTGTACCTCTCAGGAGAACGTGGCGGACATGTTCACGAAGGCTTTACCTCCGGTTCTGCTCGAGCGCTTGGTGCACCTCTGTAGCATTCAGCCGCTCCAAAATGGAACTGTAGAGGGAATGTTGACGACATGATTGCTCCTACTTCATCTACATTTGTATCCGCTTGAGTGCATCTCCATTTTGTACCCAGGAGGCACTCCAATTCTAGTCTATTTTCATTTTATATTGTAATTCCTTTATATTTGGGTAACTTGCCATGTGCTTCTACCAATTGTATTCATTCTCTTTTCAGGAGACTTATCCCACATATGATGTACTTTTGAGAGACCCTCCCAAATCTATATAAGGAGGGCCTCTCCCCTCATTTGTACTTGGTTAGAAGCTTGAGGAGCCTACTCCATGCTCTTGGCAAGCTCATTTTTAATCCACATGAGTTTACCCATTTCATGGTCTACTCATTTTGAGTTTCACACATTCTTTGTTTTGTGAGAGTACTTTACTTTTTGATTTGCTTCTGTGTGTGTACTCTCTACAATTGAGACATGATATTGATGACAAGTTGCTCTACCTATTCAAATCTAGTGATAGGAGCATAGATTAGATTATAAGATTGCATGACTAGCACATTTTGATATATTTGTAAGGAAGGAATAACATGCTCTAAAATGATCATTCATTGATTTTTCTTCTCATGTGTAATGCCTTGAGCATGAGGAAAGATGACAATTGATCTATGGATAATCATATCTAAGATATGCGATCGGTGATTCTTGATTATACATACAATTACCTTTTGTATTTTATGTACTCATCGTGTGTATTCATGGATTATCATCTTTAAGGAAGCCCTAGTTGGAATACCCAAGTACTTTCATAGAAGGTAACAGCAAAATTCTAGGAGTTGTTTCGAAATGAATAAGAGTTTGCAAGAGGTCATGACTTAGTTGGTGCCATGAATTGAGATCATGACTTAGTTGGTGCCATGAGTGCATCCAACTCGTCAGCCACCATTTCATATGAGTTTGCAAGAGGACAATGAAGTCCAAAGGTTGTGCACAATCACTTGTAGAAAGGGTGGATTAGACCTAGCTATTCACCCTTTGTACCACCAATTCTTCTCGTAAAGAATAAAGATGGCTCTTATCAAATGTGAGTGGATTGTCCAAGACTCAATAAGATTACCATCAAGCATAGATACCCATGTTAAGAATAGATGGTCTTATTGGTGCTCAAGCTCAAGCACTTGTATATAGTAAAAATTGTTTAAAGAGTGGATACTTGTAGAATAGAGTTGATGATAGTGATGTACATAAGACCCACTTCGGTTATTATGAGTATTTAGTTAATGCATTTGGTCTTATTAATGCACCACCTACTTTTATGGTGTTAGTGAATGATACTTTGCATCGTTTTAGTGGAAATTCTTTTGTGGATTTTGTGGACAAAAGTGACTCATTAAGATTAATATTGAGTAAACTAAAGGAAAACCAAACGTTTGTAGATCTACAAAAAAACCCAATTAAGTCTTCTAGAGATAAGAGTATTTGGGGAATGTAATCTTGAATTAAAAGATCAAGATGCATCTCTAGAGGGTCTCAGTTATATTAGAATGGCCAACTTCTCAAGATGTGGAGTGTTTCTCGCCATGTTTCAGACTTTCTATTTTGTATCAAAAATCATCTCATCTTATTTATTGATCCCACTACAATTGATAAAAGAATATGATATGTTAAACGCTTAAACGTGAGACTAACTGTCAGAAATGCATTTAAGCACCTAAGTGGGTTCTTGGGAGTGGTAGGGGTCTGTTAGACAGAGGCCCTGTACTTAGTTCCCAAACTCACTGCTCACACCCAGCACTATACTAATGCTGAGAGCTCTATCAAAAATTGTTGTACTTAGACATTACCGTCACAGTCTTAGCTCAACCACGTGTACCAAATACGCTAAGATGCTATGTTGCATCTACACATAAACTTACTGAAAATACCAGAAACAAGAGTAATCGTCAACCTTCACCGAATGGATATAAACGATTAGACAACACCGTAGACACAGGGAACTCGATAGTTCAAACACATCATACTGAAGACTCAGTGCGCAACTTAGAAAGACCCTTACTGTACTTCTCTTTACCATATGAAGATAGATTCCAACACTGCAGACAACACAATACAGATATGAATACCAGAAGGCTACCACAGTTGCTCAGACTTCACCAACCACTGGCAGAACATTCCAAGAAGGGGTAACACACAATGCATAGACTAACACCACAACCCAATAGAGATTCACAAACAACTTACTCAGACAACAGTCCACGATCTATTAGATGTAAATAGAACTCGCAACCTCAATAGAGATTGATAGGTAACAAAACACTGTTTTGTTGTGCAGTGTCTGCGGCTGTGGATTCAACTGCCTTAAGCAACCTTTGGAATGCTTCTTTAGCAACTTGTTCTTCATCTGCTTGTTGTTCCCTTTCAGACTGTTCTTGGGATGCTTCTTCTATAGAGGTTGTGTCAGCTTCAGTATTAATTTCCTATTGTTGCTCCCGAGAAGATGATTGTGTAGAGGATTCATGCTGCATCGATGTTGTGGTGTCGTGGAATGTTTCTTCGTCATGTTTTTCTTCTTCTTTGTCATTATCTTTGTTTCCTTTGGCAGTTCCTTGTGCTTCACTCTCAGAAGAACTGATTCTGATCCTCTTTCTGCGGAATAGTTGGTTTAGCTCCTCTTCGTCTTCTTCCTCATCGTCCCATAGTTGTACAGATTCTTCATGTCTTAGAACAGGCCCTCGGGGTGGTGGTTGTGCTGCAAGTATCACCGGAAAAAGGAATGACAGGATGTGCGGCAATCTGGACCTTGGCATGCCTCCTTTGTTCACCTGTTTAATAATGGATACGCACTCTCGGTGAATGCGGTGGAAGAAGAATGATGCGAAGTTGACTGGTTCTTGAGCAGCTAATTCTATGGCGGAGTAGAAGGGGCGGGATATTCCATAGGTGCGTTTCTGTAGGTTGAGAATGGCTACTAAGAATTGGAGGGCTGATCTTTCCGATTCCGGTCGGTAGAGAATCGCATACTCGTTTGATGAATACCTAGGAAATAACTCTACCATTCTAGCGACTGGCAGACTAAGGCCATTTTCGCGACCTTGCAAAGGGAGTCTAAAGGCTTCTGCAAAAGCTTGGAAGGTGATAAGTGTACGGGATGGGAGGGAGGTGATCGGCCAACTCTGCTCAGTGGCAGGTGTGTTGGCGATGGCGGAGATGATTTGGGCGAAGAATGGGTGGGACTCCACTGAATGCCAAGGCAGTTCAGCGAAGTTGGATAGCCCACGAATGCGCAGGAACTCTCCTACGTCTGTAGGGAGTCCATCACGGAAGGCGGCGTAGTTAGCCAAAGCTTCCATGGCGCACACAAAGGCAGTAAGCACAAGCACACAGAGCAGAGGGTAAGTACACAGAGCATAAATCACACAAACACAATAGCGATTTTCTGTGAAACAGAAAAGGTTAAGTAGATGCGTTGCAGTGGAGAGCAATCAAGGATGACTAATCATCGCGCGGTATTGAAATTATAATTCTTAACTTTGGTGTGCATGCGTGAGTAGCTGGCAAGGGCAGGGTGACTGTGGACATCATTAGGTATCAAAATGCGGATATTTACAGACTTATCTTATTAAGCACGCAAAATAAAAGAAAAGAAAATGAAAGAAAAGAGAACGCCAAAAGACGCGGCCAACCGCAAAACGTTTCAGTGCGGGTTAGATGCGTGTTGATACGGTCGCAGCTTTGATCCATTTATCACCTTTGTAAGAGGAATTCTGGTCAAAGTGGTCAACCGAGAAGTTGCTGGGTCCACTTGTTCAGAAATCCGCTAGGGACCAAACCATCGCAACTTGAATTTGCCAATAGAGCGATTCGACTTTGCATTGTAAAAGAGTACAAGTTGTCCCACCAAAAAAATTGGAGTCTTTAGATATCGATCATGTGTTCGAGCTTGTCTTAGCTGTACTTCCTGCATAGTCAAAAAATTATGCCATCGATGCTCGTCTGATTCTCTGAGTATATCCAACCGAAATGACAGTGATTCTTCAGGTAGCAGTTTCTGATTGATTGCTACTCGTAAACTTGGTATAACTATCTCCATCGGTGCTATTGCTTCCAATCCATAAGCTAGTTTGAAAGGGGTTAATCCTGTTGTTACCTTGTATGTAGTCCGATATGCCCATAATACTGCAGGTAGCAGTTGATCCCATCTTTTCGGTGCTTCCATAATCAATTTCCGAAGCATATTCAACAAAGTTTTGTTTGTACTTTGAGCCAAACCATTAGCACGAGGATAATAAGGAGAAATAAACTTATGCGTGACCTAGAACGAATGTGTGAGTACTTTCATTAAATTGTTGACAAAATGAGTGCCTTGATCTGTAACAAGTTCCAGTGGTAAACCAAAACGTGGAAAGACATCGGTTAGCAGACACTTTGCTACCGCAACAGCTGTAGCAGATCGTAAAGCCCAGGCTTCTGCCCATCTGGTAGCATAATCTGTCCATGTTAAAATATAACGATTATTACTGAGGATTGTTGGAGGTGTAATTGGTCCGATAAAATCTAGACCCCACTTCTGGAAAGGTTCCAATGGTAGGACAGGTTATAGCGGAAAATAATGACGTGGTAACAGCTGTCCAGACCTCTGACAATTATCACATTTTTTGACAAACTGCAATACATCCCTGTACATAGTAGGCCACCAGAGACCACTTTGCAGAATTTTCCGGTGTGTTAAGTCTACAGCAAAATGGCCACCGGAAGGAATTGAGTGAGCCAAAGTAATAACTGAGTTAACTTCATGTGGTGGAATACATCGAAGTAAAATTCCAGTATGATCCACATAGTATAATTCTCCAGCAATCAACCGAAATCGGCAGCTAAACACTGCAATTTTCTTGCGTATTTCCGTAAAGTATGAGATGGAAGGCATCCATCAGTGAGGAAGGTTAAGATCTGATCATAATATGTAGATGGCATAGGTGGTCTGTAATTTCATCATTAGATGGTTCAGAGACATAAATTGCCGGTGTTGTGTCATCTACATCGACCAGAGATTCACCAGAATCTAAGCGAGACAAAAAATCTGCTAAGGCATGTGAACTGCCTCGTCGATGAATAACTTCGTAGTCAAACTCTTGTAAAAGTAGAACCCATCGAGCTAATCGACCTCCTAGATGCTGTTGCCGAACCAGATAAACAAGTGCAGCATGATCTACATGAAAAGTAAATTTACGGCCCAGCAAATAATGCCTGAATTTCTTGATAGAATATACTAGACCTAGACATTCTCTTCCTGTTACAGAGTAATTCTTTTCAGCAGGGGCCAATCTTCGACTTGCATAGTACACTGGTCTGAACCACTTATCGGTTTGTTGCATTAGAACGCTGCCAATTGCTATATCTGAAGCATCAACAAATACATGAAAGGGGTGATCTCAGTCGGGAGGCTGTAAGATGAGAACTTGTGTTAATAAACACTTTAAACGATCAAATGCTATCTGACATTCCTGAGTCCACTCAAACTATCGAGGAGTCTTGGTGATTAATCTGTTCAGTGGTATTGCCAAGTGAGCAAGCCATCGTAAGTGTCGTCCATGCCATCTTACTTGGCCCATGAAGCGCATTACTTCCTTCGGTGTAGTGGACACAAGAGCTTCTAACACAGCTGAAATTTTATCTGGATCCACCTGTATACCTTCTGCAGATACAATGTGGCCAAGTAGCTTTCCACATGACACCGCAAATACAGATTTGTTTGGGTTCAAACAGAGTCTGTATTCTCTGCACTTTTCAAAGCAACACCGTAAATGGAACAAGTGTGCTACCATCTTGCCAAATAACGAATAATCATCAAGATAAACTTGCATAAATGATGTAAGGTATGGGGAGAATATTTCTTGCATGCATCTTTGAAAAGTACTAGGGGCATTTCTTAAGCCAAACCACATAACAGTACATGCGAACATGCCCCAGTTGCTTATGAAGGCGGTCTTCGGTATATCCTGTTCAGCCATTCTAACTTGATTATAACCACTGTATCCATCTAGGAATGAATACATTTCATGTCCTGCTACTCTATCAAGCATTGTGTCAAGAAAAGGGAGCGGGTCAGGCACTGTAGCTGCGTTCAGTTTCTGGTAATCTACGCATATTCGTAACTGCTTATTCTTTTGAGGCACAATAACAATTGGTGAGATCCATTCAGCATGTTCTACTGGTACAATAAATCCGACTTTGAGTAGCCTATCAAGTTCTGCCTTTACCTGTGATGCGTAGTTTGGATTCATCCAGTAGCTGGGTTGCTTAAGTGGTTTTGCTTCCGGCTTCAGCATGACCTTGTGTTGATAAATGCGCGGATCCAAACCCTTCATATCTTTGTAATCCCATGCAAATACATCAGAAAATTCTCGAAGTAGCTGAATTAAGTTTGCTTGGAATATTTCCGGTAAGTTTTCCTTTATCTTGACAGGACGCGGATGGTCTTTGTCTCCTAAATTATAAGTTACCAATTGATCCTTTGGGACATAAAATTGTCAAGGCTTCTCTGCATCATCGACTGGCTTAAAAAGTTATTGCAATTCAGCGTCATCTGTAGCAGCAATATCTTCTTTGTTATCTTCTTTTGTTACAGGCATCACCGTACAAACTGCGGTATTCCAGTTATCTACAACAGATTGTAGATCCACAGTTCCTAAGGAGATCAAATCAATATTGTTCTTTAAAAGCTCTTCTTCTTCATCATCTGACAACCCATCTAGCATATGGACTGGTTCTGCAAAATACGGTCTAGCATGCAACTCGCAAGGTTGTATAGCATCTAATTTTACCACGTATTTACGATTATTATCTTTGAAAGTGAGTTCCTGTGCAGACCAATCTTGTATCACTTTGGCTTGCTTCAGCCAAGGACGGCCAAAAAGAAGATTATAGTCCAGGGTGGATTCTGGTAATTCTAAGACGACAAAGGTCATCTTGAATGTGGTACCCTGCAAAGTTATTGGTACATTCCGGACAAGTCCTACTGGATGGACTCTAGACTGGTCAGCCATTCTGACAAAGAATTGAACTAGTTCGATGTTGGTCCACCCTAACTTTTTACACAGTGCAGCAGTAGCAATATTGACACCAGATCCTCCATCAATTAGTACCTGTGTGATTTTATGATTTTTATACCATACCGTAATTAAAGGAACTGAACGATCGACCGTAGAATCAAGTTCCGGTTGCACTGTTGCCATTGTTGGAATACAGGAAGGCACAGGACTGAAGTGCTGTTGGAATTGTTGTCGAACTCCTGGTACTAGTGCAAGTAATTGGGCCACAGGAAGAGTGATGGATGCTTTCGATAAAATTTCCCAAGCCTTTTGTGATTGGGTTGTATTTTCCACAGATTCTGAAGATGATGCGCCCGCTGAAGATGATGTGTCTGCTGCTGAATTAGAATCCTATTGTGGTGTTCCTTCCTTGGTTAACGGAGCCTGTGTCACGGGAATAGGATCTGGGAAGACTAGAGGTTCTGCGGTGGTCCATTGACTAGCTTTATCGTACATCCTTTGTTGTTCGCGTATGCCTGGTTCAAATATTTCTGCTACTGGTTGTAGTTGCTTACCGGATCGGGTCTAAATTATTGTAGCGTGCATTTCTACTGGTGTGATTTGTACCATATTAGCCATTGGGTTTTGATGTTCTTTCTTCCTCTAATCATACTCAGCTGCATCCTTACAAAATCTTCTGATGTGACCAAACTCACCACAGAAATGACAGCGCGGTGGTGGCAAATTGGGATTTTCCGGTGCTGGTCCGGCCTGCCAGCGGTTTGCGTTGTAGTTATTATTTCTCTGTCCTCTGTAATTTCGATATCCTTGTTGCTGGTTGTTTCTCATTTGCGGAGGTACATAGTGATTGGCTGGCTGCCCTGGTTCCTGTATAATTGCATTGATAGTTGCTGTTCCCTGCACTTTGGTGTTATATGCGCAGTTTTTGGTGGTGTGTCCGGTAGCATTACAGATAGCACAAAACAACTGATTAAGTGCACAAGTGGCACTAGTATGGCCTGAATTCTTGCATGTAGTGCAGTACATTTGTCTGGTCGGGTCTTCGGCAGATCTTCTGTAAATCCTCCAACCTTGTTTTCCAACTGCAAAGCCATTGTGATCACTGCATCTAGCGTCATAGCTCCTACACAGCGTATGATCATAATCTGTTTAAGTTGTGGAATCAAGCCATTGATGAACCATTGAGTAATAATGTCATCTCGTAGGTTGGCATGTGCTAGTGGTAACTGCCTCAAATGAGTCCTGAATAGCGTGGCGTACTCCTGTACTGTTTGATTTATCTTCTGTCTATTGTTTTGCAGATAGTCAAAAATTTCGGCCGGATTCTTCTTTAGCCTGAATCTCTGCAAAAAGGCATCTCTTACTGCTTCATAAGTGCCGAAATGATTAATATCATATTCTGTAAGCCATCTAGCTGCTTCGTTGACCAATGTCGATTGGAAAACAATAGCCTTATACGCCGGATTAGGTGGATGATTGAGCACTGCGTAACTTATCTCAAATGTGCGTACATGAGCATCCGGGTCATCACTTGGGAATCCACCGAATTTGGTGTACGTTACTCCCGTTGGAGTCGGCCTGGGTAGACATAGTTGTTGTTGTTGTTGTTCGTTCATCGTGCTAATGGTTGTATGGTGACTATCTCCTGTATTCCGAGGCTGAATATCTGAACTGTCAAAGTCTTTATCAGTCTGTGCACTTTCCAGTTCAATAATCTTGTTCAGTATATTTTGAATCTCAGTTTCGAACAAGTTTCCTTCCTTCTTGATGTCCAATGTAGGAAGGCTTACTCCCAATAGCGATGACTGGGTTGAAGATTCACCAAGAAATGGTAAATCGTCACCGAAAAACTGTAAATTCTCAGTGACTTGTACCAAAATGACACCGGAAGGTGTCGATTTTTCACCAAAACAAAGTACTTCTTCTCCTTCACTGGTTTCTTTGGTTGAGGCGTTCGTCCTGGTAGATCATGGAGTTACTACCTCTTCAACAGACTGAGGTGGAATCGTAATGGAATCTACCAGAGATGTAATACGTTCCACCGGAATATGACTGGAATCACTACTAACATTCTTTACCTTCTTGTCAACTGGTTTGGATCTTCCCGCGCTTCTACCTCCTGGAGGCGTCCTTAGCAGGTTAGGTACCCAAGGCTGTCTGTTCTTTGAATACGTTTCACCGGATCGAGTAACCGGCATGTATCATCTTTTGTACTAATCACATACTATTACTGTCGATTAAAAATTTATAGTCACGTTTTCACAACAGGTTTGCAACAATCTGATCTGTTCCCACCTTCCCATAGATAAATGGCAATCTTGATAATACTTTCGACAGATAAACGGCAATCTTGATGCCACCTTCCCACAGACGGCGCCAGTGTTAAACGCTTAAACGTGAGACTAACTATCAGAAACGCATTTAAGCACCTAAGTGGGTTCTTGGGAGTGGTAGGGGTCTGTTAGACAGAGGCCCTGTACTTAGTTCCCAAATTCACTGCTCACACCCAACACTATACTAATGTTGAGAGCTCTATCAAAAATTGTTGTGCTTAGACATTACCGTTGTCGCGATGAAATCCCGCAGGGAGTGTGCATTGTTTTTTTTCAAAGTTCATAGATTTTATGAGATTTGTGTGATGTTTTGACTAAAGAGTGGTATATTTTGTACATATTTTGGCCGAATTAATTGATTGTGCGATGCGAAAACAAGTTTGAGATGTGTGTTAGACCCGTGTATATAAACAACAGACATTTGACCCATGAAAACCTAGGTTTGACCCTTCAAATCTGATTGAAAGTGAGGGTTTATCCCCTGAAAATTGGACTTGAACCCTTCGAAACCCTTGGAGTTTAGGCCGAAACTGTAAATAAACCCATGAATTGGCGAGTTTGAGATAATTGTGAGCAAACCCTTAATTTTTCCGACCAAAAACCCTAGATCGGACCCTTGGAAATGGCGGTTTCTGTAGGCCAAACCCTAAAAACCCAATTAAATTGTGAATATCCAGTGTGAAATCGAAACCATAGTCTAGGGGAAAATTAAAAGACTACCAAAAATAGAAAGTTCATTGAGGAGGTTAGAACGTTCTAGAAGGAAGTCCTAGGGAGGGGCCTATAAATAAGTCCAAACTCATTTGTTTCTTCCCCATCCTGTGGATTGCCCTTGTGGATCGTCTCCTCCAGGTATGCTCCTTGTTCATTTGTGTTCATTCATGTTCTTTTTCATTCATTACGATAGTTCATAGAGAGAGAGAGAGAAAAAGAGAGATTTACACCACAGAGCAGGAGCAGCAGTTATAGCGAACGGAGATCCCTAGAGAGAGAAAAGCAATTGGTGCGCTGCTGTCTGCGTGTCAGGTCGTAGCGGAGAGAGTCAAGTTGTCGTTGTAAAAGAGAGAATATGCGCTATACTGTTGAGAGACAGAGATATGCAGAGAATTGTTCGCATACTGGCCAGTATGTTGCGGGCACTGTCAAACAGCCGGGGAGAGCAGCTATAGCGTCGTTGGCTGCTGTGTTGCCACGCAGGAAGACTGTGGCAAAAGCTTGCGGAGGGGCAACGGACGATTCTGGTAGAGAAGAACCCGGCACCATAGATATCTTGAGAGAGAGAGAGCAGGCGGCGTACGTAGAAGCCGAGTCAGAGAGAGAATTCGAAAACATAGCTGGATTACCCACGCATAGGAAATTAGGAATAACCAAAACAGAGCACTGAAATCAGGGAGAGTGTGAGGGAGAGAGAGAGCGAGCCTTCTGGCTATGTCGGGCGGCAGAAATCTCCTACAGACACACAGAGAGAACGAGCGATAGGGGTCTGGCTGTGTAGCGTGGGAGAGAGAGAGAGAGTGGATGACGGACTCGGATGGCATCCGTTGGCTGCGCAACACATGGAGGAAGGTGTCTGGCGATGTTTGACGTGTAGAAAGGGCGCAGATGGCGCTGCGAGATGTGGGGAACTATGGCTGCCACTGATGTGCAACAGAGAGAGAGAGAGAGATTCGATAGGAGAGAGTCTCGGTGTTGTGGCAGCTGGATTGTTGGGAGAGAGACATGGAGAGATTCTAGCCTGCGCCGTCACAAAAAAAAAAAAAAAAGACTATGTCAGTGATGAGAGAAAGAGAGAGGTAATACTATACGCATGTCGTTGTAATCTGTTCTCAGAGAGAGAGAAGAGTCGTCGTGCGCTGACATCTGATAAGAGAGATGTGAATCATCTGATGGAGGCAGCACGCAGGGACCTTTGGAGGAGAGAGAGAGAGAGGGAGGCACGCTAGAGGCGCGCACACAGGAGAGAGAGAAGCCGTCCTCGACTATTCTCGGTGCCACAGGAAAATTCGGAGAGACAGAAGACTCCGAGGCGGCTGAGCACACGAGAGGAGTTTTCTTGGCAAACAGATCTGGAGTTGTTAATTACATGGTCAATGCGTAGCATGATGTCCATACAGAAGTGCGTAGCATAATGTCTATACAGAAGTTTTATGTGGAGAACCCAACTATGCATGAACGTAGAAATATACAAAGATATGCGCTGAGATTGAAACAAACGTGGAAGTCCATAACGATGAGAGAAGTATCATATTAAGGACATAAGAGCTCACAAAATTTATGAAGGGTATTAAAACAGAACAACGAGATATTCCATCTTTTAAATAATCTTCTTTATTAAATTTTCATTCTACTCAAACAACTAATTGAAAGACATTAATATGAAATAAATGTATATACACATTTTTGAAGAGGGAGCAATGGTAGTAACATGATACATTTAGATTGTTAGGAGAGTGTCATACAAATCGAAATCAAAAAGAGATGCTTAGTGTGATTTATTCATTCCAATGGTACTAATGATTTTTTGCCCCATCCTGTGGATTGCCCTTGTGGATCGTCTCCTCCAGGTTTATGTGGATGCTGATTATATGAAGTGAAGAGAAAGTGATTGAAGACTGAAGATAAAGACCCCATCCTGTGGATTGCCCTTGTGGATCGTCTCCTCCAGGTTTATGTGGATGCTAATTATATGAAGTGAAGAGAAAGTGATTGAAGACTGAAGATAAAGACCCCATCCTGTGGATTGTCCTTGTGGATCGTCTCCTCCAGGTTTATGTGGATGCTGATTATATGAAGTGAAGAGAAAGTGATTGAAGACTGAAGATAAAGACCCCACCCCGTGGTTTTTCTTGTGGAACTTTCCTACAGGTTTATGCGGTTTCTAATTATCTGAAATAAAGAGAAGGAAGGCCATTGCGGAGGATACTTGAAGAAAAGAACGGACCGAAGTAAAGTTGGAAGAAAAGCTTGGACTGCGAAGATCGAAGCAGAATCTCGAGGGCGGTTTCTCGCACCATAGCGAGCGATAGAGTATACACTAGCCGGGCCGCACTGTAGCGGCGGCTTTCATATTGTATCATCGCACCGCACTGTAGCGGTTTTATTGTACCATCGGCCCGCACTGTAGCGGCCTGTTTGTATCATTCATTTTATTGGAGGCTTCAGTTTCATTTCCGTTGTATCGTTGGCTTCATCTGCGTTCCGTGTATCACTGCGGTATCCGATCGTCTCTTTTCGACGCCCACGGTCCCACGTCTCGACACTTCCGAGGGGCAAGGGACCCTACGAGGATCGCGCACGCTCCGGAGAGCATAGGGGAGGCGCCCAGCGCGCAGACGCCGCTCGCAGGAGAGCGGGAACGACGCAGCAGAGCGGGGCCTGATCCAACCCCACGCGCCGGCTTCCCGCCACGACCTCCTTCTTCCCGACACCTGAACCCGACGTGAAGCGAGGCGATTGCCCGGTGATCCTCGACGTGTCAGCCACTCCTTGAGAAGATAGACGGGAACCTCGGCATGGGACAGAGATTTCCAGGTACCAGCATTTCAAGTTATTTGAATTTTGCATTGTTTTACACACAGATTGAACAGAAAGGTTGTCTTGTTGTCTGAGCTTGAGCATTCACTATCTGCACTAGTTTAGTCCATATATCTGTGCACAAGAAACTAAAATGAACAAAATGATTGAGGAACAATTTACGAAATACGAAGAGCGAATTAAGGAAATAGAATTTAACATGAATGAATCCATAAAATCAAAGTTTAGTGTTGTGATGACCCTAATGCAAACTATAAATGCTATATCTGATACTATTCAGCTGATGGGCATAAGCATTACAGACCTAAAAAAATGAAATGGATTCTGAGATTTCTGAATTAAAACATAAAGTTGACATGTTAACAAACCAAGTTAATGACCTACAAGTATGGAAACGTGATAATGAGCATGAGGTAAAAGTCCAAAGCATATCTGCACAGAAAGAGTCGGTAGGCCTTAGAAAACCCATGCCTAGAGTGACACCTAGGAAATCAAGTTGGGATGAGAAGAGACCTATTCGTTGCTTTTGGTGCGATCAGTTTGGGCATATGTTTTGGGCTTGTCTGGCATATGAAAGTGCATGCAAACATAGACTAGTGAAGGAACATGAAGGTAAAATTTGTAAGTTTCAAGATGAATCCCCTTTACCTTTGAATGTAGGAAAAGGTGGAATGAGAGAATATTTTGAAGAGACTAAGACTAGATCGAAATCAATTCAAAGAGTGTGGAAACCAAAAAGACTTGAGAATAGTAAATCTGATGAACAAAAGAGCCTACTATCTATTGAGAGTCAAGAGAAATCTATTGAAGAAACCAAAGGTAAACAAATAAAGGTCGAGAAGCAAAATATTGAGCAGATACTAAGAGAACAAATGGAAATTGATCATAAAAGAGAGTCTGAAAGAGAAAAATCAAAGAAAGAACATGATGTATATGTTTCGTTTGATCCAAAAATTTTAAATAATGAGAATCTATTTGATCAAGAGAAGGTTGCAAAATTACAGTCTCAATTAAACTTTGACAAACAAATTGAACATGAAAAGAGTGAAGAAGAGATTGAAGAAGATATAAAATGTGATAAACGAGTTAACAAAGCAGAAAAACAGTTACTTGATCATATTATTGCGCAAATCGAGGGAAGTGTAAAGACAACTTCAAAGACTTCTAAGAGTTTGAAGAAGAATAGAAGAAGTAGAAACCTAACGTTTCAAGACATATTTGCAAACCTTGAATGATGATTGAAGTAGAATCATAATAAAAAACGCATGAGAATGATCAGGAGCTATTGAGTGATAAAGATTGATGATAATGCATGATGATGATTGATGAAAATGAATGATAATAATTGATGAAAACGCATGATTGATGGTGATGATGGATGATGAAAATGATGATGATTGATGGTTTATGGTGATTGATAATGATTATGATGATTATGATACTGGAGGATACTGATGATATTGGAGGATACTGATGACACTGGAGGGAACTGACGACACTGAGGCTGATGCTGATGAAGAATGATAGACCATGGAATTAAAGAAAAGCTGGATCAAAATGAAGAAAAATGACCAGGTGAAACGTTTCTGATTTGAGACGTGTTTTCTTTCTGATAGAGCATATGCATTGCATTGATGTGTGTGATAAAGATATGTATGAGTTTATGAAAATCATGTAGAATGAAGATAACAAAGATCTATTATGGGTTTGCATGAAGCATGAATGACTAGGAAATTATATGAGTGAGATCAGTTAGCAGACTAGAGACTTTTGGGAGTGAAAGCTTGGGGATGTGATGGCATGCTTAGACCGAGTGCATGTATATACTGATTGATTTGAACACTTAGTGAGTGGGAAACTTTGGATCCTAGTATTTATTTCTTGCGAGATCTTACCTCCATATGGATCATGATTTATAAAGAAACATTCATACTCATGCCAGCTTATATGTGCGTGTATGTTGTTGGTGCGCTACGATGGGCTAGTAGGCGGGTGGAACCACCTGGGTCGGGTGATCAAGGCCACGAGCCGTAGCTAGTTTTGTCGTAGGCCTGACCTATCTATTGTCATGCGCCTGTATGGGTCGGTAGGCGGGTGGAGTCACTCTGATCGGGTGGTCAGAGCCACGAGCTGACGTCGATTTCATGCAGGGCTGACGTTGTGTATGTCGTGTGCTATGCCGGGTCGGCAGACAGGTGGAATAAACTTGGCCGGGCGGATAAGTCCATGAGTCGCACCCGATTTCGACATAGGCCGATTTGTGAAAAATAAAAGATAAAAAGAAATGCTGAGCTGAGATGAAGAGGAAAAGAAAAAGAAAAAGAAAAAGAAAGAAAGATCTAATGGAGAGCTGGACAAGTAGGAAATAAATAATGGGAATCGAGGTATATTCTACAAACTGAGTTAGTAGAAACATATGTATATGCTAGTACTTAGAATGAGCAGTTGGATCTGAACCACTTGAACGAACAAAAGATCTAGAAAGCCGACAATTTATTCATGTGATTACTTGTCAGATTGCAGACGCAGATACATAATATGATGTTTGTGAAGCTTGAATCCACCTAATTTTCTAAAATTCATACCAATCTTTGTAAAAATTGCATGACTGCATGAGATCATGATTCGAGTTTTGAGAAGAAAAAGATAAAAAGTGTAAAGAGATTTTAAAAGAACCCTGATACTCTTCTGTTGGATCTTGCAGGTTGGCCCATCGGGACGATGTGCAGGTTTAGCCGGGGCGAATGTCGCGATGAAATCTCGCAGGGAGTGTGCATTGTTTTTTTTCAAAGTTCATAGATTTTATGAGATTTGTGTGATGTTTTGACTAAAGAGTGGTATATTTTGTACATATTTTGGCCGAATTAATTGATTGTGCGATGCGAAAACAAGTTTGAGATGTGTGTTAGACCCGTGTATATAAACAACAGACATTTGACCCATGAAAACCTAGGTTTGACCCTTCGAATCTGATTGAAAGTGAGGGTTTATCCCCTGAAAATCGGACTTGAACCCTTGGAAACCCTTGGAGTTTAGGCCGAAACTGTAAATAAACCCATGAATTGGCGAGTTTGAGATAATTGTGAGCAAACCCTTAATTTTCCCGACCAAAAACCCTAGATCCGACCCTTGGAAATGGCGGTTTCTGTAGGCCAAACCCTAAAAACCCAATTAAATTGTGAATATCCAGTGTGAAATCGAAACCATAGTCTAGGGGAAAATTAAAAGACTACCAAAAATAGAAAGTTCATTGAGGAGGTTAGAACGTTCTAGAAGGAAGTCCTAGGGAGGGGCCTATAAATAAGTCCAAACTCATTTGTTTCTTCCCCATCCTGTGGATTGCCCTTGTGGATCGTCTCCTACAGGTATGCTCCTTGTTCATTTGTGTTCATTCATGTTCTTGTTCATTCATTACGATAGTTCATAGAGAGAGAGAAAAAGAGAGATTTACACCACAGAGCAGGGAGCAGCAGATTATAGCCAACAGAGATCCCTAGAGAGAGAAAAGCAATTGGTGTGCTGCTGTCTGCGTGTCAGGTCGTAGCGGAGAGAGTCAAGTTGTCATTGTAAAAGAGAGAATATGCGCTATACTGTTTTTTTTTTTTTTTTTTTTTTTTTTTTTCGAGGCAACAGGAAAGGAGAGTAAATTAATGAAAAATGTTACAAAGTATACAGGGAAGCAGCGATCCCATCAACATACAAGGGGTTACAAATTACAGACCATAATGAATCTGTCTTGGGAGTAACACTCAAGAAGAGCTGTCCTCCATTTAGAAGGAGGCAAGGATTTGATAGTGCCATTAAGATCATGGGGGACAATTTTAATAGCTTGAAGACTATGTAAACCAGTAAGATACAGAGTTTTCCTGAGGGCACCTAAAAATTTTTTTTTGCCACTGTTAAACAACGACTGATTTCTGCTGAGCCAAATATACCATAAGATATGTCCCCTCCACAGATTCCAGAGAACAAGATCAAGATTATTACAGCAGCCAAGAAGGATTTCATTAACACCAAGTTGGGGGATCTTTTTTATTGCCAGAATGGGATCAAGCAGACACCAAAACTGTCTGGCATGCCAACAATTGATAAACAGATGGGTTAAATCCTCTTCCCTGCTACACAGAGAACATTTTCCATTATTAGGATTTACTCTCTTTGCCCTGTTGCCTGTCCAGAGACCATTATGCAAGATCAACCATTCCAAGAAGGAATGTTTGATGTTGAGAGGGAAGGCCCAGATAGCTTTAAACCTATATCTCCACTGGATGGCCGACCAGTTGCAATTCCATCTCTTATTCAGCGAGACAGAGATATGCAGAGAATTGTTCGCGTACTGGCCAGTATGTTGTGGGCACTGTCAGATAGCCAGGGAGAGCAGCCATAGCGCCGTTGGCTGCTGTGTTGCCACGCAGAAAGATTGTGGCAGAAGCTTGCGGAGGGGCGACGGACGATTCTGGCAGAGAAGAACCCGGCACCATAGATATCTTGAGAGAGAGAGAGAGCAGGCGGCGTACGTAGAAGCCGAGTCAGAGAGAGAATTCGAAAACATAGCTGGATTACCCACGCATAGGAAATTAGGAATAACCAAAACAGAGCACTGAAATCAGGGAGAGTGTGAGGGAGAGAGAGAGCGAGCCTTCTGGCTATGTCGGGCGGCAGAAATATCCTACGGACACACAGAGAGAACGAGCGATAGGGGTCTGGCTGTGTAGCGTGGGAGAGAGAGAGAGTGGATGACGGACTCGGATGGCATCCATTGGCTGCGCAACACATGGAGGAAGGTGTCTGGCGATGTTTGACGTGTAGAAAGAGCGCAGATGGCGCTGCGAGATGTGGGGAACTATGGCTGCCGCTGATGTGCAACAGAGAGAGAGAGAGAGAGATTCGATAGGAGAGAGTCTCGGTGCTGTGGCAGCTGGATTGTTGGGAGAGAGACATGGAGAGATTCTAGTCGGCGCCGTCACAAAAAAAAAAAAAGAAGACTATGTCGGTGATGAGAGAGAGAGGTAATACTATACGCATGTCGTTCTAATCTGTTCTCAGAGAGAGAGAAGAGTCGTCGTGCGCTGACATCTGATAAGAGAGATGTGAATCATCTGATGGCGGCAGCACGCAGGGACCTTTGGAGGAGAGAGAGAGAGGGAGGCACGCTAGAGGCGCGCACATAGGAGAGAGAGAAGCCGTCCTCGACTATTCTCGGTGCCACAGGAAAATTCGGAGAGACAGAAGACTCCGAGGCGGCTGAGCACACGAGAGGAGTTTTCTTGGCAAACAGATCTGGAGTTGTTAATTAGATGGTCAATGCGTAGCATGATGTCCATACAGAAGTGCGTAGCATAATGTCTATACAGAAGTTTTATGTGGAGAACCCAACTATGCATGAACGTAGAAATATACAAAGATATGCGCTGAGATTGAAACAAACGTGGAAGTCCATAACGATGAGAGAAGTATCATATTAAGGACATAAGAGCTCACAAAATTTATGAAGGGTATTAAAACAGAACAACGAGATATTCCATCTTTTAAATAATCTTCTTTATTAAATTTTCATTCTACTCAAACAACTAATTGAAAGACATTAATATGAAATAAATGTATATACACATTTTTGAAGAGGGAGCAATGGTAGTAACCTGATACATTTAGATTGTTAGGAGAGTGTCATACAAATCGAAATCAAAAAGAGATGCTTAGTGTGATTTATTCATTCCAATGGTACTAATGATGATTTTTTGCCCCATCCTGTGGATTGCCCTTGTGGATCGTCTCCTCCAGGTTTATGTGGATGCTGATTATATGAAGTGAAGAGAAAGTGATTCAAGACTGAAGATAAAGACCCCATCCTGTGGATTGCCCTTGATCGTCTCCTCCAGGTTCATGTGGATGCTGATTATATGAAGTGAAGAGAAAGTGATTGAAGACTGAAGATAAAGACCCCATCCTGTGGATTGTCCTTGTGGATCATCTCCTCCAGGTTTATGTGGATGTTGATTATATGAAGTGAAGAGAAAGTGATTGAAGACTGAAGATAAAGACCCCACCCCGTGGTTTTTCTTGTGGAACTTTCCTACAGGTTTATGCGGTTTCTGATTATCTGAAATAAAGAGAAGGAAGGCCATTGCGGAGGATACTTGAAGAAAAGAACGGACCGAAGTAAAGTTGGAAGAAAAGCTTGGACTGCGAAGATCGAAGCAGAATCTCGAGGGCGGTTTCTCGCACTATAGCGAGGGATAGAGTATACACTAGCCGGCCCGCACTGTAGCGGCGGCTTTCATATTGTATCATCGCACCGCACTGTAGCGGTTTTATTGTACCGTCGGCCCGCACTGTAGCGGCCTGTTTGTATCATTCATTTTATTGGAGGCTTCAGTTTCATTTCCGTTGTATCGTTGGCTTCATCTGCGTTCCGTGTATCACTGCGGTATCCGATCGTCTCTTTTCGACGCCCACGGTCCCACGTCTCGACACTTCCGAGGGGCAAGGGACCCTACGAGGATCGCGCACGCTCCGGAGAGCACAGGCAAGGCGCCCAGCGCGCAGACGCGGCTCGCAGGACAGTGGGAACGATGCACCAGAGCGGGGCCTGATCCAACCCCACGCGCCGGCTTCCCGCCACGACCTCCTTCTTCCCGACACCGTCACAGTCTTAGCTCAACCACGTGTATCGAATACGCTAAGATGCTATGTTGCATCTACACATAAACTTACTGAAAATACCAGAAACAAGAGTAATCGTCAACCTTCACCGAATGGATGTAAACAATCAGACAACACCGTAGACACAGGGAACTCGATAGTTCAAACACACCATACTGAAGACTCAGTGTGCAACTTAGAAAGACCCTTACTGTACTTCTCTTTACCATATGAAGATAGATTTCAACACTGCAGACAACACAATACAGATCTGAATACCAGAAGGCTACCACAGTTGCTCAGACTTCACCAACCACTAGCAGAACATTCCAAGAAGGGGTAACACACAATGCGCGGACTAACACCACAACCCAATAGAGATTCACAAACAACTTACTCAGACAACAGTCCACGATCTATTAGATGTAAATAGAACTCGCAACCTCAACAGAGATTGATAGGTAACAAAACACAGATACACATAGTACAATCAGAGTACGCAGAAATTAGACAACAGCGCTACAGCAGCGTTCAGGCAATCCCCCAGACAAACAGTATGGTGATTCCACGAATCGTCTCACTCTTGCGCGTCTTTCTTTTCATTGCTTTATATAAAAGAATACATCGTGCCTGCCTAACAACCTTTTGCACGTGTGAAGCAAGATTTCAGTTATACAATCTTCCAATCCGACGGCCGACTAACAGATAAAATAATTTTAGAGCAAAGTATAGCTTGTAAGGAAGAAAGAGAAACTAGATAGTTTCAATACGATGAAGCAAGATATTTCAAAGGCAATAATAATCAAAGTGTTGGATCCATAGAAGCCTTTTATTTTTTAAGTGATTCAAGTGGCATAACCATTGGGGTCATTTCGAGCCAACATACAAGGCCTATAACACTAGAAAGTAAGAATTTAAGTAGTGCAGAACACAATTCTCCACCACATTAATATGATTTTTATATAGTGGTGAATCACATTAAAGATTGGAGACACTATGTTTATGGTGCTAACTTTAAGGTATACACAAATCATTGTACACACAAGTATTTCTATGGGTAATGAGCTCTTTGAGGCAAATAGGATCATTGGGATGCGATCATGTAAGAATTTCATAGGGAAATCCTAAATAGAAGAGGCAAAGAGAATATAGTAGTTGATGCATTATCTCCGATAATGTATCACGATAGCTTTATAGCTCTAGAAAGGTCATTATTGGAAGAGATAAAGGAATCACAAGTGAAAGTTCCACACTTGTTATATATCATTAAAGATATTATTCATGATTCTATCAATGGAGATGTGATAGTTCAATCTGCCTCTCCCCTTAGTAATGCAAACAAGACAAGTTTGTATTCAAATTTATAAATGGATATTGAGATAGTTATACAAAATAGAAAGATTTTTGTACGAGATCCATAAGATTTAGGAATAAATTTTATGCATGATAACCATGACCTTCACACATATGTTCAACAATGATTTATGTGTAGATTCAACAAGGCAAAGAGGGGTAGGACACGAGGTCCCTTACGCCCTTTACAAATTTCATGGCACAATTGGGATAGTGTTCCATGGAATTCACAGGATTACCATAGGCTCAGAGGAACTCATATGCTATCCGAAGGTAGAAAGATTGAGCAAGATTGTAAAATTTATACCCTCATAAGGGACGTTAGAGGCTCCACAGGTAATGCTACTTCTTATCTAGCATTTCTTCATGTTACATGGGTTGTCAACATCCATAGTTTGAGAGAGGAAGGTTGAACTCAAAGGACACTTTTGGAGGTTTGTCTTTGAAAATCTTAAAGTTCCATTGAAAATGAAGAGTGGTGAACATCCTAGAATAGATGTTCATAATAAGAGAGTGAATACGATTATGTAGGTCATGTCGAGGGTGTATGTTTGTGAGAAATACACAAATTTAGATAGCTATTTGCCATTAATAGAGTTTACTTATAATAATATACCTCATAAGGTGATTTGGATGTCTCCTTTTGAGATGAATTATGGAACGGACTCCACTACTCCTAGTACCATTGGAATAAAAAAGAAATGTCCTAGTGTTTTAAAGTTCCTAGCTAATCTGCAAGAAAAATTAGGAACATCTAGAGAAAAATTCATCTAATAGCTGGTAAGGCTAAAGACTATGATGAAAAAAGATATCTCCTAGATTCTTTGAAGAAGGAGATAGATTTTTTCTTCAAGTTCCAACACGATCAACCCCATTGAGCACAAAGAAGTGCACTAAGCTTTCTTCAAGGTTTTGTGGATCTTGAAAGGTAGTCAAGAAGCTTATTGATATTGCTTATAGATTGGATATTCCTCCAGATTGTATATTACATCTGGTGTTTCATATTAGTAAAATGAGATAGTATATTTATACAGACAATAATCTAATAGAGGGTATTATTTCTCTGTAGGAAGGTGAAAGCACACATCATTCTCTAGATAGGATACTAGATAACACACAAAAGTATTTGATGAATCATATCAACCAAGAGTATCTAGTAGCTTAGAGAGGATTACTGCTTATAGATTTTATTTGGGAATCAAAAACACTATTTCCATTCATCGTTGAGGACAATGACCTTTAGAAGGAGGGATATGGTTTTAGAAATTGGTCTATAGAGACCATTACATATGTATGTGGGAAAACAACTACACATGGACAAGGTCCCGAGTTCAAGGACATTACAAACTACCTAATGGGTAATGGGAATGAGTGTGGATGATGGCCACATTTCCATAGCAAGGTTCTGAGAACATGTGAACTGAGAGCAACTTATATGTTAAGCACACAAATGATGTGCTTCTAAACATTATTATCTATGTTGATGACATGCTGCTCATTGGTCCTAATGAGAGGCATATTGCTGATTTTAAGGCTGATTTGCATGTAAATTCATTTGAGATGTTTGACTTGGGGATCATTATTCTTGCATTTAGTTTATGCAAGTTGATGACAGAATAGCTTTGTGTCAAAAAAATATCGACTAGCTGACTACTTGGATCATTTTAGCCCAAGGAGGGATAACTATTGCCATATTTACATGTTGTTTCTAACTTTGATTGAGCTAGTTGCTACGAAACTCGTGTGCCCACTAGTGGTTTTTGATTCATGCTTGCTAGCTCATGCATACTTGGTTGAGCAAGAAGTAGGCTACTTGGCCACTTCTAGTTGTGAGGCTGAGTATAGAGCAACTTTCAGAGTGGCACTTGAGTGTGTGGCTCAAACACTTTATGGTTGATTTGGATGTTGGTGAGTCTTCTATAACCACCATTTTTAATGAGAGTCAAAGCACATTGGCAATTTTGAGAAATTTTGTGTTCCATGCTTACACTAAGAACATTGAGGTGCACTATCATTATGTCAAGGGGCTATACCAAAGAGATGTTTGGCATATGTGCCCACACAAGAGAACATTTTAGATCTTTTCACAAAGGCTCTACCTAGGGAGAAGTTTTAAGCTTATTGCAAAGCTTTGGGCTTACTTCCTTTTTTGGATTGATACCACATAGCTTGGAAGTTCCTTACACATGAGTGCCAACTCCTCATTCCTCGCATCACTTCTATGGGGGATTTGTTGTCATATTTTCATAGTGATGTGCGTGAACACACTAGGAACATCTAGGAAATTTGTTTGCTCTTTAAGAGGTTTTTTCCCCTACTTGTATATATGCCTATAACCCTAATGGGTTACTTTTCTCTGTACATTCTCTTGGTAATACATTCAGTATTGTGTATTATGCTCCAAGCTTCTTCTTCTTCCTTGTGTTGTTCGCGTGCTTCCATAGCCCCTCAGACTCCAACAAGACGTATGCATCTTTTTATAATTATGAAGAACAGTAAACTTGCACTAATTGCCTTCGATCATTCAAGGAATGATCTTTGGTTTGCTCATGCATAATTTTAGCTCAAAGAATTACTTTTAATTAGTGGATGCCTCCTTTATCATGATAAAAGCTAATAATTTCTTGTTCTATTTAGATCCGTATTCCTCAAAACATTTCATGCATCAATATCTTTATCTTCTTCAAATTTGTAAAGCTTTTGACATTAGCATACTTTAATTTTGAATATTTTGAACATTAATATTAGAGGTATTTATTGAATGTGAAATTATAGATGATATTTTAAGCAGTATCACTTCTTGAATTCTCATTCCTCAAAACATTATGTGTTAAGGTCGTGAATAAAATTTATCATAGTTCCATCTTGTGGGATATTTGATGGACATCTCTCCATAAATCCTTCTAAACCTTAACTCTTGTATATTTCCTTTTTAAAGATGTAATTCCATTGTGCTAGCATTCTTGGGTGAAGTTCTTTCAAGGAACTCTTTATAGTTAACCTGAAGTATTTTGATGGCGATGCACCACAGTGCGCTCTTTTTATTGAGAGCTCCACAATGATATCCTTGGAGTAGAAAATTGAGCTCCTAGGGCTACACACCATACTCCACATAGAGGTTGTAGAATACACAAAAAAACATAGTACATAGGGAGCACGAAGGCAGACTTCTTAGGTGTTACAAATGCGAACTTATAGTGTGTGATTGACCAGGCCACTATACATTTTATTATATACAAAGAAGGTTCCTGTGGCCATTTGGCCTTTCACATGGACACTAACGGTAACAATCTCACTAAAGGCCAATATGGTCAAAGTAAATTGTTGGAAGTGAGGTAGGCCCTAAGGCTCATGTCACAGGAACATAGCTCCATAGTTCCAGTCATGTACAACATTAATTCCAGCAATCTTCCATATTGACAAAACATGAACATACCACAACTTAATCATACAGATGATGAGACAAAGATAGAGAAAGAATAGATGACATGTGTAAGGTGTTACGTAAGCCATCACTTACTCATAGTATCATATATACCAATGTTCAATGTACAATGTGGGAGCAAAACTCTCAACCACTCTATGTGATGAGAAATAGATGTATGAGTGAATGTACAATGTAACAAACATATTCAGATGTATGGGCAGTAATCTGAATATACATGAGATGTGTGACCTTATAGGTTATAGAAGAGTGAATATGAGTGACTGAATGAGGAAGGATCAGTGTGAAACTGATGGTCAACAAACCTACATCTAAACTTAGGCTATGGAAGACCCTAAGTCAGATACGTGTGTGAAAAGATCACATACTTATAAAGTAGCATAGAATGCTAACAAGATTGTTGCCAGAAATCCTCAAACTCATGTGAACACACCTTCTCAAACACCTCATAAAAATATGCATAAAGCATATAAGTACTGATTCTCTTGTACCTATGCCGAATAGGACTCCTTCTGATATGAACGCCACAGCCTCCATAAACTTCAAGTAGTACCTGTGTGCATAAAGAGAATATGTACCTGAATACTTAACATAAGATGTGAATCTTATGTTAACCACCATCCAATGTCTTTGAAGTAGCCAGACATCTTCTTGTAGAAGATAATCTTCAACCTAACATCTTCTTGTAGAAGATGATCTTCAAATACATAATGTAGATGGGCGATCCTCACCATCAAGCTGCTAATAATCAAGTCTTCTTGCCATGAACAAGAGATGACCTCCTCTCCATGAGGTAGAGTGTGAGCACACCCTTCAGCTTCTCCAAGAAGAATCACCAAGAAGAACTCCATAGCTGCTCCTCAACATGCTTCAAGTTAGCACCATGGCTGCCCCATGTGCTAGAAGAAACACCACCTCTATTGAGGTCCAAGCTCTAGAAAGCTTGTGTTGATCCTAGGTGAAGGATGAATACAAGTGAACCAACATACTTCTTATATAGTATTTTGTCCATCTTGAAAAGCACCCTTAATAAAGCAAAAAACTACGATCCTAGCGATAGCTAAATCCATCGTGATAGAAGAAAATATTCGAAAACATTATTCGTCGGTCATCTTTTTATCCGCGTTTGCTTTCAATTTGCAAAAGAACAAATTAAAATATCTTCACGTTGTCGTCCATGGGACTTGAACCCAGGTGGTTGGGATGGGAGGACAATGCTTTATCCTGTGCGCCCACGCCATTTACTTGTAGAGGTAATGGAAAGAACAGATATACATTCTGAAAACTGGTATAAACTTTGACCAATTTCCAACCAATGAGACATTGTTTTCCAACAATCCCCCCTGCAATGTCATATTGGTACAATCTGGACTGGATCTGCAATCTGTCACAAACTGCAAACTATCACAAGCTTCAAGCTTGTACTGTCGTACTTCAGAACTTGTTCTTCTTCAAAACTGAAATTGACTTTCCTTCAAAGAACTTGAACTTGCTGAATATGAACCATATTACTTGAGAAAATATGCAAACTAGATATCCAATAGTGTACACATCAAGCAATCACTGCTCAACAAATGTAGCATGAATTGTCTCTGTACCTGCTATCTTCTGTCTTCAAAAACCTGAAAACATACACTAGGATCCACATATTTGCATTTATCTTCCAAAAAGGTTTCTCAACGTACTTCTGCTGCGTCATGTAAATACACTAAAAAAAATCAAGAACTAAATCCTGGAACCTGTGACTGTCAACTCACAACTTAGTGTATTATGAACACTGCTGGTTCATCTCTGACTGTACTCAAGTCAATTCAACTCAACTCAATTGTAATCAACTGAAATATGAGTCAAAAATCTATGATGTCATCGTGTCTTCATCCTTTAAATCCTTCATACCTCTTTCCTTCAGAACTTGGTATAAACATATATGTGCACACATCTGAAATATACCTTTCTGAAATATCAAGCTTCTCTTCAATAGAAATCTGGAACCTTCTCCTGAACAGGAATATCCTAACAGGAACTTTCTCCAAACATTCTTCTTCTTCCTTCTTCTTTCAAAGCTGGAACATAAAGAGAACCTGACAAAGGAAATATAGGAATACCTGAAAGTATGAATCTGCATTCTTTCACATATGGCTTGAAAATAAGTCTTCATGTTTCATCACCCCCCTGGATGACTTAACACTAGTATCCAGTATTCTTCAAATATATCAGACTTTATGAAATGTGGAACGTCTTCCTTCATAAATCTGATGTTTAGTGATCCATACCTGTATCTGAAACAAAATCTCTGAACCCTTTTTATTAGCATTGTGCACATGCCAATAGCTTTCCATGTCATTCTTCAGCTTTCCAAAATCTAGAATAAGGTTAGCTGAACCTAACATAATAAAACCTTGCTGAAAGCTTTTTAGGATTCATAACCTTCTGTAACATAACAAGTATCTTCTTCTATCTCTCTGCAAGACAAATCTGATAGAACCTGGATCTTTGACTTACTTCTTCCAATGTTAAGAATCTTCACAAACAAAGGATAGACAACTGAATCATAAATACTCAAGATCATATAAGATCATACGAGATCAATGATCTCTCCTGTGTAGAATCTGCTGTCATCAAATCTTCATGACTGAATGTTTGATTAACTTCTTGAATGTCTCCAAGTGTCCATGCTTCTCAAAAAGTTGTAAAACTTTTCTTCAAACAAATGCTTCAAGGAATTTGCAACTCCTACTTGAAATATAAGTGGACAAACTTCTCACCTTGAGAACTCCAAAGCTGCAAGTTGATACTTCATAACTTTCATATTTTACCCGGGTGAAATGTGATAGTACCTACTTGATTTTCTTTTGGCTAACTCCACTTCTCAATCAAGTGATAGGATATGATGGAACACCTTTTTGAATACAAACATGTATCCAAAAATCTAGACAATCATAGAAAGTAGATTCTCCATTGACTAGTACATCAACAAATCTGAATTTTCTGAAGTTTTCTGAAAATACTGAATATGAGGTAACCTTTTCCAAACATAAAACCTCAACCCAAGTCTTCAACATCTTCTACAAAACTCTTTTACCTTAAGAGTTAGATAAAGAAGAAATATACTTCTCTGCAACTTGTCATATACCAAGTAGCTCTGTATTGACACTCCAAGAATTCTTTGAGGGAACATATAAGCTGCCTGCTTAAAAGCTTCAACTAAAACATAACTCATACATATATGAGTTAAAACATATATCTGCTGCTTTTCTTTCTCTCAATGCAATTCTTTGTCAAATCTACTAAATCATGACCAAGTGTAATGCAAAACAAGAAACTGCTTCTTCTTTAAACAAGATGTTCTCGTAGACTTGTCTTTGGATGTAGAGGATAATATAGGAAAAGTATATGGAAAATATATGAGAAAAGGAGGCCTTACTTTTGTTTTCGAAATGATGGACTTTCTTTTTCTGCATCTTTCTTCCACCTGATGATGTCAACATCTTCAAACTTCTCTTCCATAACTTTTGTTCTCTTCATCTTGAAGTAGCAAGCACTCTTGACCTCTTCAAATGAACTTTTCTCTTCCTCTAGTGTAAGAGTAAGAGATAAAACAAACATGGTATACAAATGGAAGTGAATATAGAATCATGTTTTATCATCTCCTCATATCTTTGAATCAAAATTCTACTTCAAATGTCTGAAACGACTAAATTCACCAATCTTTTGTCTGAATGATGAATTACCCTTCTAGAGTTACCTTCTCTAGATACATTTGTACCTTGATATCCAACCAACTTACAATAGAAAATTGGTTGAAAAACTCATCCCATCTCTGCACTTGTCTTCTTAGATGAACTTTCTTGCCATGAAAGAGATCTTCTCAAAACTCTCTAGAAAAACCTCTAGATACCTGTTTTGATGTAGCCTTTAACTTTCTAATGATGAAAGCGTATAAAAGCATTCCTTGAATTTCTTCAAATCTCTTCATAACTGCTCTTCTAAGACATGACCTACAAATGATAATCTGATAGTAGAAACTAATACCTGTGATTTGATGTCGATATGATTTCTTCATCTTCTCTAAACCATTGTTCTTCGTTGAATTTGAAGTAATCTTCTCTTCATCAAGTCTGGGTGTTCAAACAATACTTTTGTAAAGTATTTGCATACTCTTCCAAAAATATTCGGCTACTAATAGATCATCAACTTCATACTCCACACTGATGAATACACATGTAACTGAAATGTCTAATTCTCAAATCTCTACTCATCTAGATTAAGTGTGTATGTCAAATGTCAAATATTAGAAGATGCTTTCAAATCGAATGTTGTAAATATGGAAGTGTGGGAACCTGGGATTATGAATGAGCCTTAATGCATTGATGCCAAAGATCTAAAGTTCTGTAACCAAAACCTTAGTGCTTTGATACCAAATGTTGGAAGTGAGGTAGGCCCTTAGGCTCATGTCACAGGTACGTGGTTCCATAGTTCCAGTCATGTACAACATTAATTCCAGCAATCTTCCATATTGACAAAACATGAACATACCACAACTTAATCATACAGATGAGACAAAGATAGAGAAAGAATAGATGACATGTGTAAGGTGTTACGTAAGCCATCGCCTACTCATAGTATCATATATACCAATGTTCAATGTACAATGTGGGAGCAAAACTCTCAACCACTCTATGTGATGAGAAATAGATGTATGAGTGAATGTACAATGTAACAAACATATTCAGATGTATGGGCAGCAATCTGAATATACATGAGATGTGTGACCTTATAGGTTATAGAAGAGTGAATATGAGTAACTGAATGAGGAAGGATCAGTGTGAAACTGATGGTCAACAAACCTACATCTAAACTTAGGCTATGGAAGACCCTAAGTCAGATACGTGTGTGAAAAGATCACATACTTATAAAGTAGCATACAATGCTAACAAGATTGTTGCCAGAAATCCTCAAACTCATGTGAACACACCTTCTCAAACACCTCATAAGTACTGATTCTCTTGTACCTATGCCGAATAGGACTCCTTCTGATATGAACGCCACAGCCTCCATAAACTTCAAGTAGTACCTGTGTGCATAAAGAGAATATGTACCTGAATACTTAACATAAGATGTGAATCTTATGTTAACCACCATCCAATGTCTTTGAAGTAGCCAGACATCTTCTTGTAGAAGATAATCTTCAACCTAACATCTTCTTGTAGAAGATGATCTTCAAATACATCATGTAGATGGGCGATCCTCACCATCAAGCTGCTAATAATCAAGTCTTCTTGCCATGAACAAGAGATGACCTCCTCTCCATGAGGTAGAGTGTGAGCACACCCTTCAGCTTCTCCAAGAAGAATCACCAAGAAGAACTCCATAGCTGCTCCTCAACATGCTTCAAGTTAGCACCATGGCTGCCCCATGTGCTAGAAGAAACACCACCTCTATTGAGGTCCAAGCTCTAGAAAGCTTGTGTTGATCCTAGGTGAAGGATGAATACAAGTGAACCAACATACTTCTTATATAGTATTTTGTCCATCTTGAAAAGCACCCTTAATAAAGCAAAAAACTACGATCGTAGCGATAGCTAAATCCATCGTGATAGAAGAAAATATTCGAAAACGTTATTCGTCGGTCGTCTTTTTATCCGCGTTTGCTTTTAATTTGCAAAAGAACAAATTAAAATATCTTCACGTTGTCGTCCATGGGACTTGAACCCAGGTGGTTGGGATGGGAGGACAATGCTTTATCCTCTGCGCCCACACCATTTACTTGTAGAGGTAATGGAAAGAACAGATATACATTCTGAATACTGGTATAAACTTTGACCAATTTCCAACCAATGAGACATTGTTTTCCAACAATCCCCCCTGCAATGTCATATTGGTACAATCTGGACTGGATCTGCAATCTGTCACAAACTGCAAACTATCACAAGCTTCAAGCTTGTACTGTCGTACTTCAGAACTTGTTCTTCTTCAAAACTGAAATTGACTTTCCTTCAAAGAACTTGAACTTGCTGAATATGAACCATATTACTTGAGGAAATATGCAAACTAGATATCCAATAGTGTACACATCAAGCAATCACTGCTCAACAAATGTAGCATGAACTGTCTCTGTACCTGCTATCTTCTGTCTTCAAAAACCTGAAAACATACACTAGGATCCACATATTTGCATTTATCTTCCAAAAAGATTTCTCAACGTACTTTTGCTGCGTCATGTAAATACACTAAACAAAATCAAGAACTGAATCCTGGAACCTATGACTGTCAACTCACAACTTAGTGTATTATGAACACTGCTAGTTCATCTCTGATTGTACTCAAGTTAATTCAACTCAACTCAATTGTAATCAACTGAAATATGAGTCAAAAATCTATGATGTCATCGTGTCTTCATCCTTTAAATCCTTCATACCTCTTTCCTTCAGAACTTGGTCTAAACATATATGTGCACACGTCTGAAATATACCTTTCTGAAATATCAAGCTTCTCTTCAATAGAAATCTGGAACCTTCTCTTGAACAGGAATATCCTAACAGGAACTTTCTCCAAACATTCTTCTTCTTCCTTCTTCTTTCAAAGCTGGAACATAAAGAGAACCTGACAAAGGAAATATAGGAATACCTGAAAGTATGAATCTGCATTCTTTCACATATGGCTTGAAAATAAGTCTTCATGTTTCATCACCCCCCTGGATGACTTAACACTAGTATCCAGTATTCTTCAAATATCTCAGACTTTATGAAATGTGGAACGTCTTCCTTCATAAATCTGATGTTTAGTGATCCATACCTGTATCTGAAACAAAATCTCTGAACCCTTTTTATTAGCATTGTGCACTATGCCAATAGCTTTCCATGTCATTCTTCAGCTTTCCAAAATCTAGAATAAGGTTAGCTGAACCTAACATAATAAAACCTTGCTGAAAGCTTTTTAGGATTCATAACCTTCTGTAACATAACAAGTATCTTCTTCTATCTCTCTGCAAGACAAATCTGATAGAACCTGGATCTTTGACTTACTTCTTCCAATGTTAAGAATCTTCACAAACAAAGGATAGACAACTGAATCATAAATACTCAAGATCATATAAGATCATACGAGATCAATGATCTCTCCTGTGTAGAATCTGCTGTCATCAAATCTTCATGACTGAATGTTTGATTTACTTCCTGAATGTCTCCAAGTGTCCATGCTTCTCAAAAAGTTGTAAAACTTTTCTTCAAACAAATCCTTCAAGGAATTTGCAACTCCTACTTGAAATATAAGTGGACAAACTTCTCACCTTGAGAACTCCAAAGCTGCAAGTTGATACTTCATAACTTTCATATTTTACCGAGCGAAATGTGATAGTACCTACTCGATTTTCTTTTGGCTAACTCCACTTCTCAATCAAGTGATAGGATATGATGGAACACCTTTTTGAATACAAACATGTATCCAAAAATCTAGACAATCATAGAAAGTAGATTCTCCATTGACTAGTACATCAACAAATCTGAATTTTCTAAAGTTTTCTGAAAATACTGAATATGAGGTAACCTTTTCCAAACATAAAACCTCAACCCAAGTCTTCAACATCTTCTACAAAACTCTTTTACCTTAAGAGTTAGATAAAGAAGAAATATACTTCTCTGCAACTTGTCATATACCAAGTAGCTCTGTATTGACACTCCAAGAATTCTTTGAGGGAACATATAAGCTGCCTGCTTAAAAGCTTCAACTAAAACATAACTCATACATATATGAGTTAAAACATATATCTTCTGCTTTTCTTTTTCTCAATGCAATTCTTTGTCAAATCTACTAAATCATGACCAAGTGTAATGCAAAACAAGAAACTGCTTCTTCTTTAAACAAGATGTTCTGGTAGACTTGTCTTTGGATGTAGAGGATAATATAGGAAAAGTATATGGAAAATATATGAGAAAAGGAAGCCTTACTTTTCTTTTGGAAATGATGGACTTTCTTTTTCTGCATCTTTCTTCCACCTGATGATGTCAACATCTTCAAACTTCTCTTCCATACCTTTTGTTTTCTTCATCTTGAAGTAGCAAGCACTCTTGACCTCTTCAAATGAACTTTTCTCTTCCTCTAGTGTAAGAGTAAGAGATAAAACAAACATGGTATACAAATGGAAGTGAATATAGAATCATGTTTTATCATCTCCTCATATCTCTGAATCAAAATTCTACTTCAAATGTCTGAAACGACTAAATTCAACAATCTTTTGTCTGAATGATGAATTACCCTTCTAGAGTTACCTTCTCTAGATACATTTGTACCTTGATATCCAACCAACTTACAATAGAAAATTGGTTGAAAAGCTCATCCCATCTCTACACTTGTCTTCTTAGATGAACTTTCTTGCCATGAAAGAGATCTTCTCAAAACTCTCTAGAAAAACCTCTAGATACCTATTTTGATGTAGCCTTTAAGTTTCTAATGATGAAAGCGTATAAAAGCATTCCTTGAATTTCTTCAAATCTCTTCATAACTGCTCTTCTAAGACATGACCTGCAAATAATAATATGATAGTAGAAACTGATACCTGTAATTTGATGTCGATATGATTTCTTCATCTTCTCTAAACCATTGTTCTTCCTTGAAGTTGAAGTAATCTTCTCTTCATCAAGTCTGGGTGTTCAAACAATACTTTTGTAAAGTATTTGCATACTCTTCCAAAAATATTCGGCTGCTAATAGATCATCAACTTCATACTCCACACTGATGAATACACATGTAACTGAAATGTCTAATTCTCAAATCTCTACTCATCTAGATTAAGTGTGTATGTCAAATGGCAAATATTAGAAGATGCTTTCAAATCGAATGTTGTAAATATGGAAGTTTGGGAACCTGGGATTATGAATGAGCCTTAATGCATTGATGCCAAAGATCTAAAGTTCTGTAACCAAAACCTTAGTGCTTTGATACCAAATGTTGGAAGTGAGGTAGGCCCTTAGGCTCATGTCACAGGTACATGGTTCGATAGTTCCAGTCATGTACAACATTAATTCCAGCAATCTTCCATATTGACAAAACATGAACATACCACAACTTAATCATACAGATGATGAGACAAAGATAGAGAAAGAATAGATGACATGTGTAAGGTGTTACGTAAGCCATCGCTTACTCATAGTATCATATATACCAATGTTCAATGTACAATGTGGGAGCAAAACTCTCAACCACTCTATGTGATGAGAAATAGATGTTTGAGTGAATGTACAATGTAACAAACATATTCAGATGTATGGGCAGCAATCTGAATATACATGAGATGTGTGACCTTATAGGTTATAGAAGAGTGAATATGAGTGATTGAATGAGGAAGGATCAGTGTGAAACTGATGGTCAACAAACCTACATCTAAACTTAGGCTATGGAAGACCCTAAGTGAGATACGTGTGTGAAAAGATCACATACTTATAAAGTAGCATAGAATGCTAACAAGATTGTTGCCAGAAATCCTCAAACTCATGTGAACACACCTTCTCAAACACCTCATAAAAATATGCATAAAGCATATAAGTACTGATTCTCTTGTACCTATGCCGAATAGGACTCCTTCTGATAGCCACAGCCTCCATAAACTTCAAGTAGTACCTGTGTGCATAAAGAGAATATGTACCTGAATACTTAACATAAGATGTGAATCTTATGTTAACCACCATCCAATGTCTTTGAAGTAGCCAGACATCTTCTTGTAGAAGATAATCTTCAACCTAACATCTTCTTGTAGAAGATGATCTTCAAATACATCATGTAGATGGGCGATCCTCACCATCAAGCTGCTAATAATCAAGTCTTCTTGCCATGAACAAGAGATGACCTCCTCTCCATGAGGTAGAGTGTGAGCACACCCTTCAACTTCTCCAAGAAGAATCACCAAGAAGAACTCCATAGCTGCTCCTCAACATGCTTCAAGTTAGCACCATGGCTGCCCCATGTGCTAGAAGAAACACCACCTCTATTGAGGTCCAAGCTCTAGAAAGCTTGTGTTGATCCTAGGTGAAGGATGAATACAAGTGAACCAACATACTTCTTATATAGTATTTTGTCCATCTTGAAAAGCACCCTTAATAAAGCAAAAAACTACGATCGTAGCGATAGCTAAATCCATCGTGATAGAAGAAAATATTCGAAAACGTTATTCGTCGGTCGTCTTTTTATCCGCGTTTGCTTTTAATTTGCAAAAGAACAAATTAAAATATCTTCACGTTGTCGTCCATGGGACTTGAACCCAGGTGGTTGGGATGGGAGGACAATGCTTTATCCTGTGCGCCCACGCCATTTACTTGTAGAGGTAATGGAAAGAACAGATATACATTCTGAAAACTGGTATAAACTTTGACCAATTTCCAACCAATGAGACATTGTTTTCCAACAATCCCCCCTGCAATGTCATATTGGTACAATCTGGACTGGATCTGCAATCTGTCACAAACTGCAAACTATCACAAGCTTCAAGCTTGTACTGTCGTACTTCAGAACTTGTTCTTCTTCAAAACTGAAATCGACTTTCCTTCAAAGAACTTGAACTTGCTGAATATGAACCATATTACTTGAGAAAATATGCAAACTAGATATCCAATAGTGTACACATCAAGTAATCACTGGTCAACAAATGTAGCATGAACTGTCTCTGTACCTGCTATCTTTTGTCTTCAAAAACCTGAAAACATACACTAGGATCCACATATTTGCATTTATCTTCCAAAAAGGTTTCTCAACGTACTTCTGTTGCGTCATGTAAATACACTAAACAAAATCAAGAACTGAATCCTGGAACTTGTGACTATCAACTCACAACTTAGTGTATTATGAACACTGCTGGTTCATCTCTGACTGTACTCAAGTCAATTCAACTCAACTCAATTGTAATCAACTGAAATATGAGTCAAAAATCTATGATGTCATCGTGTCTTCATCCTTTAAATCCTTCATACCTCTTTCCTTCAGAACTTGGTATAAACATATATGTGCACACGTCTGAAATATACCTTTCTGAAATATCAAGCTTCTCTTCAATAGAAATCTGGAACCTTCTCCTAAACAGGAATATCCTAACAGGAACTTTCTCCAAACATTCTTCTTCTTCCTTCTTCTTTCAAAGGTGGAACATAAAGAGAACCTGACAAAGGAAATATAGGAATACCTGAAATAGGAATACTTGAAAGTATGAATCTGCATTCTTTCACATATGGCTTGAAAATAAGTCTTCATGTTTCATCACCCCCTGGATGACTTAACACTAGTATCCAGTATTCTTCAAATACATCAGACTTTATGAAATGTGGAACGTCTTGCTTCATAAATCTGATGTTTAGTGATCCATACCTGTATCTGAAACAAAATCTCTGAACCCTTTTTATTAGCATTGTGCACATGCCAGAAGCTTTCCATGTTATTCTTCAGCTTTCCAAAATCTAGAATAAGGTTAGTTGAACCTAACATAATAAAACCTTGCTGAAAGCTTTTTAGGATTCATAACCTTCTGTAACATAACAAGTATCTTTCCATGAAGTACTTTGGATACATACTCACTTTGAGACAAGTATATGCGTCCTTTACTCCTATCACAAGTAATGTGCATGCCAAGAATATGTTTGGCATCCCCCAAATCCTTCATATCAAATGTCTCACTCAACTTCTTTTTGAGAATTGAAAAATCATAAGAGGAATTCCCAACAATCAACATACCATTTACATAAAGTATCAAGCATATCAAGTTATCATCTGAGCATCTCTTTGTGTAGAGAGAATGATCCTCATTGCTTCGAGAATAGCCTTGAGACTTCATAAAAGCATCAAACTTTTTTTTATATATATAAAGGAAGTTTGACATTAGCCTACTCTCCCGGACTTGAATTAAATAAAGAGAGAAAGGTACAAGAGAAGGGGACTAGTGCCCATGGGACCCCCCAAATCCCACAAAGCAGGGGAAGCTTTTACAGAGCTTTTACAGAGCTTAGATGGTATTACAAAGAAGGTTAATCACCCTCTCATCACCCTCATGAGGGGCCCACTTGGGTTTAAGCTTGTTATTGATCAAAAGGAGAACTTGATGGTGCTTGAAGGGGGGGATCTCTTACAGTTAACAATCCTTTTGCCAAGGAGGAACAACGATTTCTTGATTGACCACTCCTTGGGGGAGTCTCCCAAGTTGAGAGCACATCTTTCTCGCCAGATTTTCCAAAGGACCTCCCCTCTGATGGCGTTCCAGAGAGTCGTGGAGCAGCTGATCGCTTCTCCCAGCAGGGCCTGCTGCCAACTGAGATGTCTCTGAAGTCTAATTTTCTTTCCAACCGTCTGCCAGAGTCTGTTGGAGTTTGGGCAGGTAAAGAAGATGTGTGGAATATCTTTGATGGATCGGTAGCAGCGTTTGCACCAGGGAGGGATCCCACAAAGTTTGCTAGCCTTAAGGTTGGTCCAGATTCCATGATGAAGAATATGCCATAAGAGGAGAGAATTTTTTATTTCTATGAGGGGGTGCTAGATAGCCATGAACTTCATGTCCCACCGAAGCCGCATCCATGATAGGCACCACTTCTTGTTGAGGTTAACCTGATAGTCGATCATTTCTTTGATGTTGGGGATTTTTGATAAGCTATTCCCATTGTGCCATTTGAGACCAAGCGAGCTCGTTGTGTCCTGTCCCATGAGAAGGCGAGTTTTGTGACGATCCGAGGCGAGACATCTGCTTTGCAAAGTGTTCCATTCTTCGTACGAAATGTTGGTGCAAGGGTCATTATCCTCAAAGTAAATCCAGCGGTTGGTGTCTTGTTTCCAGAGATGTTTCCATTTTTTGAAGCCTTTGTTCCATAACTTCTTGGCATTTTGAATGTTCCAAGAATCCACACTCCGGATGCCATGGATCAGAAACGAGATAGAGTAATTTTTTCTGATACCGGTAGCCCACTTCCAGTCTTCACTAATTCTTGTGTAGCTTTTAACTTTACTCCAACTCTTCCATAGGGAGCACACAAGATTAGAGCCTTTCAGGAAGACGGGGATCGGGGAAAACAGCAGGGTCAAGATGTCGAGATTCTTGAATTTGGGCAACCCATGAGAGCCAGCTCGTTCTTGTTTCTGAAGATCACCTTGGCCCATGAGGCCTCCCCATTGCACCAAGCCTTAATCATCCATTTGGCTGCCAGTTTGTTAGCCATGCGCCCAAAGTCCAGGATACCAAGTCCCCCACTATCTCTATGGCTGGTATAGATGGACCATTTGATTTTAGGCACCCCCCTTCTATTGTGATCGCCCGTCCAAAGGAAGTTTCTACAAATACTATCCAGTTTGGACAAATCTTGCTCTTTCGGTCTCCAACAAGAAAGGAAATAAATGGTAGAAGAAAGGAGGAACGTGGTGATAACCATAGCATGACCAGCAAGATTGTCCAGCACCCAGTTCCACCGTTGTTCCATAGAGACGCCAAACCCCAAGGGGATCCCAAGAAACCAAAAAATTTGGCCCTGCGGAATGATTTGACAGCCATGATCTATGAGAAGTCCGGGCTGAGGCCCCATAATGACTCTAAAGGCGGTCTTAGAGTGGTTGATTATGGATCCAGAGGATTCACAAAAAGTAGCAAGACACCTTCAAAACGTCTCCAGGCTGTTACTATCATTGTGAATAAACGTGTTCATATCATCGGCAAAAAGTCTCATGGTGATCTGACTATGGTCGTGAGGCAAATGGAGGCCTTTGATATTACCAGCTTCCACCTGATGCACCACAAGCCTGCTAAGCCCTTCCGTGGCGATGGCAAAGAGAAGGGGAACCAATGGGCACCCTTGTCTGATAGATCTTCTCAATTTGATCACCTTTGAAAGTTTGCCGTTAATGTTAATTTGGGTCGATGCATTTCCGAGAAGGGTCGAGATCATCTTGGTGAATTTCTGAATACATCCAAGATCTTCGAGCGATTGCAGAATATAGTCCCATTCAAGCCTGTCGTAGGCTTTATCAAAGTCGATCTTGAGGAAGACCATGTCTTGTTTAGACTCATTTGCAAATTCAAGACCTTCTCGAATAGCTATAATGGTTTCCAAAATTGACCTGCCTTTGATGAAACCTTTTTGGTCCTCACTTAACCACGCTCTCAAGTGGCAAGAGATTCTGGTCGCAATGACTTTGGCGATGATCTTGTATCCTGTTTGGAGCATCGTAATAGGGCGCCACTTCTCTATTCTATTCTTTTCCTCTTTTTTGTGTATTAAGTTGATAATACCTTTGTTGAGACAAGAAGGAAGTGCGCCAAACTTTAGCACCTCTTGCCAAACCAGATGAAGATGGGTGGCAACCACCAACCTGAAGGATTTAAAGAACTCATTGGTGAGCCCATCGGGTCCCGGGCTTTTGTCAGGAGGGAGGGCATCAATGACCTCAATGATTTCTTTTTCAGAGATAGGGGCATGTAGCATGGAGTGAAGGTTGAGTGGCATCCTGCAGGGGGAAACCCTAGATATGGCTGCCATATAGTCCCTTCTATGGTGGGAGAGGGGGTTCGAGGTCCCCAGGAGTCTCGTGAAGTGCCCTTCAATGATCCCAAAATTATCTTCTTCCGTATTGCATACATTGCCATTTAAGTCAAGCAATAATGGGATCGATTCTCTGTTATGTTTTCTTTTAAGGATACGGCACATCTCTTTGGTGGGTTTGTCGGCTTTGCCAGCCCACCACTCCTTGAAGAAAATTTGCAAATTTTTCCTTTGTATTTCTTCCTTGTATCTCAACATCGCTCTGATTTTTCGAAGACCTTTTTGGGCTTGAGATTTTCCTTTGTTCACCTCCTCCTCAAGCCTCCAGAGTCTGTGATAAAGAGCTTCTCTACGAGCCCGCCACACAGTCTCGAGCGTCTTTCTAGATCTAATCACGATCTGTCGAGACTTATCGATCACACTTCTCCAGCACTTGGCTGGAGACAAGCCGGAGGTGAATGCCTCCTTCCACACATCAGCAATTTCTTGATGGACGGAGGGGAAAGAGAAGGAGGGCGCACTGGCATGGAACCAAGGAGCCTTACGGATCTTGTTGGAAAGTTGGAAAGTGATGATGATCGGGTAGTGATCAGAGATGGTGAGGTTAGTGCGCTGCACAAGGGAAGGGTGGCCCCATTGATGGGTAAAACTCTAAGAGACATAGCATCTATCAAGTCTAGCTTTCCTCAGGTCCTCGCCCGCTTGGAGATTTGACCAAGAAAAGCCATTCGAGTCTTTGAATTCGACCAAATCCAAGTGTAGTTTGGTTTTGTCCCACGCTTCTTTCTCTGGACTATCGATGACCCTGCCCTTGCCCAACCATCTGTCCATGGGGTCCTCCACCATGTTGAAGTCACCACAAATAAGCACGTTGTGGGGGAGCGAGTCCAAGGAGGCCCATGTGTTCAGTCTCTCTAATTCCCCGTTAGGGGCGTACAAAGAAACTAGAGTAAAACAAAGAGGAGCACCAAAAGAAACAGCAATCCATCGATGGCTTTCATCTTCAATGGAGTTCTCAAGCTTTTCAAACCAGAGTTGATTAATACTGATTACCGTTCCACTGGACCCCCCCTGATGCGCCGTTGAAATCCAAACATGGGTCGAGGAGACATGTCTGAGTTGTTTTTGGAGGTCTTCTCCGTCAATTTTAATCTCTTGAATACATATAAATTCTGGGTTTAGGGTAATGTCACGAAGCCATTGACCAATGATGGTTGCTCTTGAGGGGTCGGTTAGCCCTCTAGCATTTAACGAGATGATGATCATTGTCGTAGTGGGCCCTCTTTGTGGGTGGGAGCTTTGTCCTTTCTTTTCTTCGATTCATCTTTCTTTTTCGCTGGGATCGGATCCCGAATTAGTAATAGGTTCTTGTGGGGGCTGTTCCAGGGTAGCTCCATAGGTTGTTTTCCTTTCCGGGATGCCTCCTGCTGGGAAGACTTGGGCACCGTTTTCGATGCCGTTTTTGGAATATTCAATCCGATGATGGAGCTTTCACTATCCATGTTGTCTTCGTTACTTGTGGTGAAGCCGTCTTCTTTTCTTTTAGTGTAGACCTCCTGGGAGGTGTCTTTATTGTCAGGGATCTCTAGGGCTTGGTCGTTGGTGTCCACCTCAAGTTGGTTCCCGCCTGGGTAGTCAAACTCATTGATCTCCTTTTCCAGATTGCAACACAAATTGCTAGAGGGGGTAACTGACAAGTTGTTTCGTTCAGAAGTCGCCCAGGGGCTTCT
>CM035416.1:41944254-41950685 GCA_020310875.1 Ceratopteris richardii | reverse complement strand
GTTGATGCATCCACAGTTTCATCCATAATAACACCTAGGCAACTTTCTCCCAACTCTTTGCAATTTATAGCATCCCATGGATTTACCAATAAAACAATAGCAGTTGCATATCTTTCATGCTTTTCATGATCCAACAAGATGACTCTCTTTCCTTTCCACTTGTCTCTTTCTTCAAGTTGACTAGATATAGTTTGCTTTGTTGCCATCTTGAATTTGCCTGTAAAGAATAAATGAGAAATTAACAATGCTATTCAATTGATCATTCTTTCAATAATTATTGTAAAAATAATCAATTGAATTAAAACTAGATACAACCATCATTTCCACAAAAACTAATCCATATTTGCATATACAGACATTCACTAATTGGACTTAACTTTGAGTCTAGTCAAAAATCAAGGAAACTTTGAGTCTGTACAAACTTAAGTTTGGGTTTCTCAAGTTTTCTGAAGTTCATATCATGTGATCCAACAATCCTGAACTTGATATGGTTGGAAAAAGCTGAGAGGCTCAAACTCCTCTTTGTTCTTTTGCACATAACACACAACAATCCCAAACTTGATATGACTGGAAAAGCTCAGAGGCTCGAACTTAAGTTTGAGCCTCTTTGTTCTTTTCCTTATATCATGTGACCAAACAATAATAAACTTGATATGGTTGGAAAAGCTCAAAGGCTCGAACTTAATCTTTTGCACATAAGACACAACAATCCTAAACTTGATATGGCTGGAAAAGCTCAGAGACATGAACTTAAGTTCAAGCCTCTTTGCTCTTTTGCACATAAGACACAAGAAACATAAACTTGATATGGCTGGAAAAGCTCAGAGGCTCGAACTTAAGTTCGAGCCTCTTTGTTCTTCTGTTCATATCATGTGATCCAACAATCCTGAACTTGATATGGTTGGAAAAGCTGAGAGGCTCGAACTTAAGTTCAAGCTTCTTTGTTCTTTCGCTTATATCACGTGACCCAACAATTCTAAACTTGATATGGTTGGAAAAGCTTAGAGGCTCGAACTCAGAACCTCTTTGTTCTTTTGCTCATATCATATAACCAAACAATCCTAAACTTGATATGGTTAGAAAAGCACAGAAACTCGAACTTAAGTTGGAAAAGCTCAGAGGCTCGAACTTCATTCTTTTGCACATCAGACACAACAATCCTAAACTTGATATGGCTGGAAAAGTTGAGGCTCATATCATGTGATCCAACAAATCCTGAACTTGATATGGTTGGAAAAGCTAAGAGGCCCGAACTTAAGTTCGAGTCTCTTTGTTCTTTTGCACATAAGACACAACAATCCTAAACTTGATATGGTTGGAAAAGCTGAGAGGCTCGAACTTAAGTTTAAGCCTCTTTGTTCTTTTGCTCATATCATGTGATCCAACAATTCTAAACTTGATATGGTTGGAAAAGCTCAGAGGCTCTAACTCCTCTTTGTTCTTTTGCTCATATCATGTGACCAAACAATCCTAAACTTGATATGGTTGGAAAAGCTCTTTGTTCTTTTGCTCATATCATGTGATCCAACAATCCTAAACTTGATATGGTTGGAAAAGCTCAGAGGCTCGAACTTAAGTTCGATCCTCTTTGTTCTTTTGCACATAAGACAACAACAATCCTAAACTTGATATGGTTGGAAAAGCTGAGGCTCATATCATGTGATCCAACAATCCTAAACTTGATATGGTTGGAAAATCTCAGAGGCTCGAACTTAAGTTCGAGCCTCTTTGTTCTTTTGCACATAAGACACAACACATCTTAAACTTGATATGGCTGGAAAAGCTGAAGCTCATATCATGGTGATCCAACAAATCCTGAACTTGATATGGTTGGAAAAGTTCAAATTATGGCTCAAACAATCCTAAACTTGATATGGTTGGAAAAGCTGAGAGGCTCGAACTTAAGTTTGGGCCTCTTTGTTCTTTAACTCATATCATGTGATCCAACAATCCTGAACTTGATATGGTTGGAAAAAGCTGAGAGGCTCGAACTCGTCTTTGTTGTTTTGCTTACAACAACTTTTGGAAAAGCTGAAAAAGTCTAAGCTTCATAACTCAGCTCATATGATTAAGAGGCTTAGCTTTTGTAGATGCAAGAAGATTTGAGTTAAAAATATTAATGTTTTTACTAGAAAACTTGAGAGGCTCGAACTTAAGTTGAAGCCTGTTTTTTGCCGGAAAACTTGAGAGGCTCGAACTTAAGTTGGAGCCTCATATCATATGAGCCAACAATCCTAAACTTGATATAACTCACGGGCTCGAACTTGAGTTCGAATCTATAAGTCCTTTTGGATCCAAGAGAGTGTTGAACTTAACTCCAACAATCCCAAACACACAACAATCCCAAACTTGATATGACTGGAAAAGCTCAGAGGCTCGAACTTAAATTCGAGCCTCTTTGTTCTTTTCCTCATATCATGTGACCAAACAATACTAAACTTGATATGGTTGGAAAAGCTCAAAGGCTCAAACTTAATCTTTTGCACATAAGACACAACAATCCTAAACTTGATATGGCTGGAAAAGCTCAGAGACATGAACTTAAGTTCGACCCTCTTTGTTCTTTTGCACCTAACACAACAATCCTAAACTTGACATGGCTGAAAAAGATGAGGCTTATATCATGTGATCCAACAATCCTAAACTTGATATGGTTGGAAAAGCTCAGAGGCTCTTTGTTCTTTTGCACATAAGACACAAGAAACCTAAACTTGATATGGCTGGAAAAGCTCAGAGGCTCGAACTTAAGTTCGAGCCTCTTTGTTCTTCTGTTCATATCATGTGATCCAACGATCCTGAACTTGATATGGTTGGAAAAGCTGAGAGGCTCGAACTTAAGTTCAAGCCTCTTTGTTCTTTTGCTCATATCACGTGACCCAAGAATTGTAAACTTGATATGTTTGGAAAAGCTCAGAGGCTCGAACTCAGAGCCTCTTTGTTCTTTTGCTCATATCATATAATCAAACAATCCTAAACTTGATATGGTTAGAAAAGCACAGAGACTCGAACTTAAGTTGGAAAAGCTCAGAGGCTCGAACTTAATTCTTTTGCACATAAGACACAACAATCTTAAACTTGATATGGTTGGAAAAGCTAAGAGGCTCGAACTCAAAACTTCTTTGTTCTTTTGCTCATATCATATAACCAAACAACCCTAAACTTGATATGGTTAGAAAAGCACAGAAACTCGAACTTAAGTTGGAAAAGCTCAGAGGCTCGAACTTAATTCTTTTGCACATCAGACACAACAATCCTAAACTTGATATGGCTGGAAAAGCTGAGGCTCATATCATGTGATCCAACAAATCCTGAACTTGATATGGTTGGAATCAGAGGCCCGAACTTAAGTTCGAGTCTCTTTGTTCTTTTGCACATAAGACACAACAATCCTAAACTTGATATGGTTGGAAAAGCTGAGAGGCTCGAACTTAAGTTTGAGCCTCTTTGTTATTTTGCTCATATCATGTGATCCAACAATTCTAAACTTGATATGGTTGGAAAAGCTCAAAGGCTCTAACTCCTCTTTGTCCTTTTGCTCATATCATGTAACCAAAGAATCCTAAACTTGATATGGTTGGAAAAGCTCTTTGTTCTTTTGCTCATATCATGTGATCCAACAATCCTAAACTTGATATGGTTGGAAAAGCTCAGAGGCTCGAACTTAAGCTCAAAGGCTCGAACTTAATCTTTTGCACACAAGACACAACAATCCTAAACTTGATATGGCTGGAAAAGCTCAGAGACACGAACTTAAGTACGAGCCTCTTTGTTCTTTTGCACCTAACACACAACAATCCTAAACTTGACATGGCTGAAAAAGCTGAGGCTTATATCATGTGATCCAACAATCCTAAACTTGATTTGGGTGTAAAAGCTCAGAGGCTCGAACTTAAGTTCGAGCCTCTTTGTTCTTTTGCACATAAGACACAAGAAACCTAAACTTGATATGGCTGTAAAAGCTCAGAGGCTCGAACTTAAGTTCGAGCCTCTTTGTTCTTCTTTTCATATCATGTGATCCAACAATCCTGAACTTGATATGGTTGGAAAAGCTGACTCTTTGTTCTTTTGCACATAAGACACAAGAAACCTAAACTTGATATGGCTGTAAAAGCTCAGAGGCTCGAACTTAAGTTCGAGCCTCTTTGTTATTCTGTTTATATCATGTGATCCAACAATCCTAAACTTGATTTGGGTGTAAAAGCTCAGAGGCTCGAACTTAAGTTCGAGCCTCTTTGTTCTTTTGCACATAAGACACAAGAAACCTAAACTTGATATGGCTGTAAAAGCTCAGAGGCTCGAACTTAAGTTCGAGCCTCTTTGTTCTTCTTTTCATATCATGTAATCCAACAATCCTGAACTTGATATGGTTGGAAAAGCTGATTCTTTGTTCTTTTGCACATAAGACACAAGAAACCTAAACTTGATATGGCTGTAAAAGCTCAGAGGCTCGAACTTAAGTTCGAGCCTCTTTGTTATTCTGTTCATATCATGTGATCCAACAATCCTGAACTTGATATGGTTGGAAAAGCTGAGAGGCTCGAACTTAAGTTTGAGTCTCTTTGTTCTTTTGCACATAAGACACAACAATCCTAAACTTGATATGGCTAGAAAAGCTGAGGTTCATATCATGTGATCCAACAATCCTAAACTTAATATGGTTGGAAAAGCTCAGAAGCTTGAACTTAAGTTCGAGCTTCTTTGTTCTTTTGCACATAAGATACAAAAATCCTAAACTTGATATGGCTGGAAAAGCTGAAGTTCATATCATGTGATCCAACAATCCTGAACTTGATATGGTTGGAAAAAGCTGAGAGGCTCGAACTCCTCTTTGTTCTTTTGCACATAACACACAACAATCCCAAAGTTGATGTGACTGGAAAAGCTCAGAGGCTCGAACTTAAGTTCGAGCCTCTTTATTCTTTTCCTCATATCATGTGACCAAACAATACTAAAGTTGATATGGTTGGAAAAGCTCAAAGGCTTGAACTTAATCTCTTGCACATAAGACACAACAATCCTTAACTTGATATGGCTGGAAAAGCTCAGAGACACGAACTTAAGTTCGAGCCTCTTTGTTCTTTTGCACCTAACACACAACAATCCTAAACTTGACATGGCTGAAAAAGCTGAGGCTTATATCATGTGATCCAACAATCCTAAACTTGATATGGTTGGAAAAGCTCAGAGGCTCGAACTTAAGTTCGAGCCTCTTTGTTCTTTTGTACATAAGACACAAGAAACCTAAACTTGATATGGCTGGAAAAGCTCAGAGGCTCGAACTTAAGTTCGAGCCTCTTTGTTCTTCTGTTCATATCATGTGATCCAACAATCCTGAACTTGATATGGTTGGAAAAGCTTAGAGGCTCGAACTTAAGTTCGACCCTCTTCGTTCTTTTGCTCATATCACGTGACCTAACAATTCTAAACTTGATATGGTTCGAAAAGCTCAGAGGCTCGAACTCAGAGCCTCTTTGTTATTTTTCTCATATCATATAACCAAACAATCCTAAATTTGATATGATTAGAAAAGAACAGAAACTCGAACTTAAGTTGGAAAAGCTCAGAGGCTCGAACTTAATTCTTTTGCACATAAGACACAAGAATCCTAAACTTGATATGGCTAGAAAAGCTGAGGCTCATATTATGTGATCCAACAAATCCTGAACTTGATATGGTTGGAAAAGCTCAGAGGCTCGAACTTAAGTTCAAGTCATATCATGTGACCAAACAATCTCGAACTTGATATGATTCAGAGGCTCCAAATTGAATACAGGATCAAACTCTCTCTATCCAAGTTGAAATGAAATTCAAACTGAAGTTCATAGTTTGAATTTCAATCTCATCTTATTTACAAACTTAAGTTTGGGTTTCTCAAGTTTTCTAAAGTTCATATCATGTGATCCAACAATCCTGAACTTGATATGGTTGGAAAAAGCTGAAAGGCTCGAACTCCTCTTTTTTCTTTTGCACATAACACACAACAATCCCAAAGTTGATGTGACTGGAAAAGCTCAGAGGCTCGAACTTAAGTTCGAGCCTCTTTGTTCTTTTCCTCATATCATGTGACCAAACAATACTAAACTTGATATGGTTGGAAAAGCTCAAAGGCTCGAACTTAATCTTTTGCACATAAGACACAATAATCCTAAACTTGATATGGCTGGAAAAGCTCAGAGGCTCGAACTTAAGTTCGAGTCATATCATGTGACCAAAAAATCTCGAACTTGATATGATTAAGAGGCTCCAAATTGAATAGAGGCTCAAACTCTCTCTATCCAAGTTGAAATGAAATTCAAACTGAAGTTCATAGTTTGAATTTCAATCTTATCTGATTTACAAACTTAATTTTGGGTTTCTCAAGTCTTTTGAAGTTCATATCATGTGATCCAACAATCCTGAACTTGATATGGTTGGAAAAAGCTGAGAGGCTC
>CM035416.1:41911754-41926754 GCA_020310875.1 Ceratopteris richardii | reverse complement strand
CAGCAATGAATATATATATATATATATATATATATATATATATATATATATATATATATATATATATATATATATATATATATATATATATATATACATACATATTTATATACTTATATATTTATATAAATGTATAAGTATATATTTATATATTTATATATGTATATAGATATATATATATAAATATATAAATACATAAATATATATTTATATATATATATAGATATATATATAAATATATAAATATATATATATATATAAATATATATATATATGTTTATATATATATATAGGTTTATATATATATATATATATATATATATATATATATATATATATATATATATATATATATATATATATATATATATATATATATATATATATATATATACACACACACACACACGCACACACACGCACACACACACATGATATAAACAGAAGAACAAAGAGGCTCGAACTTAAGTTCGAGCCTCTGAGCATTTCCAGCCATATCAAGTTTATATTCCTCGTGTCTTATGTGCAAAAGAACAAAGAGGCTCGAACTTAAGTTCTAGCCTCTGGGCTTTTCCAACCATATCATTGTTTGGTCACATGATATGAGCCTTAGCTTTTCCAGCCATGTGAAGTTTAGGATTTTTGTGTCTTATGTGCAAAAGAACAAAGAGGCTCGAACTTAAGTCCGAGCCTCTGAGCTTTTGCAACCATATCAAGTTTAGGATTGTTGGATCACATGATATAGGCCTTAGGTTCTGCAGCCATGTCTTAGGTTGGAAAAGCTCAGAGGCTCAAACTTAAGTTTGAGCCTCTTTGTTCTTTTGCACATAACACACAACAATCCTGAACTTGATATGGTTGGAAATGCTCAGAGGCTCGAACTTAAGTTCGAGCCTCTTTGTTCTTTTGCTAATATCATGTGATCCAACAATCCTACACTTGATATGGTTGGAAATGCTCAGAGGCTCGAACTTAAGTTCGAGCCTCTCACCTTTTCCAACCATATCAAGTTCAGGATTGGTGTGTCTTATGTGCAAAAGAACGAAGAGGCTCGAACTTAAGTTCGAGCCTCTCAGCTTTTCCAATCATATCAAGTTTAGGATTGTTGGATCACATGATATGGTTGGAAAAGTTCAGAGGCCTTATGTTCTGAAGCCATGTGCAAAAGAACAAAGAGGCTCGAACTTAAGTTCGAGCCTCTCAGCTTTTCCAATCATATCAAGTTTAGGATTGTTGTGTCTTATGTGCAAAAGAACAAAGAGGCTCGAACTTAAGTTCGAGCCTCTCAGCTTTTCCAATCATATCAAGTTTAGGATTGTTGTGTCTTATGTGCAAAAGAACAAAGAGGCTCGAACTTAAGTTCAGAGGCCTTGAGCATTTCCAACCATATCACGTGTAGGCTTTTCCAACCATATCATTCTTTGGTCACATGATATGAGCAAAGAGGCTCGAACTTAAGTTCGAGCCTCTTTGTTCTTTTGCACATAAGACACAACAATCCTAAACTTGATATGATTGGAAAAGCTGAGAGAGTTCGAGTCTCTTTGTTCTTTTGCACATAACACACAACAATCCTGAACTTGATATGATTGGAAAAGCTCAGAGGCTCGAACTTAAGTTCGAGCCTCTTTGTTCTTTTGCACATAACACACAACAATCCTGAACTTGATATGGTTGGAAATGCTCAGAGGCTCGAACTTAAGTTCGAGCCTCTTTGTTCTTTTGCTCATATCATGTGATCCAACAATCCTACACTTGATATGGTTGGAAATGCTCGGAGGCTCGAACTTAAGTTCGAGCCTCTCACCTATTCCAACCATATCAAGTTCAGGATTGGTGTGTCTTATGTGCAAAAGACACAACAATCCTAAACTTGATATGATTGGAAAAGCTGAGAGGCTCGAACTTAAGTTCGAGCCTCTTTGTTCTTTTGCACATAAGACACAACAATCCTAAACTTGATATGATTTGAAAAGCTGAGAGGCTCGAACTTAAGTTCGAGCCTCTTTGTTCTTTTGCACATAACACACAACAATCCTGAACTTGATATGGTTGGAAATGCTGAGAGGCTCGAACTTAAGTTCGAGCCTCTTTGTTCTTTTGCTCATATCATGTGATCCAACAATCCTACACTTGATATGGTTGGAAATGCTCAGAGGCTCGAACTTAAGTTCGAGCCTCTCACCTTTTCCAACCATATCAAGTTCAGGATTGGTGTGTCTTATGTGCAAAAGAACGAAGAGGCTCCAACTTAAGTTCGAGCCTCTCAGCTTTTCCAATCATATCAAGTTTAGGATTGTTGGATCACATGATATGGTTGGAAAAGCTCAGAGGCCTTAGGTTCTGAAGCCATGTCAAGTGTAGGATTGTTGTGTCTTATGTGCAAAAGAACAAAGAGGCTCGAACTTAAGTTCGAGCCTCTGAGCATTTCCAACCATATCACGTGTAGGCTTTTCCAACCATATCATTCTTTGGTCACATGATATGAGCAAAGAGGCTCGAACTTAAGTTCGAGCCTCTTTGTTCTTTTGCAAATAAGACACAACAATCCTAAACTTGATATGATTGGAAAAGCTGAGAGGCTCGAACTTAAGTTCGAGCCTCTTTGTTCTTTTGCACATAACACACAACAATCCTGAACTTGATATGGTTGGAAATGCTCAGAGGCTCGAACTTAAGTTCGAGCCTCTTTGTTCTTTTGCACATAACACACAACAATCCTAAACTTGATATGGTTGGAAATGCTCAGAGGCTCGAACTTAAGTTCGAGCCTCTTTGTTCTTTTGCTCATATCATGTGATCCAACAATCCTACACTTGATATGGTTGGAAATGCTCAGAGGCTCGAACTTAAGTTCGAGCCTCTCAGCTTTTCCAACCATATCAAGTTCAGGATTGGTGTGTCTTATGTGCAAAAGAACAAAGAGGCTCGAACTTAAGTTCGAGCCTCTCAGCTTTTCCAATCATATCAAGTTTAGAATTGTTGGATCACATGATATGGTTGGAAAAGCTCAGAGGCCTTAGGTTCTAAAGCCATGTCAAGTGTAGGATTGTTGTGTCTTATGTGCAAAAGAACAAAGAGGCTCGAACTTAAGTTCGAGCCTCTGAGCATTTCCAACCATATCAAGTGTAGGCTTTTCCAACCATATCATTCTTTGGTCACATGATATGAGCAAAGAGGCTCGAACTTAAGTTCGAGCCTCTTTGTTCTTTTGCACATAAGACACAACAATCCTAAACTTGATATGATTGGAAAAGCTGAGAGGCTCGAACTTAAGTTCGAGCCTCTTTGTTCTTTTGCACATGACACACAACAATCCTGAACTTGATATGGTTGGAAATGCTCAGAGGCTCGAAGTTAAGTTCGAGCCTCTTTGTTCTTTTGCTCATATCATGTGATCCAACAATTCTACACTTGATATGGTTGGAAATGCTCAGAGGCTCGAACTTTAGTTCGAGCCTCTCAGCTTTTCCAACCATATCAAGTTCAGGATTGGTGTGTCTTATGTGCAAAAGAACGAAGAGGCTCGAACTTAAGTTCGAGCCTCTCAGCTTTTCCAACCATATCAAGTGTAGGCTTTTCCAACCATATCATTCTTTGGTCACATGATATGAGCAAAGAGGCTCGAACTTAAGTTCGAGCCTCTTTGTTCTCTTGCTCATAATACACAACAATCCTACACTTGATATGGTTGGAAATGCTCAGAGGCTCGAACTTAAGTTCGAGCCTCTCAGCTTTTCCAACCATATCAAGATCAGGATTGGTGTGTCTTATGTGCAAAAGAACGAAGAGGCTCGAACTTAAGTTCGAGCCACTGACCTTTTCCAACCATATCAAGTTCAGGATTGTTGGATCACATGATATGGTTGGAAAAGCTGAGAGGCCTTAGGTTCTGATATTAACAGAAGAACAAAGAGGCTCGAACTTAAGTTCGAGCCTCTGAGCTTTTCCTGCCATATCAAGTTTATGATTGTTGTGTTTTAATGTGCAAAAGAACAAAGAGGCTCGAACTTAAGTTCGAGCCTCTCAGCTTTTCCAACCATATCAAGTTCAGGATTGGTGTGTCTTATGTGCAAAAGAACGAAGAGGCTCGAACTTAAGTTCGAGCCTCTCAGCTTTTCCAACCATATCAAGTGTAGGCTTTTCCAACCATATCATTCTTTGGTCACATGATATGAGCAAAGAGGCTCGAACTTAAGTTCGAGCCTCTTTGTTCTCTTGCTCATAATACACAACAATCCTACACTTGATATGGTTGGAAATGCTCAGAGGCTCGAACTTAAGTTCGAGCCTCTCACCTTTTCCAACCATATCAAGATCAGGATTGGTGTGTCTTATGTGCAAAAGAACGAAGAGGCTCGAACTTAAGTTCGAGCCACTGACCTTTTCCAACCATATCAAGTTCAGGATTGTTGGATCACATGATATGGTTGGAAAAGCTGAGAGGCCTTAGGTTCTGATATTAACAGAAGAACAAAGAGGCTCGAACTTAAGTTCGAGCCTCTGAGCTTTTCCTGCCATATCAAGTTTATGATTGTTGTGTTTTAATGTGCAAAAGAACAAAGAGGCTCGAACTTAAGTTCGAGCCTCTAAGCATTTCCAACCATATCAAGTTCAGGATTGTTGTCTGTTATGTGCAAAAGAACAAAGAGGCTCGAACTTAAGTTCGAGCCTCTGAGCATTTCCAACCATATCAAGTGTAGGCTTTTCCAACCATATCATTCTTTGGTCACATGATATGAGCAAAGAGGCTCGAACTTAAGTTCGAGCCTCTTTGTTCTTTTGCACATAAGACACAACAATCCTAAACTTGATATGATTGGAAAAGCTGAGAGGCTCGAACTTAAGTTCGAGCCTCTTTGTTCTTTTGCACATAACACACAACAATCCTGAACTTGATATGGTTGGAAATGCTCAGAGGCTCGAACTTAAGTTCGAGCCTCTTTGTTCTTTTGCTCATATCATGTGATCCAACAATTCTACACTTGATATGGTTGGAAATGCTCAGAGGCTCGAACTTAAGTTCGAGCCTCTCAGCTTTTCCAACCATATCAAGTTCAGGATTGGTGTGTCTTATGTGCAAAAGAACGAAGAGGCTCGAACTTAAGTTCGAGCCTCTCAGCTTTTCCAATCATATCAAGTTTAGGATTGTTGGATCACATGATATGGTTGGAAAAGCTCAGAGGCCTTAGGTTCTGAAGCCATGTCAAGTGTAGGATTGTTGTGTCTTATGTGCAAAAGAACAAAGAGGCTCGAACTTAAGTTCGAGCCTCTGAGCATTTCCAACCATATCAAGTGTAGGCTTTTCCAACCATATCATTCTTTGGTCACATGATATGAGCAAAGAGGCTCGAACTTAAGTTCGAGCCTCTTTGTTCTCTTGCTCATAATACACAACAATCCTACACTTGATATGGTTGGAAATGCTCAGAGGCTCGAACTTAAGTTCGAGCCTCTCAGCTTTGTCAAGTTCAAGAGTGGTGTGTCTTATGTGCAAAAGAACGAAGAGGCTCGAACTTAAGTTCGAGCCACTGACCTTTTCCAACCATATCAAGTTCAGGATTGTTGGATCACATGATATGGTTGGAAAAGCTGAGAGGCCTTAGGTTCTGATATTAACAGAAGAACAAAGAGGCTCGAACTTAAGTTCGAGCCTCTGAGCTTTTCCTGCCATATCAAGTTTATGATTGTTGTGTTTTAATGTGCAAAAGAACAAAGAGGCTCGAACTTAAGTTCGAGCCTCTCAGCTTTTCCAACCATATCAAGTTCAGGATTGTTGTGTGTTATGTGCAAAAGAACAAAGAGGCTCCAACTTAAGTTCGAGCCTCTGAGCTTTTCCAACCATATCAAGTTCAGGATTGTTGGATCACATGATATGGTTGGAAAAGCTGAGAGGCCTTAGGTTCTGAAGCCATGTCAAGTGTAGGATTGTTGTGCCTTATGTGCAAAAGAACAAAGAGGCTCGAACTTGATATGATTGGAAAAGCTGAGAGGCTCGAACTTAAGTTCTAGCCTCTTTGTTCTTTTGCACATAACACACAACAATCGTGAACTTGATATGATTGGAAAAGCTGAGAGGCTCGAACTTAAGTTCGAGCCTCTTTGTTCTTTTGCTCATATCATGTGACCAAAAATCCTACACTTGATATAGTTGGAAATGCTCAGAGGCTCGAACTTAAGTTCGAGCCTCTCAGCTTTTCCAACCATATCAAGTTCAGGATTGGTGTGTCTTATGTGCAAAAGAACGAAGAGGCTCGAACTTAAGTTCGAGCCTCTGAGCTTTTCCAACCATATCAAGTGTAGGATTGTTAGATCACATGATATGAGCAAAAGAACAAAGAGGCTAGAACTTAAGTTCGAGCCTCTCAGCTTTTCCAATCATATCAAGTTTAGGATTGTTGTGTATTATGAGCAAGAGAACAAAGAGGCTCGAACTTGAGTTCGAGCCTCTAAGCTTTTCCAGCCATATCAAGTTCAGAATTGTTGGATCACATGATATGAGCCTCAGCTTTTCCAGCCATACCAAGTTAAGTTCGAGCCTCTCAGCTTTTCCAACCATATCAAGTTCAGGATTGTTGTGTGTTATGTGCAAAAGAACAAAGAGGCTCCAACTTAAGTTCGAGCCTCTGAGCTTTTCCAACCATATCAAGTTCAGGATTGTTGGATCACATGATATGATTGGAAAAGCTGAGAGGCCTTAAGTTCTGAAGCCATGTCAAGTGTAGGATTGTTGTGTCTTATGTGCAAAAGAACAAAGAGGCTCGAACTTAAATTCGAGCCTCTGAGCATTTCCAACCATATCAAGTGTAGGCTTTTCCAACCATATCATTCTTTGGTCACATGATATGAGCAAAGAGGCTCGAACTTAAGTTCGAGCCTCTTTGTTCTTTTGCACATAACACACAACAATCCTGAACTTGATATGGTTGGAAAACCTGAGAGGATTGAACTTAACTTTGTATGGCTGGAAAAGCTGAGGCTCATATCATGTGATCCAACAATCCTGAACTTTATATGGCTGGAAAAGCTTAGAGGCTCGAACTTAAGTTCGAGCCTCTTTGTTCTCTTTCTCATAATACACAGCAATCCTAAACTTGATATGATTGGAAAAGCTGAGAGGCTCGAACTTAAGTTCGAGCCTCTGAGCTTTTCCAACCATATCAAGTGTAGGATTGTTAGATCACATGATATGAGCAAAAGAACAAAGAGGCTCGAACTTAAGTTCGAGCCTCTCAGCTTTTCCAATCATATCAAGTTCACGATTGTTGTGTGTTATGTGCAAAAGAACAAAGAGGCTCGAACTTAAGTTCGAGCCTCTGAGCTTTTCCAACCATATCAAGTTCAGGATTTGTTGGATCACATGATATGAGCGTCAGCTTCTCCAGCCATACCAAGTTAAGTTCGAGCCGCTCAGCTTTTCCAATCATATCAAGTTTAGGATTGTTGTGTCTTATGTGCAAAAGAACAAAGAGGCTCTGGGCTTTTCCAACCATATCATTGTTTGGACACATGATATGAGCGTTAGCTTTTCCAGCCATATCAAGTTTAGGATTGTTGTGTCTTATTAGCAAAAGAACAAAGAGGCTCGAACTTAAGTTCGAGCCTCGGAGCTTTTCCAACCCGGAGCTTTTCCAACCATATCAAGTTTAGGATTGTTTGGTCACATGATATTAGCAAAAGAGCAAAGAAGAGTTAGAGCCTCTTAGCTTTTCCAAGCATATCAAGTTTATGATTGTTGTGTGTTATAGGATTGTTGGGTCACATGATATGAGCAAAAGAACAAAGAGGAGTTTGAGCCTCTCAGCTTTTTCCAACCATATCAAGTTCAGGATTGTTGGATCACATGATATGAATAGAAGAACAAAGAGGCTTGAACTTAAGTTCGAGCCTCGGAGCTTTTCCAACCATATCAAGTTTAGATTTCTTGTGTCTTATTGCAAAAGAACAAAGAGGATCGAACTTAAGTTCGAGCCTCTAAGCTTTTCCAACCATATCAAGTTTAGGATTGTTGGATCACATGATATGAGCCTCAACTTTTCCAGCCATGTCAAGTTTATGATTTTTGTGTCTTATGTGCAAAAGAAGAAAGAGGCTCGAACTTAAGTTCGAGCCTCAAAGCTTAAAATCAAGTCTCTTATCTTTTTCAACTAAGCGAATAGTATTTTTAACTCAAATATATTTCCAAATTTAAACACAATGGGAACGAACTTAAGAGGCTCGAACTTCGTAAATATAAAGTATGATAATTAGAGAGAATAGTATTGATTATAAATTTGATGACTATGAATGAGAAATTTGATGTTACTATATTCATATTGTTTGTTATTATGTTGATGTGATTAAAAAAAAGTTTTTTTGTTTTACTTTCAGGAGCAATGGAAAACACAAATGAATTTCAAAGCAATGTGATCGATAATGTATTTTCATTGGAAAATTTATCAAAAACAAGTGGGATGAAGGTTCCTTTAAATAGGATTAAGGTTCAGAAATCTTTTGATTTGACACACAAGGAAGACATGAAATGGTTTGCTGATACTTATGATCATGAAGGAAACTTCAAAGGAGATGTACATTTATTTATGACAGATGCAGGATCTACATATGGTGATATGGGAAATATTGTTCATGTTAAAGAAGATGTAAATGCACAAGGCACACCATGTTTTACTTGTAAAGTGCTTCCAGATGGTGAGAATATTAATGCGAATAAGTTTTCCTTATCATGGGAGACTTTGTGTTTGGATGATATGAAAGATAGTATCTCAAAGTCTGATCGATCATTAGGTTCAATTGGATCGATCGAATCGATTGAATCAATAGAAGAATTAGTGAAAATTATAAAAGAAGCCAAAAGATTAACACAAAAGTCAAAATCTTTGAAGAGAAGCTCAGATGTATTTGAGAGATCTAAGAAACGAAAGTTGAAAGGTTCTTCAAATAAAGATTTAGGATCATCATCAAAGTCTGTACAAAACGATGAAGGTGTATCAATCGGACATTTAGATAATAGGAGTGAAGAAACAGAGGATATAGTAGTGCAGCCACAAGAAAATAAAATGATGGATTTACTACTTCAAAAACAAGAATACTATGCTTTTGGTTCTGATGCAGTATTTAATGTTGATGTAAAAAGATGTTTTCCAGCACCATCGAATTATGTATATCGGAAATTAAACAGAGATTGGGTGCGTACATTAATGAATGATTTTGTCTTGGCTCCGAAAGAGAATGAAGTTCTTGCAGTTGTTATGCCTATTGATCCAAGTGTGAGAATACCTCTAAAAACTTTATCTCATGATGATATTGATAAAGTTGAGTATTGGATAATATCTGGACAACATTCAATTAGCGCAGCGAAAACTTTACAAACTGTTAATTCTCCGATGGTGACATTACAGTTACGACAACAATTTAGATATAGAAAAGCAAAAATTATAGTAAATTGTCCTCCAAAAATTTCAAGGGAGATATCTAAAGAGGCTAATTTGATGGTGGCAAAGTCATTACAGAAGGAACCATTTGTGGATCAACTTTTACAAGCTAGATCTCAATGGAAAGCCAATGGATGTCCATCCAAACCTCCTCCAGGTGTTAATCAGAGTAAAAGAGAATTTATATCATGGCAGGTATGTTTATATTCTTTGTATTTTTTGTGTTTTAGTTACTATATATTATTATTTTTTAAAACTTGTATTTATTTAAAATATATGTTTTTTTTCAGAATTTTGTAGAGACTACAGAGCAAACTTTACAAAAAGGATTTATAAAGAATGATTTGCATCTTCTTTTATGTAATGATGAGGAATGGAAAAATTGGATATCAATAATGCGTTTGTATAGTCAAGGGGCACTACTTAATACAAAGGGTGAAGTGTCAAATAACAAAAGAGATTCAACAAAAGATGTTATATCGACATCCGCAAAGATGGTAGCAATGAAAGGTGGTCAATTGAAGCAGGCACCAGGGACAGTTATATTAGGTCCGACATTGTTCAGATGTATTGCAGGTTTGGACAATAAAGAAATTTTAGAACTTCAAAAGGCAATTTTAGAGAAGAAAATTTTGTTAAAAAAGGCAGATCGTGTCTTGAAAAATGCTATAATTGCATTTTTTATTGATTTAACAACAGAGGTTTTGACTTGGGAAAAGCTCTGTGAGAAATACAATATCACAGATGTACAATATGAAAAAATTAAAAGTTACAGTGAAACATTTGTGAAAGACTCATTAAACAGGGCAAAGAAGTCTCCTCCTTTACCAAAGGCCGCCATAACTTTGTTGAGTCATTTGTATAGAGTTGCAATGGGAATAAAGACCACAGCAAATGTTATTCCATGGTCAATCTATGGATTTGGTTTCGATTTGAACAAGGTGGAAAGTTGTTGTGCAGAGCAAGTTCTTCCATTCAATATTGTTTTCTTAAGGTTTGATTCAGAACTGTACAGTTTACATAGTCGGGAATGCATTTCAACAACGTTCTTTTCCAGATTGATTTTTGCACTCAACACGATGAACTCCGAGACAGAATATGTTCTAGTATCTTTTATTGATTTCCTCTATGTCCATATGCTTGTAGAAGGAGTTCAACATACAGCTACAAAAATGACTTTCAAAATTGGAGCCACTCAGAGTAGTAATCCTTCCATCAAAGGAGAGATGGATTTTGCAATAGTGCTTATGTACATTAGCAAAGAGGATAATTATCAGATGATTGATAGAATAGATCAAGCAAATCTAAATATTTTTGCTCATAAAGGTCTGGATGGATTCATAGAAAAAAATTTCATTGATGATTTCATTAATAGTTTTGCTCGTGAAGACAGCTATGTTGTAGAGTTGTATTGTCGAGGAGTTGTTCTTCAAAGAAGTTTATCTAAGAAACGCAGATGTTTTGGTATATGTTTAGATGTTGAAGAAAAACAATTAGAATCAATTTGCTCTTCAGTTTTTGAGAATGACCCTGCTTTGCATCAATGGTGTGATATCAGTAATCAAGATACAGATATCAGGAATCAAGATACAGATAATACAAATGTGTTCGAGAATGTTGATGCTGAGATTGATGTACAACCTAGTGGAGAAGAATCAGAAAGTAATCAGGATGATACAGAAACCGATGAACATATTGTTACAATGGATGAAGATACTGCAGGTACTTCAAATGTATGAGGAAAAAAAGAAGGTTGAGAAAATATTGATTCCATGTAATGTAATAAATACCATAATTTTCAAAGTATATTTTTCTTTATATGCTAGTGATGATTGCATTTCTTGAACAATAGATTTTTATTTTGAACATATTACCTTGTTGAGTAAAGTGAGTTAAAGTTCGACATCTCTTGTCTATTCGAGTAATTTAAAAATTAGATGCATAAATTCACATGTTATAATTTTTAAATTGATATGCATGATTTATGACTCCTTTGTTTGAAAAAATCTGAAACATATTGTTTTTAAAATTATGATGCATTTGATTAAATACAATTTTGAAATGTACGGTTAAGATGCAAATATTGAACTGTGCAGTTTTTAAAATCGAAAGCTTATTGTTTGACGTAGATGCACAGTGAAATTAATTATAAGTGTTTAGATAGAGAAATTAATAGATAGATTTTTATCATAAAGAGAAATTAATTGAGAAAATAAGTATTGATATGTTTGCATATTGTATTGATTATTATACATCTTTTGGATTTCTTTTTATTATAGATGTTAACAAAAATAAACATTTCATAAGTGATGATGGTATTGGAAAGCTTATTGGCCACTTTGAGGATGAAATGAGTACTCTACATGAGCAAAGCTCTTTTCAAACATCAGATAAGCTATCTAATGTTATGGAGAAACGACATGCTAGGCCTTTTTGGATTTTACCAGGTATATTGTGTAATATTATGATTATTTTATTCATATTATAACTCATTTATTGTAGATATATCAATAAGTTATCTTAAAGCACTCTTTTTAGTTATTGTGTATAATAAACCTCATTGTTTGATATATGCAGATAATATCTATCATCTTCATATAAGCAACAATTTTCTCCTTCTCGATCTAAATGCCCTTTTGTTCAAAAAAGATATAAGATGGAACATATCAGAGAAAGATTATGTAAAAAATCATTCAAATATTGATGACAAAAGATATTCTTTTCTTATGGTGAGGAGCCAAGAAGATTATTATATGGATCACATTGAAGAAATATATAAACCAGATCAACTTATCATTAATGCTAGTTTCTTCAAAGGTTCTATCCCAATAGAAAATTGCAGCGACATTACCCCTTATCAAGCAAGACATGATCGTTCAGTACCAAGTGATCTTCTATCCTATATTTTGAGCTTCATCCAAAGAGATGATATTTTGCTCAATCGAATCTGACAACCACATATCATCAAAGAACATCTTATATTTCCTATGTTTCAACTTGCAATGGAGAATTCATCTTCTATGTTAGAACATGATATCTTGAGTGAATCAAATGATCATTCAAATAACTTGAGAGTATCTTCTTTTGATGACTATGAAGTACATAATAATAGTGAGAAAAATGTAGATGTTCCATTGATTTGCAACGAAATTGAAAAGGAACATACAACAATAGCATCGACAAAGCTAGAGGTTCCATTGAATTGCAAGGATATCGAAAAGGGAGATCTAGCAACAATAGCTTCAACATTTGGTGTTCCACTTTTAAATAAAGAGCAGCTAAAACTGTTACAAATGTGCTACAAAAATAAAAGCATGAGAGAAAATCATGCAATAGTGTATGCTACAAGATTGGGCTATCGACAAAGTCGTTTCATAAGCGGAGTTGCAGCAAAAGCATACATAAAAAGGTTACAAAAGGCATACCTTAATTTAATAGGTAAAGAAATTCGTCATACAATATTTATGTTTTTCTTTAATATCTACAGACAAATATTTATAAAATTTTTCTTTTGCAGGATAAAGAAAAACGTTGACGGCAAGGTGGATTATTAAATTTTCTCAAGATCTTTTGATTGGTTTGAAGATAACCCATTTTTTTAATGTTAGTTTCCTTGTTTCATGAAAGATTGTTTTTCTTCATAAATAAACACACATACACATACATACATACATATATATATATATATATATACACACGCATATATATGTGCACACACACACACACACATATGATAACCCATTTTTTTAATGTTAGTTTCCTTCTTTCATGAAAGATTGTTTTTCTTCACAAATAAATACACACACACATATATGAAGTTTTTTCTAGGCTTAGTCTACTTTTAATTATATTGATTATAAGAAAAACTATAAAAGGAAATTGGAATCCCCTTGAATATAAAATCATGCATTCAAATCAATTTTCCTACATTTTCTTATGTATTATCAATTTTAATTTACTATAAGTTTTAAATATTGAGAGAAATGATAATGGCTTAATTAAACATATCTTTAGTTACTGTGATTATGAAGTAATATAGAATGTAAAACAATTGATTTTTATATAAATCTAATTAACTTCAATTTTATTTTGCAGAACAAAATGCTGATTTGCATATGAACTACAAAGAAAACCCAAGCTTGGCATTGATGTCTTGCTTGTCTTCACACATCTATGAATCTTCATCAAGAAAGCAAGGATTTTCTTCATTCCCAAGAGATGAAAGAAGGGTATTGATACTGGAAATGAATGGCATTTTGCTCAAGACAATTGACAAGGAAAGGGGTGATCTATTACTTGAATCTTTGCAAAACCATATGAATTTTATTGAAGAGAACACAAGAATTGCGCATTACATTCGCAAGGATGCATTATATTTCTTGGATTTTTGTATGGATCTTTTTGAAGTGTGGATTTGGACCACAGAAAGAGTGTCGATAGCTCAAAGAACACTTGCAGTATGTTTTCCAAAACACCATCAAAGATTTCATATTATAGCAGGTCAGAGTGCATGCCAAAAAACTGATATCCGTATCGGATATAAGTTTGTGCATCATAAAAACTTGGACACAATTTGGAAAATTTTTCCAGATTTGGATGGAAATAATACCATTATTTTTTATGATACATTATATCATGTGATTTGGAATATGAAAGGCACTTATGTAATTCTACCGAAGCTGTGGAGGCAATCATCGGAGGAGTTGGAAAACTTTTTATCCAAAACAATGATTCCGTGGCTTTATGGATGGATTTGCTCAAAGAACAGACGTTCTTATACATGTAATACAATTGTAAATCAGAAACCTTGTGATAGAGAAACATATTATGTACTTGAACAATATATTCAGAAACGATATCAATGATTTTAAAATATTTGAACATCATGTATTTTATTGGTGTTTTTAAACACCACATATTTTTGGGACTGTTCAACCAAGTGAAAAATTATTGAAAGCCTAAATTGTATATATTTGAGTAATTACTGAATTCGATTGTTTTTCAAAGCCCTAAGTTAGTATGATAGATTTATTATAAAACTATATGAAACAATCTATAGTATTGACATAATTTTCATATCATTCACCTAAATGAACAATTATTAGTATGTCAAATTGCATATTATTAAGTATTGTTAAATTAGATCTAAATTCATGTGGTTGCTTTTTTTTTAAAATGGAGGTTCAGTAGAGGCATACTCCTCCAGGATTTAACTTTGAATTTGCAACTATATAAGGAAGGGCATAGTATCCGTGGGACCCACCTTATCCCACAAGATACAACTTTCCATGTTAAACATGTCCCTTACATGTGATGATGGGGGTTGAACCCCTCGTCCCCGCCTCAAGAGTCGAGAGGCCCAACCACCCTAATGCTTTTCTTTGTTTATTCATACTCCTTGGTGTTTTTTTAAATAAGCTCATCAACTAATATTATTTTTTATCTATTGAAAGCTTAAAACATTTTAACAAAAAGAAGATGTATTCATGAATTGATCTTTGTAAGAAGAATATAACATAGAAATTATAAGTTAATTCCATCACTTGGTATTATAAATGGGACTTGAATA